>JBBPDH010000080.1:13645296-13655427 GCA_037974565.1 Clupeocharax schoutedeni
TTTATTTTACGCTTAGTTTATAGAAAAGTTATCCAGCTTTACTGATCAGTTCTGCTGTGTGAAAGATTGATTGACTGACTGATTCATCTCATGACTACACACTGAAAGCTAAAGGTGCCATTGCTCTCATAACTGAACTGCAATATTTGTTGGGAAAATAAGTAACAGTGATGAATCTTGATCCATGCCCCGTTGGGTCCTTGAATTTGAGTAAATGGAGCATGGGAAGTCCTTGAAACGTCATAGAATTTTCTTTAGAATTAGTTTCTTTAGAATTAATCATTTAGTATCAAACCACTGATTTCAATTATCCAGACATTGCCACACTCATTCTTTAATCCTTTTTCACATTTGAGTAAATATTTTATGTGAATCACCTCTAATATAATCTTGCAAAAAAACTTTTTTACTGATCAGTTCTACTATGTGAAGGATTGACTAACTGATTCATCACAGTGCCATCTCATGATTACACAATGAATGCAAAAGGTGCCATTGCTCTCTTAACTGAACTGTAATTTTTGGTGGCAGCTGCTTCTTTCTGAACACATCGAGGGTAGGAAAGAGAGATCAGAATGCAGACGCGCCCCACTGGAGAGTGTATGGCAGTGAAGGGGATACAGAGAGAGAGCTGGAATCAAGCCCAGAGAGCATTCCCTTCATCTCGGTTAGTGGAGGTTCAGAGATGGTGCACTCCCCCTTACAGAAAGAGCGGAACCAGTGCCGCAGCAGAGCAGGGGAAGCTGTCAGTCAGGTTCATAGACAGGTTGTGGCTGCGGTGGCACAACGATGCATATTTTTTTCTTTAGATGGATTGAAAGCAAGGGGTTAAAGGGATTAAACAGCTTCATGGTTCATGGTATGATCAAGGTGTTTGTAGTGTAGTATTGTTGCACATAACAGTTGTTTCATCTCTCTCCAGGTAAAACGGCGATCCACGAAAGCGAGGCACTAGAAACGTCTCGCAGCCTGACAGAAGACACACCTCGTCATACACTCAAGCTCTTTTGCTTTTCATGCAAACTACACTCTTACGTGTGTGCACACCCACGTTCACACCTGAACTGTGTTCCATAACCCTCCATTTCACAAATGAGGATCGACTTCTTTAGATTCTGTTGAGTTAACGTATGTAGACAAAAAAAAACCTGTTTCTTCTTTTGATGTTAAATTTTTTTTTTGTTTTTTTGCCAATGTCTGGAGCCATTTTTAAAATGAATATTTGGAAAAAAGGACAGTTTTAATCTACTCTACAGTTGCTTATTAAATGCCTGGAAAGAGCTTGTGTTTCCCGTCCCTTCTCTCCCGCTGTTTATGCCGTTTTCAGTGGTGCTAAACTGGCCATGCGACGTGGCTGGAGCAGAGAAACCAAACTGGAGGCAACTTTAGTTGGACCACCTTCACTTTTCTAATCTATTAATTTCAGCTACCTTGAAGGAATACTTTTTTTAAACATAATCTGTAACATGTGGTCAATTACCACAAACATTTCACTAAGACTGGAAAGAAACTGCCATTTGGATTCCAAGTGTTTCAGTTTAACAAGTGTATGCAAGTTTAGTTCAAGAAAATGTCTGTGGTAATACAAAATGGGCAGATTGTGTTAATCATAGTATTCCTTCAACAAACAATCTTAAAGATTACATAATTTATGACATTCAGTCATTCAGAGTGGTTTGATGTGAAATTACTTGATGTGAACTAGATGTTGAGTTTAATTGTCCTGTAATGCATTACATGATGCCAGAGACCTCAAACGTCTAAAACAAGGTGTTCTGGAACTTTTTCAACAAGGTTTTTGCTTAAACCACTTTCTAAAACCTATTCAGGGCACTGATGTGCAGGCAGGGCATTGTACGGGATTTTTTTTCTATTATAAAATAATTGAAAACTTTCCCAGACGTGTCACTATTTTCCATTACATAGAAAAATACATATATACGGTGACCAATGGTTCTCATCACCACCGCTGTAAAGAACGAATTCTCTACGCAGGACTGTATTACTTGAACCACTCTGAATGACCTGTGAACTACTGAAGTCCTGTCGATTGTTTTTGTTGTTCAGAATTGGTGAAATTTCCCCATAAGCGTTTAGAAGTGCCTGTTTATTTTAATCAAACCCCACCAACCTGACATCCTGATTTGTACAGTGCCTAAAAAATACACAAACAAATGAGACGTCCCTCCTCCTGCCTCCCCACACTTCAGGAACGATGCTGTGTGCCTGTATATGCACTTCAAACCCGAGATGTAAAATTCAGTGCAGTGATTTTCTTGCATTACAGGAAGAATTGAAAGGTTTGCAGTGTACCATTCTAGACAGTTGTCCCTTATTTTGTGTCCTTTTGCTACCACTTAAGTTTTATAATGCTTGTACGTTGAAATCCCTTGTTTTTCACCCCTTTCTCATCCCTTGAGCTGTAAAATGACAAGGTTTTGGCTTTAAAAAAAGGGGGGGGGGGCCTGAATTACAAACAAGACACGGTTTTCCTTTTTTTTTTTTTTTTCAAGCTTGTTTTTTATTCAAAGAAATATGATAGTTTCACAATAAATAACCATGCTTGTATGGCTCGTTTAAATTTTGTCTTTTTCCTCTTGCTTTTTTTTTGTCCTTAACAGAACAAAGTGTCCTCCCCAGAATTTTTTCCTTTTTTTAATTTTTTTATAACGTTCACTGCTTGTTCGTGCAACACTGAACATGGTGTTTACTACAGGAAGACGGTCTCTTTTTTTTCCCGGTTGATTGTTTTTTCTTTCATACAAAATATAAACCCAGCCATCGATGGTGCATTCTTGAAGATGACCGATACTTTCCTAAAAGAAAAAGGGGTTGGCTTTATGTACAGGTGAATGGAGGTATAGTCTTGTGTGCATGAGCTATAACTGTTAGGACTATTTTGTCTTTTCTTTTGAGCACGTTGGGCAGTGTGGAATCTGCTAGTTTACAGGTTGAGGGAACAGATGAGGAATTGGAACTTTTACCCGTGACCAATTACTGTCAAATCTAAACCCCGAAAAGAAAAAAAAATTACTGGTTCTGATTTGTCTACTGAAAGTCATTTAGCTGAAGGTGCTTCTAAAGCAAGTGAAAACTGATTTTGTAGCCCAATCGCGGCCATCTGGGACCTGATCTGTTTGATTAGTGCCATGACCACGTTATTTGGAACCGTGCGGATTTGGTTCAAATACAGCACGAGCGCCTAAACTTGCGCTTCTGCTATTGTTCGTCTTTCTAAGTTGCCAGAGATTACAGAGCAAAATGAGGAAAAAAAAAACGTAAAAAAAAAAAAAGCGTCTCACCAAGAAAGTTTTTTTTTCTAGATAAATTATTCTCTTTCTTTAATCCACCACGACGTCAAGAATCGACGTCCGTAAACAATCTGAAAGAAATGGAAACAAAATCAAAAAAAGAGGCAACTTAGGTAGATTTGTCAAAAGGTTTGGAGGTCACACAGCTGCCTTTTGTTTAAGGAAGGGAGTTCATGACGACAGTCCAGCATCGAATCCCATCCCTTTATATAAAAGAAAGATAACGCAAAAAATAAAACAACACTCCATGTCCCATCCCAGCTTCACACCCCTGTTGTAAGAACTGACTGTCACTGATGCTAATGTTGCTATAATGAATGTAAAAGACTGGCATTACGAAAAGGACATGATGCCATGTGACTACCAGCTTCCCCTCGATGTTGGCGACACTAGGCGTAACCGACAGATCCGCTCCCACAACCACCAGAAACTTAAACTAAATGCCTGTTTCGTAGTTCAGCAGTAATATCACACCATGTCATCTGGCCAACTGCACGGAGCAGAACGATAAAAAAAGAAAAAGCTCATATTCAAAGCTTTTAAGCACAATCTAATAGAAGAGATGGAAGAATTCGAGGGTTATGAAGTTTGATTTTCTTTTTTCGTCCCCTAGCAAATCCACTAAACATCCTGGTTGATTTAACAGCTTTTAACAAAGCAAAATTTTTTTTTTTACAATGTACAGTTAGAAAAATTAACACTTTCCCCTTGTCTTTTTTTTTTTTAATGTACACAAACTATTAATATACTTATTTACATGTATCTGTGTTTCACCCATGCAAGCAGGTGTTTCTTTTTTTTTTTTAAATCTTTTGGACAATCTAAAGTGACAGTGATACGGGCTTCTCTGTGTTTGGTTTTGTTCTGGACGGGGACGGGGGGGGGGGGCGGCGCTTGCATGTGGAAGAGGAGGAGAACTGCAGAGAATGCTACCATACGATCAAAGAAAAAAAAAAGGGGGGGTTATTTGTATTCGCACCTCGTTGGGGGGGCAGAGTTGAAATCCATTCCTGAGGGACGGTGCCGGGCGGTTTAGTGTTCCATGTACTAAAGCTCTAGATCAGGGGTGTCCCACTCTGGTCCTGGAGGGCCGGTGTCTAGCACAGTTTAATGGTTCTCCTACCCAAACACATTTACTAAACCTAACAAGTAACTGGCGAAGTGAACCAGGTGTTTCTGAGCAGGGAAATCACTAAAACGTACTGGACCACGACCCTCCAGGACTGGTGTTCCACACTCCTGCTCTAGACAGTTGACCTACTGAGGCTCTGCTCACAAAAGTCTTCTATCATAAACCTTGCAAGGCTGGCCAACTCTAAACACCTGCAGTTACCATGCAAATGTTTATTGCCCATGTGTGAACGTGTGGTATTGTTAAAATACTTCATTTTTTGGTTTAGTCAAGCTAATGTTACAAGAATTGTCAATTCTATCATTGTTAACAGCCCAGTTTATCAGAGAGAACAGCACAGTCCAGCCTTTTAGCATTTTAATCCAGAACCTCGCCATTAGTTAGCGATGGGGAGGCTGTAGTTGAAAAAAGTGCGCAGAAGAACACATCTGTGAGCAGAGCTTTGGCAGGTCGATGAAGTGATTCGTTCCATTAGTGCAGGGAACACCTAACACTAACTTTCCAGTGCCAAAGAACAGTATTGCATTACTGGGGCCTTTCACCCTTTATGCGTTCATGAATAAAAATAGTTACAGACGCGCCCGTCTGACTCTAGATCAGCTCTGCTACCTCGGGGTGATCCCTACATGCTCGGACGAGTGTGTGGATGAACGTGGGGCAGAAAGAGCAGATTTTTTAAGGGGGGGGGGGTGAAGGTGGTTAGTCAAATTGTGGCCTAGTGATGAGGAGTGAAGTCTCAGTTGCTAAGCAACAGTTCTGTTGCCGTCTCTACGTCCCATGACTTCGAAGACAGAGCTACTATTACTGCATTCTGTGAGAGAGAAAGAGAGGGAGAGAGATTAGGAAAACTGGGTATTCTCGCATTTTAATAAACATTTAAACTCCCAGCAGGATTTGCTGAAACTGTACCGCAAGACTAGCTTTGCATTTACAACTCGTACGAGTTAGTATGTTTATATGAGCTGGTTGCGATAAAGAAGCAAAAACAAGACTTAATTACATGCGACATTCTTGATTCACAGAATGGGCTGGATTCCAACAAAACATGTCCTTGGCCTTCACGCACTCTAATCCCTTACACTGGCTGACGAGGTTGTAAATAAAAGATGTTTAAATACAAGTCATTTATTGATTCCTGCAGTTACAATGACTGAACTCAGGAAGGGCATGGCTCAGGAAGGGCAGCCTTGATATTTTTATTACATCAGAATCCCCTGTTCTGAGAATATCATGGGAATCTGATGCTTCCTGACCCATTAGAGACAGAAAACAGCCCATCATTACATTATTTTATTTGTTTTGTTTATATATTTTTTTAAATAAATAACTTTTAGTTAATCGTAGGAAAATAAAACAACGTTTTTATATCATTACTGCTTTTGTGCAATATTAGTACTACCATGGTATATTTTTAACCATTTTGCCTGAAAGAGACTTTTTTTGGTTTTTGGTTTTCTCTGGCTAAATACGTTTCTAAAGATGACTCTTGCTTTACAGAAGCGTGAGAGAAATTAGGAGACTTGTACAGAAGAAAATCTGGCTGCTGTGAACGTTATAGCTACATAATCACTAAATAGTGCATGGAAAAGGTATGCAGTAAGTGTGATTAAGCTGTGAAATGGAACTCCAAACTGGAGCATTACATTGAAAATCAACCACAGGTGCAAGATGACTAATACTAACCACTAACATTTGCATTCATTTTCACTTTACACAGTCCAAACTGACTTTCAGAGCAGGTTCAGGTACTTACTTTGTCAAAGCCCATGGCACAGAGTTTGTCTATTTTGCGTGTGTATTCGGGACTAGAGACGGGGGCGCCGGCATAAACGTGAGACCACAGCCGAGCAGTCTGTTTGAACATCTCTGGGTTCTGTTTATACTGAAGAGAACCAAAGAAACAACGTAAGCAACACATTACACTTCTTTCATCATAAAATCACTTCAGAATGAAGACTGCATTTTACTTCAGCGTGCTGTAAACATGTGGGTATTGCATGGCAACATACACACGTGTCATTTTACAACATTTTACATCATTTTGGACAGCTTTGTGTAAAGACCAACATATTCTGTGGATCATGTTGGGTCTCAAACTGCTGCTTTTGAATGTACGCTAGTTGCGGTTAGATTGAGCATTGTTTGGGTTTCCTTCCTCTAAAACTACAGGAAACCCAATCTGCATTCGCCTGCCGCACATATTCACAGAGAAGCACAATATGGCGGTTTGAAACGAGGCGAGCGTGGAAAAACCCAGCTGAAGTGTCTCAAATGCAATTCAGTTGCAGGTGCCGTCCTAACGATACAGCCTTCTAAGGCACTGATAACAGCCCTGTTTTCGGCAAAAGGAACCGTGCCGTACCGTGATCAAATGTTTTTCCATTACAAATTAAACGACCCGTACACGAGCGGCATGTCAGGGGCGAGATGACTGCATCACCGCTATCTGATTGGTCGAAATGTTGTCATGGAGACAGATGGACTTGGAATGTGGAACTTTTCTTTTTTGCTCAGCTTTGTACATATAAACTAACAACTTGGATGTACAAGCACGACTGTCTGTTTTGATTTCAGTGGAAGTTTTCTTTGATGCAAATTTAACACTGTGAGAATCGTGAAGGTGTTCCAGGACATCACTAACAAGTTAGGTTTTCATCACACAGATAAAGAATGACAAGAAAATTCAAAATTCAAATTTGGGAAGACCAGCCATAAACTGTGTGGAGCTGCTGATGCTTCAGAAACACCGTTATAGAATGAGATACACTGGAAAATCAAAGAGTGCTGCAAGTTCAGTACCATCACAGTACAGTTTAGGTATAGCACAGTTCCTGTATACCTATGGAAAAGTACTGTAATTCGAGTGCACAGGCAGACGCAGACATGCTACTACACACAACTTCACAACAGTTTATACAACTGTGAAGTATTCCATATGTGACAACAGCACTGGTTTTTCACACTGAGTACTGATTGCTAATAACTGCTAATCTTCACACTGCAATTAACCATAGTAAACGAAACACCAACACTCTATATAGCTTCTTTAAATTAAAATGCGATGTAATCTTAGCGATCTTAATCTTTATACATTTTAAAATGAGCAATCCCTAAAATCTGGAGTAATGTCTGCCACAGGAACAGGTTGAAATAGCATCAGTCACAGTGGTATTTATTCCTCAATGGAGCCTCCCACTCAGGAACAGCAGGAAAGAGGCTTTTTCAGCAACACGAGCCTGTGATGTACATGTTCGAGCCAGAAGGTCAACTTTGTGCATGGCATATCACATCAATGTTTAATGCAAAAACACTGTAACTGACTTTGTAAGTGGCCCTTTACTGTCTAATTAGCCATTACCGCAACACAAATGTGCAATCGCTAACCTCATCTCTACCGAGGGCAGAATGTTATTCAGTTAAAAAGCACCTGTTTACATAAACCAGAAAGGTGGCAATTCTTTTTTTTTTTTTTACAGACATGGATTAACACACTTTGATGGGAGGTACTGTTTGTAACCAGTGACAACAATGAGAATCACTGCAGAACAAAAGTATTTTTGTGTAGAAATGTCAAATGTGGTTTTAGACCCTTCTTAAAGAATGTCATTATACACAAAAGAGTGAAACGAAATGTGACCTATTCATGTACCACCCACCTTACCTGTGGTCTTACGTAGCTACTGTTGCTATACTGACATGCTTCATAGACATGCTTAAATATCTGATAGCAAACATTGACAAATAGTACAGCCCAGCTCAGCCAGGTGTGGGTCTGGTTACGTAATTGGGCAAAGGTAAGTGGCAAATCATTGTTGTACCCAATCTGTCAGTTTGTAAACAAGAAAGTCCACCTCAGGAGCACAGAAATTAAATCTAGTTAAACGCTGCAGCAGTCCGTGAGTAATTTAGGTTTGAATTTAGAGCAAATTCTCATTTGGAGAATGGCATTTCTGTTGCAGTAAAGTCTGTCCCATCTTGTCATGTCTGCTGCAAAAAGAATACCTGTCTAGCGCACATTCACTTACCTGATTGGCTACTACAGCGTCCTGTGGGTCGTCTGGCTCTGCTGCGGCTAGTAAAGCCTGTAGTGAGAGCAGGACTGTACGCAGAGTCATCGCTGCAGCCCTACAGACAGAAAACAGGTATGTATCCATATTCAGAGCAGAGTTGTAAGTACTTAAGGAAATTGCTCAATTCTCTGCATTTAACCCATTCACCAAGTGAAGCAGTGGGCAGCAGGAACACAGCGCCCGGGGAGCAGTGCGCAGGGACGGTACCTTGCTTAGGGTACCTCAGCGGTGCCTAGCGGTCTTGGGGATCAAACCCGGACTTTCTGGTCGCAGGGCGGGTGCCTTAACCGCTAGGCCACCCAGCCAAATTCAATTGATTTATATGGCACTTTTTACAACCAAGTTGCCACAAAGCTGCTTTACAGAGTCCAGGTTGCTTTCTCCCTCAGCTGGAAGAAGAAACCAAGACTCAAAAGGGGAACCCGTCCACCTCGGGTCGACCCAGGGAGAGAAAAGAGTGTCTTTATAGGGCTAAATAACAAGAGGAGGCCTTCATGAACAAGATTATTGACAGATAGGCCACAGTTGATTCCTAACATCAGTTTTACTATAACTAACAATAGTAAAACTGACATAGTGGTCAAACAGCAATGGCATGTCTCCCAAACCACACACTTAACATTTCTAAAGGTTGTGCACTAGTGTGGTATTATGCAGTTTGGGACGCAAACCAATTTAACATCTGGAGCTACGAGAGTAACATTACAGTAAAAATTCATCCCCAACATTCCTCTGAAACCACATTCATACTTGTAGACATGCTTGAGCGGACATTTAACATGAACACTGCAGACTGCCATCGGGGTCTTTTCCTCCACCTCAGGAGTAGAAGTGTTGATATAGTATTAGGTTCTGTGGCAACAACATTATGAAATGCAGAGGAATTTGATTCAAGACCAGTTCTTCTTAAGACTGCTTTTTGAATTACAGCTCCTGGTGTTGTCTGAAATGGCTGCCTGTAGCATTTTATTCAAATCCATTTAACCACATTCATTTGAATAAAGATGCAGTTTGGACGAGTTGAGAGAAGTTTTGGTTATGTCTTTATGAAAAAGATTAGTCTTGGATGATTGATTACTAGTGAAAAACTGTACATTTGCATTGTTTAGGGCAAACTATGCCTTACTGTGGATAAGTATATCAATAAAGTAGCTTTAGCAAATAACCAGGTGTTAAATAACCGATAAGGTAAATGACCAGATGTAAACATAAAGGCATACAAGGAGACGGAATGTTTTTAAAAAAAGAAAGGCCAATAAAAAGGGATCCCTTCCTCTTTTGAAAAAGAGAGGTCGTTTAGAGTGGTCTTATGTAATATAGTCTATTGCAAAGAAACACAGATTCAGATTTTAGTGGTGGAGATGGGACATTATATTTATTGTCCACCCGGCTCTACTATTACCTGAAAAATTGTGGACTCCTGTTTACTGGTCAAACGGTAACAAAACCTGCCAGCGCTGAAGGGAAATGAGTAGTACCAAAGGAATGCTAGTATAAAGAGGGTGTCTTTTATAAAAAGGGAAAAAAAGGTCCTATGAAATGCCTCTCCATGTCTATTCTCATGGTAAATACTGTCAGAAGTATCCTTACTTGATTAATGCAATTATCAAATGCTTCC
>JBBPDH010000080.1:13795192-13807725 GCA_037974565.1 Clupeocharax schoutedeni
ACCTCAGTGGTGCCTAGCGGCCTTGGGGATTGAACCCGGACTTTCTGGTCACAGGGCGGATGCCTTAACCACTAGGCTACCAGCTGCCCCGTAAAAACTGCCGCATAAAAGTAATATGATTACTCTTGTTTATAGCACTGGTTTATCATAGCACTGTTTGCTTATTTGGGGTGTATATACTTATATACATACAGGTATATATAGCTTTAGGCTATTTGTAAACTTCATAGTCTCATGCCTGAGCCAAGTGCACATCTCACACATGTTGGTTTGTATAACTGTTCATGTGACAAATAAAGAATTGTGACTGTTCAATTTTTCAAGTAGAAACTCTAACCCAAGGAAACACTAATGTTTAGCAGTAAGCAGTCAGGATCTTAGTGTCAGGGTCTGACCGAGACAGACCCAAGTGCAGAGTAAAACAGACAGCAATGTTTATTCCGTAGATCAACAGAATACAGAAAACAGATACAGGCAGAGTTCCCAAACCAAAGTCCAGCGAGGAAGCTGGTCCAACCCATTATACCAAAGAACTGAGTCCAGGAGTGGAATCCAAATAGTCAGGGTTCAGAAAGGCAAACCAAATGAGCGAACAGAACAAAGGGGCGATACAAGACCCCAAATCAAGAAAGACAGGCAGGGTAATCAAAAGCAGATAAATCAATTAACGAGATGCAACAAACGCTTGGTGTGCAGGCATAGTCCATGGCAATATTTCTCAAATCTGAATGTGGAAGTCTGAGGCATTTTTGTCCATGTGATTAGAACTCAGGTGAATTAGATCTAGGCATTAGGAGTTGTGGAGAAGAGGGTCTGAGTCTGGGGTTCTGTTGTTATAACCTATCACTGTCCTCTAGGAACATTTGCAACATGATCCGGTCACAGGAACCTTCATCACAGCACAGCCTGTAAGGCACTTATAAGAAAACCTGAGCATCGAGGCATCAAGACAGCCGCTGTTATTTTCAGACGCTGTGTTATTGTAATGTGTCATTTGTCCTATTTTTTTGGCAGGATTGTTACTTGTTATTAAGCATTTTGGTGGCTTGTTGTTGTTGCCAGATTATGGTATAATAGAGCGCATTACTGCGAGACAAAGCAAAGTGAGGTTTATTCCAGTGTTCACAGAATCTTATTTCTGACAGGCATAACCTAAAATTTAGACAATGTGAGGAAAAACAAATTTCAGCACAGATAAGGCTGGTTAACAGAACCTGTCACACTCCTGCACTTTACTGTCCTTCAGGTTCAATATGAACGCACTTTTCACCCAGAAAAGTTAAGATATAAACCGTCCCCATCATTCAAACACCAGCATACAAAGACTCACCTTCTGATCAGTTCATTCTGTATAAACGGGTTGTGGTGGCCTAGTGGGTAGGATACTTGCCACTGGACCAAGAGGTCATGGGTTTGCGTCCTACCTTCAGCAAAACCACCACTGGGTTCCTGAGCAAGACCCTAAAAAACAAGTTACTCCAGGGAGACTGTCCCCTGTAGTTAGGAAATAGAAGGATGAAAGTCCACTAAATGTAATTACATTTCTCTTTCTCTCTTTCTTTGCTCAGGCCATGGTGGAGACAGCGAATAACCTGCTGGAGACCCATTCTCAGGCTGCGTGGAGGGCTCTGGCAGTCAGTGAGCAGCTGCGCTGTGCCACCATGCTGCTGGACACAGTTGAGACTGGAGCTTTTATGCTGGCCGACAACCTGCTGAAGACCGACACCATACAGGAGAGCGCCCAAAACATCCGTATGTCTGTACACACACACACACACACACAGACATTTATTGCCACATTACATGCTGGGGACATACACATGCCCGCTTTGTGTGATATAGACATATGCAAAAGCTTTGGCATCCCTGTTCAAGTGACATGTTTTTGTTGGTTCCCTCATAAGTACACATTCTCTGCAGTGAACACACTTGCAAAATTGCAAAATCACTGTTTATTTCTGAATATAATAAGTAGGGAAAAGACGAAGCCTCTGCAAGACCTCTATCCCACATATTAGGTTGTATTTCGTTCCAATATTTCTTTTCAATAACTCAGCAAAATGAAAACTGTGCATAAAAATGCCTTATTCGAGTTTGCTTGCTTTAAAGGACGGGTACACACACACACACACACACACAAACTCACGTGTATACACGCATACACGTTCGTATGCAAGGATGCAAGCACTGGTAATTGAATGCACTGGTATGGCAAGCCATTTAAGGCAAGTCGGATTCAATATATGTTGGAATTACACAGATACACACGCACACGCACACATGTCATGATGCAAAGCACATGTTGAATAAGACACGGTCCACAGGATCTGAGGCTCTGTTGTATGTGTCCCATCTGTAATAGATCAAAACTATCCAGAACATTCACACATAAGAAACACACGCACACACACACACACACACACACACACACACACACACACACACATGGTTTTTCCAAAACTGACATTATGGACAAACTGTAGTCTTTTGAAAAGAGGAAAACTTTGAAAAGCCCAGACACAGAGTGCTTGGATAGGTTATATTTTTTCAAAATTCCTGCACTAGGTGGCTAACATTCTGACCCATACATCCATTAGTGTGTTGACAGTGAAAGAAGTGTGTGTTCGCAGCAGTCTGTAAAGTGGCTGCAGGTTGACGGGTGCGAGGGTTCATTTCCCTTCGGGCGTCTGCAGCTGAGCGGGCCTGGAGGAAAGCGCGAGCTCACAGCGGAGCCTGATGCTCAGCTGAGTGTGAAACGGCCCTTCGGAGCTGTGGAGGAATGACGGGAAAGACGAAACAATCACTCACACAAACGCAGAAACACACTTAAAAGAAATGTTCAGAGGAAAATCAAAAATTACAGTTTCTTCTTAACCCAGATGTCGTCAGTCATCCAGCGAAGATTTTGCCCTCGAGCGTCGCACGAGCGCTACAAGGTTAACGTAACTAATAAACATTGAAAGCTTATACCCTACAAATTAGTATTGTGCAAATGTCATGCTTATACAATGTATGGACAAAAGTATTGAGACAGTCCTGTCTTTTAGGGTTTGCACTAGGTCCCTTCTTTCCAGTGAAGGTCAATCTTAATGCTTCAGCAAACCAAGACATTCTGGAGAGCGCCATTCTTCCAACTTTGTGGACACAGTGTGGGGAAGAACCTTTTCTGTTCCAGCATGACTGTCCCTCAGTGCACAAAGCGAGCTTCATAAAGACATGGCTGGAGGAGTTCAGTGTGGAAGAACTTGACTGGCCCAAACTGAGCCCTGACCTCAACCCCCTCCAACACTTACATTTACCAGACGTTTTTATCCGAAGCGACTTCCATTCTCTAACTACAGGGGGCAGTCTCCCTGGACCAACTTAGGGTTAAGGGTCTTGCTCAGGAACCCAGTGATGGTGCTGAAGAAAGGATTTGAACCCATGACCTCTTGGTTTGGCCTCAAGTATCCTACCCACTGAGCTACCTCCACCTTTGGGAGAGGTTGCGATCCAGTCCCAAAATCTTTCTCCACATAGTGTATCACACTCGTGCTTATTGTAAAATAATCTTACAATAGTTGTGTGGGTCCCTCAAACCAAATTACATATTTTGTGAAAAGAAGTAAACACAATCTCTGCAGCAAATCTTACTATTAAAAAAAAATCATTTTTGCTTCATAAATCAACACAATGTGCTGTTTGGGGTGCTGAAACTTTAGCAAACCACCGTATGTGGTTTCTGACACGAGGACAAAAAGCAGAGGAGAAAAACAGACAGAAGTATGTTGCGTGACTAAGAGGAGTAGAAGCAGCCATCTGGACGCCTGAATATTTGTCATTTTTTTCTACATAACAGTAAGCCATAAGAATGTCAGGAGCATATCAGATTGACAACACAGCGAGTGTGTGATGATTTAGGTACGTTTTGAGCAGCCACATGAACTTAGGCATGCATATAAAAAGCAAGACGCGTTTGAGGAAGCGATAGAGAACAAGGTGAAGCAGGAGACAGAGCCTGAGATACTCAGAGAAGGAGAGTAAGAGAGGACGGCTGTGCGGAGAATATGGCAGACCAAAATAGGAAGAACACTGAGCGCGAGAGAGAGAACGTGAGTAAAGGGCATGATAAACGATGGAAAGAAACATAAGTGGAGAAGACAGCAAGGACAAAGGACTGACAAAGAACTGACAAAGAAGAAGACCCTTTAAAAGACAGCACTCACAAGCGCGAAAGAGGCCAAGGTGGAAAAATATCAGGCACATACATACAGGACAAAAGTTTGGACACTGATGCAAATTTGAAGCCGTTTTTCTCTGCATTTGATAAAGTGTCTGCTACCAAAGTTAATAAATTCAAACAAACAAGAAAGCAGTAAAAAGTATCAAGATTTGTGTATTAAAGTAGTTATTGTGTGAGCTGGTGAGGAGAAAAGCTCCTGATTTAATTTAATGAAGGACTGATCGAGTCTGTTTCCAATGAAACTACAAGTAGTACTGGACTTCCACAAAGAACACACTGATATACTGGACATAAAATCACTATTTCCTGTCTAATGCTGTTTGTTTTGATTCTTTTCTGTGTTATTTAGTGTATTTAGTCATATTAGTGGGAAAAAGACTTTTGCACAATACTGTATAACATAGTGGAAAGAATTGTGTAATATGTAAACAGTGGAAATTTTAACACTTTCCATTCCATCCACAGTCCAAGTGTGTAAACTAAATCAAAAACCAAAGTCTGTACATAATCAATTTAGCTCCGGCCATTGACGACGAAGTTAGAATAGAAGAAGTGTTTCAAAAAAGACACCTTTTCGTCTGGTCTAATAAAAGGTCATTTGAATATAGATGCTACCAACTAGATGCATTTACAAGAGAAAATGTGAAATCTTGTTATAAAACCAGTGTTTGGACACGCAAGTATTGACTTTATGGCCAAAAAATCTACTCGCGTCGTGGATTCGACACAGTGATCTTCTGCTTCTCTTCACACCAGGGTCCTACTGTCACGGGGGACAAGGGCCGCTACAAACATGAACGTGCACGGATACAAACAAGCAGTGTGAGGCGAGGGACAGACAGTGAGGTCCATACAAAACAGAACTTAAATACCCACAGTAATCACAGAACTAAACACAAGACAGGTGGAAAACTAAACACGTGACACAAAGCAAACAAAGTCTAAATAAAAGGCCCAAAAACACAGACAAAACAAAAACAAAACAGCAACCCCTAACGATCGCTGGCCGAACCGTGACACCTACCAATGAACACCCGAGGGGGTGTTAAGGCTCTTACCAAGCCATTCATGGTTAAGGACGGCTGAACGTGTAACAGCTTTTCTTAACAATAAAACCACAACTAACAGTGACACGTCTTTTTATGACTGACCTAGCTTTAGTGTCCTGAAGTTTGTTGAGCCTGCCACAGTGGTGATGTCTCCAAGACAATCTCTCTCCCCATACATTTCAGAGGCGACTCGACCATAAAAAACAACTGCAAAATATTGCAAAAAATGTTGGAGAAGAAGAGGCTCCTGTTTAAAAACAGCTCATTTAATGCCTGAGGGAACCTAAATCTGAATTTCCTTGCTAGGTGTGTTAATCTTGCTTTTGTGGGCACATCAAATGCAGTTATGGATTACGTGTCTGTTAAATTGCCAGTGCATTTTGACGGAAATCTTATTGTCAATGTAAGCTGGGGGATGTAATGCTTATAGAAGCAATGCTGATGTTGCTTGCCCCACCCAGACAGCTTTAAAAAAACCTACATTTCCTCACAGTCTCTCTTGGGTTTGAATTGAGTGAAAGCTATGGACTGAGCAAAAGCTCCTCTAGCACACATAACTGAGTCATCAATCTAGCTTATCTGTCTGACTGTCGTTCATCTGGAGGATGGACATCCAGCAGTAAAGTGAATAAGAACCTTGCCTTCTTCAAGGCGTCACTATATAAGAGCTGGATAATGGTTTTAGTGAGTCATGGACACAGTGGGGATAGTATACAACCCACCATGCATATGTTTCTCCCTCATTTTTCCACATTTTGCTCGCACTGTTGGGTTTAGCTCCGCTTCGGTGGCATTGGAGGCAGGCCCTGGGGGCTGTCAGTCACAGGTGCTCATCAGAATAGGACAGATGCATGGATACACAATATGGACAAAATGACCATTATACCTACAGGGACATTCAAACACATAGACTTTAATATTGAGCTGGTCCCCCTTTGCAGCTAGAACCACTTCCACTCTTGCTGGAAGGCTTTCCACCAGATTTTGGAGTTTCTGTGTGAATGTGTGTCCATTCATTCTGTAGAGCAATTATGAGGTCAGACACTGATGTTGGACGAGAAGGTCTGTCTCACAGTCTCCTTTCTAGTTCATCCCAAAGGTGTTGGATGGGGTTGAGGTTGGGACTCCGTGTGGACCAGTCAAGTTCTTCCACACTGAACTCCTCCAGCATGTCTTTATGGAGCTCGCTTTGTGCACCATGATGCTGGAGTAGAAAAGGCTCTTCCCCAAACCTTGTCCACATGGTGGAAGCAAAATATCTTATGTCCTGTGGCAATGGGTGTGATTGAAACACTTGAATTCAATTACTAAAAGGTCCATAAACTTTTGTCCATACCTTTTCAAAAGTCACCCTAGCTTGCAGCCACTAACCCACTATGCCAGTCACCTTTTGAAAACCAAACCACAGCTGTGGACTCATTCCTACTTTTCTACTCTATGGCTTCTTCCCTGCTTTAATCATGTATTAAATCAATATATCGCAATGGCAACTGCACAACCAAGCGATGGCAACAGCACAACAAACAAAGGTGTTGAGAAAAAGCCCATTAAACATTGATCTGTATACGATGAGATCAGGCAGTGCACATGTCTCTCCTGATGTGGTATAGATGGGGAATTTCACAGGGATGCATGCCATCAATACGGCATAGGGCATATTTTTTGGAAAACCCTTCTTCTCCAGCTCAATAAGTGTAAAGTGTGTCTAAGCTGTGCATTTGTCAAACGTGAACACACCACAGCACACAGTGTGAAATTCTTTATCGGCGTTTAACCCATTCACCAAGTGAAGTACTATGCAGCCAGGAATACAGCGCCCGGGGAGCAGTGTGTGGGGACAGTACGCTGCTCAAGAGTACCTCAGTGGTGCCGCTAGCCATGCTGGGATTCAAACCCACAACCTTCTGGTCACAGGTGCAATTCCCTGACCACTAGCTAGTTATTTAGGTTTAAACTCAGTGTGTCATTAAAGTGCAGGTATAAATTACCCATCTACAAAGATACTCCAAATAATAGTTTTGACCACCATGACTGTACACTTTAAGACAATTTAACTAAATAACATAAAAGTCTTTAAGAACGCAGTTAAACCCGGAAGTTTTCTTTTATTGCCCATATCTAGGCGTCTTTACTTTTACTTCAGTTTGGCCAGCGATTGTTAGGGGTCACTGTTTTGGTTTTGTTTTTGTTTTGTGTTTTTGGGACTTTTATTTTGACGCTTCATGTCTGGTTTACTCAAGTATCACGTGTTTTGGTTTTTCACCTGCCTTGTGTTTGTTCTTGATTACTGTGTGTATTTAAGTTCTGTTTTGTATTGACCTCACTGTCTGTCCATCGCCTCATTTCGCCATTGTCTGAAACCCTATTTTCTCGTTCATGTTTGTAGCAGCCCCTGAGCCAGGTTTTGTTTATGTTCCCATTTTCATGTTCATGTCCAATAAAGAAATCTGAGTTCATGGAGGCCTACATGCCTTGTTCCTGCTGCCCCCGAGGTAAATCATGGACGTGGGTTCCCCCAGTTGTCCGGTTTCTTTCCTGGGACATAGAGTAAAATGTAATGTTTGTTCGTACCGTGGCAGCTAGAAGCTATTGGGTGTTTTTTTTTTATTTAGTTAAACTGTCTTGGAACTCCTTGTCATGTTCCTCAAAGTAATTATCTAGAACCTATCACTTATAGTTACAGGCTAGAATGTGTTTGTCAGGCAGATAAATAATTAATTAGGCTTTCAATTATATAACATACTGATTGTTACGAATTAATTACCTAATGATGCTTTTGAAAGTTTAAAATGAATCTTTAAAAAGACATCATTAAAAATGCATAAAAATGTAATGTACCAAACAAATGCTTATACATGGGTGTGTCCACCAGCCTCTGTATCTTATAAGGGAATTGAAGTATGTGCTTATCATTCAAATTCCCTAATTAAAACGAATCACTGTCATTTTGTTGAGAAGGTCAATTTTAATTGATCATTTCAAAATTACATTGTCACGTTTAATAGGATTGCAACAACTTTATAAGTGAAGTTGAGGTGTGTATTTACTACCAAAAGGTTTTTCAAAAAGTAGTTTTCTGTAGCCAATAAGGTCTTAGCATATGTGGAATATATATGTCGATATAGTAGCAAATTCAAATAAGGTGAGACGTTAATAGCCAATCGCTTTTGTTTATAATCATAGATTTTTGGAATGAATTTAAAACCGCTGCACTGTTTTACACTTTCCCATCACTACTGTAAGATGCAGAAAAGGAGTAGATATAATCCTCTTTCTGAGAGTTCCTTCTTCTTCTTTGTCCAATGTTTGACTGCTGCTGTAAGTAAAGAGGACAAATAGTAGAAAAGCAATACGAGTACGAGAAAAAAGAAGGGTCGGGGTTCAGGGAGGCTCCCTTCTTCTGCAACGCTTCCGTAGCTCATGAGAGGAAATTTATCGTTCCTGGCAAACAATTTAGCCGCCATTCTGAAACTCAAGGCCAGTCCACATGCATCTCGTTAAAGGGAAACGGCTCTCGGAGGGATAGCCCTCCAGGCCCTGCTCCCTGCTTTTTTTCTTACTTTCTTCCCTCTCTATGCATTTCATCACTCTCTTTTTTGTATAGAAACGTCTCCTTTAATCATCCTGCCTTGAGGGTTCTTCAACGGCGGTTGGATTATTAGCGCCACGACGATGTCGATTCAGGTCCAGCACCCTAAGAAACCTTCAACAGTGTTGCTTATTTGCACTCTACTGTAAAAAAAAAAAAAGTACTCAAACCTTCTTTTTGTGGAAGAACATTCACTTAAAATATGATTAAAAACATTCTTAATACAGAAGATGATGTTTACTTAAATACTACCTAAGTAACTATTTTGAGTTGCTTTAACAGGGACCATAACCTTATCATTGATCATTTCTTCGTAATGTTTCTTTTTCCCCATTAGGTCTAATTTTAACCCTGGAGTGGGTTTGTATGTCAACCACTTTTCAACTTCACCTAATTTTTGAGTATTAAACAGGCTGTTTTTGTGCCTTTAACACTGATATACGAGGCGCGTTCTAAAAGTTTCTGCACTTTTATATTTTGGTTGGAAACAGCGAAGGCTAGAAGAGCAGTAATTGGGCGTGTCTGAGAGCTTAGCTCTGATTTCCACCTTTTCGGATCTAAAACAAGCTTCAAGATGAAGATTTTAATGTGATGATGATTTGAAAGCAGCGCTGCATCTATGGCTACACTCCCAAACAAAATTAAAAAGTTGGTACGATACGGAGAAAACTACATTGCAAAGGAAGGTGACTATGTAGAAAATGTTGTCATTTGTTTCTGATATTCTTAATAAATAAAGTTTAAAAAAAAGGGCAAAACCTTTTTGAATGTCCCTCGTATGTAAATGATGTCTGTTGTGATTGGTCACTCTGTGCTGTATACTGTATAGGTAAAAGTGTGTTAGTGTGTTGCTTCTTGTTACATCACGAAAACAGTGCTTTCTTGGCTGTTTTCTATGGTGGCCCTGAAGGTCAAAACACAACGACATTTCAGAAAACACAACGACATGACAGATTACGGAAAGAGTAGGACCACACTTCTTGTTCGTGATTGGACAGTACCCATGTGACTTTGCCCTTTGACTTTCCTTGCGGGAATGTTAGCAGATTAAATCAGGAGTTACTTAAGCTATGTACTGTCCGTTTTGTGGAAAGAAGTTTCAGTCGCTGTGACGAGTGTGGAAAGCATTGACTTTCCTAAAAGAAGGGGGGCATGAAAAGGACAACAGAGCCCAATTTCAGCTAGTGATGGGCACATGAAGCTCCGAAGCGCATATCAAGTATAAGTGGGCGTGGCAGACGAAGCCTCGCTTAGAGGCGTGTATCGGCTCAGCAGAAAACCGCGTGACCGATGACAAACGAAGCCTCGGTTCGTTACGTCAGTGTTTCAAACACAAAGTGTCTTTGTGTTTTCTGAAATGTTGTGTTTTGACCTTCAGGGCCACCGTAGTATTCAGATTTTTAAACTAACCTTAGGGACTGAGGAGTGAACAGTACATTCTGAATCTTATGAATATTTACATGCCACATCAAACTGGTTAATTTTGTAAAAGAGCAAAATTAATTCAGTTCACATTAGCAAAAGTTTCAATGTTTAAACCAAGTGTTATTGTATTTAGGAATCATTTCAACACCAATAAGTCGACACCATATGATGATATTGTAATATTAATTATTTAATAATGATAAATGGAAATTTTACGGCAAGTGGTTAGCCTGCTGCAGACAACCTCCTTTCTTCGCAGTCACTGCTCAACTACTCGTTACTTGATTCACGCTCATGTACAGTTTCAGTTTTTGAACCGGTTGTAAAGTAACTTCACAGTCCATGTACTTTTACTTTATAAACACGAGTGAGATTATTAAAACACCTGGCAGGGTTGGTATTGTTTAGGCTGAAATACACATGTACACACCAGCTACTCCTCAAACACACATTCTCTAGTTACATTTAAATGAAAAGAGCAGGGCAGCCGGTAGCTCCCTGTGTCAGTTGGTGGCTGCCCCCTGCTTCACATGGTGAATGGGTTAAATGCAGAGAAAGTATTTCACACTGTTTACACTGTGTGCTCTGGTGTGTTCACCTATGACTATGGGGGACTACTTTTCTTTTAGCATTATCCGTTTTTCTGCAGTGGTTTTCTGCAGGAAACCTTCTCTACACAAATATAACAGAGCTAGAAGTTAGATACGGTGCAGAAAACACCCAGGGAGTACTGGTGATGTAATAGTGCTCTAATTAACAGCACCATGGTGTATATAGTCAATGTCACTCCGATGTCAGCCTTTGAGCAGATTGTGTTGATACTGACAGAAGGACATTTATGTCTTTTAGGACTTTGCAGCAAGGAATCTAATGGACTTCTTAGAAAGCTTTTTCCAATCTATCCAAAATCAGCTCCTTGCATACATACAAGCCCTCTGGTAAAATGAGGGGGGGGGGGTGTGAAATGATGAATTTTTGTTCTTGTTTTTTTTTTTTATCTTAAATCTCAAATCTTACCCGAAAGCTAATCTTAATCTTGCGGTCCAAATCTCTCTCCATTATCCGTTTATTCAAATGAGCTGCTGCCTATCTCTCTCTCTCTCTCTCTCTCTCTCTCTCTCTCTCTCACTGCATCTCCCTCATTGCTTCAAGCTGCTTCCAGTAAATGAATCTGTAGGGAAAAAAAAGTAGATGATATAAAAAAGAAGACGTTCGCAGCGGAAGAATGTTGGAAATGATCATTTTTTCCCCTTTTTTTCCCTGACAGAACGCAGATATTGTCTTACGTATTTGTCAAAGAGAAGCTCTAAATATAAATATAATCTCTTTTAAACGGGATAACAGCGGTCGGAGCTGTAAGATCAAAACAACTTTCAAGTTTTGCGGAAAGAGGGCTTGTACATTAATCTCATCTGTGCGCATGTGTGTGAGAGTGTGTGAGAGTGTGTGTGTGTGTGTGTTAGAGAGAGAGAGAGAGCGAGAGTGGGTGGGTTTGTGTTATGCTCCATGTACAGAGCGTTTGTAAAGACTATATCCAGCTAATTAGGTTAGGCACAGCGTGAGCAGCTCTGCTGCCTTTGTGTGTGTGTCTTGGCTTTGAAGGCACTCTGTCTGTGTTGCAGAGCTGGAAGTGTTTTTTTTTTTATAACTGGGCTGCTCTGTTCCTTGTGGATTGCTATCTCACACTCACACACACACATGCACACACACTATTCCTCTGATCACCACCCTAGGGGTGTGTGAGTTCATTCCTTTAGGCACTGTAGGAGCCCACATGGGTGTGTATGTGTGTGTGTGCGTGTGTGTGTGTGTGTGTGATGATTTCTACCATGCCTGCAAATTTGTCATCTTGTAGACGTTCATTAGTGGGATGGTTCCAGTAGACCAGCATCACCATCTTCCTGGAGAACACTGAAATGCTGTAAGGGAGTTGGAAGTAGCTCTAACTATACCTAAGGCTTCATGTTTGTCCAAAAAGTGTAACTTTAATTAAAGTTAATAATCCCCACCATCCTTGAAAACGACATAAAAGTCTTGTTAATAAAAAGTGGAAAAAGTGTAGTTTCTTTTACAAAGTTTGAGTATACAATATAAAAATCAGTTTTCAATGGTGAGGTGGGTAGCACTGTTGCCTCACACCTCCAGGGTTGGGGGTTTGAATCTGGGTCCTGGTCTTGTGTGTGTGTGTGTGTGTGTGTGTGTGTGTGTGTGTGTGTGTGTGTGTGTGTGTGTGTGTGTGTGTGTGTGT
>JBBPDH010000080.1:13851968-13866318 GCA_037974565.1 Clupeocharax schoutedeni
ATTTTATCGATTAGTTGTTGCAGCCCTACCTGGTAATAAAAGGTAGTTACTAGTACAAATGTTAACAAGTAATAGCTAAGATCAAAATCTATTAACAGGTACAAAAGCTAGCAAGAAAATGTAACGAAAGGTAGTACAAAAGCTAGCTACTAATAGCTGCCAACAAAATCTAGTAACTAGTATAAAATCATATACTAGCTAGTAAAAAAGTTTTTAACTAGTACAAAAGCTCATAACATTTGGCAGCAGAAGCTAGTAACTAACAGTTACAAAAGCTAGTACAGCAGTAACTGTAAACTGGTAACAAAAGCTAGTATCTAGTACAAAAGTTGGTAGCTTTTGTTCTTGCAAACATTGAAAACTGATTGTGCTCAAAGTTCACAGTGTAGTTTTAATTGCCCATCTGATTGATGTGTTAAGAGTCATGCCTTCAAGGTTCATGCATTTCCAGATCCATGAGTGTTTGTTCCTTACAATGGCCCATGTGGTCATTAATGAATTATGCACATTTGGCCGGACCACAAATGTAAACACTGGGTAATTACGAATTATTGATTTCCATGTCTTGCTATGCAAACACACACACCAGTCTGCAAACACACCCAAATGTCAGTCAGCCTGTGTGAGTGTGTATGTGTGTTTCGGAGAGTACCCTCGACCAAATGTTACCGCTCTCATGCATATTTAACAGTAGTTTTGACAGACACTTCAGTGTTTTGAGAAGAGAAGAAAGTTTTTTTTCCCTGAGAGCAGAAATGTAGCTGCGTTCTCTTGAGGTTTGTCCTGTGTGTGTGTGTATGAGAGAGAGAGAGGGAATGCAACACTGCAAGTTTTGCATGCACCCCTACGACACCGTTTGAAAAGTTGAAGGCCTCTGAGGCGGAACACATTTCACCATCCTGCCATCTGCATCCCAGATCTGACGGAAGGAGAGATGGGTGGAATGAAGGACGAAGTGAAGATCTGAGAGAAGAAAATGATACCAGAGGTTCAGCGAAGGTGCTGAAAAGGGTATTGTGTGTGAGAGAGTGTGCACGAATGAAAGAGAGAGACTGGGGGGGTGAGGGAGGTCGAGATGGTGAAGAGATAGACCGGTGACAGAGAGAGAGAAAGCCATGTTAGAGCAGCCACTCTGACAGAGGGAAAGACAGAGAGAGAGTGGACTCCTCCCGTTCGCCATTCTCTCTTGTGCAGGAGGTTAATTAAATGACAGCTGAGAGGCTGTGGGTCAGACCCCAGCATGAGCTCTGTGATTGCTGAGAGCCGCCTTACAACATACTATCAGTCACCATCCTTTAAAGGAGTATTCCAGCCTTATTTTAAAAATCTCATTTCTCCTGCACCTTCTCACACAGAACCAGGAATCCATGGAATATGACTGACATGTTTTTTTCAGAATTCATGGAAAGGTTAAGATAATATAGTTTAACCCTTATTAGTCCCACAAGAGTGAAATTTGCATTGTTACAGCAGCAAATTGGACAATATATATAACTGTATATATGTGTGTGTGTATATATATATACACCCAGTCATTTTACATAAAAACTGCACATGTTGCTCCAGAAATATTCCACACAACAGAACAAGCAGCTGCCCAATTCTGAAAGATCCATTATGTTTAGAGTAAATGCTTTTCAAAGCACAAGGAAAGACATCATTAAAATCGACTGCAAAAGATTAGCTTGGTAAGGCACAATACTGAAAAACACGAATAAATGAACAGCTTTTGCTTAGCTCCCGTTTCAGATAGGGTGTTTGAGACAATAGGGTGTTTAGGCCAATCACAATTATTAGAGCCGATTTGAGACGGAACATTTTATGACCGTGCTATAAGCAGTATGTGTGCATGTTCATCATTTAGGATAAATAATTGTAAAAAAGGCAAGTGTATGATTTAAACAAATACAAATGCTGTAGAACAGTCTAAAACTGGTGTTTGGTCTCCTACATGTCCGCCATTTGCTGTTCTTTCACTTGGCACGCTGCCGCTTGGGCGCTCTCCAGGTCCCCCACCACACCACTTGTGGGCAGAGACTATCCTGAAAGTTTTAAGATCATGTGTTTGTTTCTAAGACCAAAAATAAAAGAAATTTTGTCATTTTTGGCCCTTACGTGCATTTAAGTATGACACAATTATTTAAAGTAGCTATTATTATGTTATTGAAATGACAATTACTTTGGTTCTACGAGACATAGCAACACCAAACCATGCTCAGCATGACGTCTGACACCTGGAGCATTAACACAAACTGGGGGAACCTCCATATAAAGAGTTCTTTGGCCATATGATGACAGTTTGGCATTAGTTATACCGTATTTTTCGGACCATAAGACGCACTTTTTTCCCCCCAGAAGGGGGGGGGGGGTTGAGTCCCTGCGTCTTATGGTCTGAATATAGCCTAAACATGTGCTGTAAAAAAACAGCTCTGTGGTCCATTCCCGCCGCGGCCGCCCGCCCCGCTCACTGGAGTCAGGCGCTGCTGGCTGCAATGTTTTAAGACATCAGAATATTTTTTTTCTAAATTTCCCTTCTCTAAAAACTGGTGTGTCTTATGGTCCGAAAAATACGGTACTTCCGGCACATATCCATGCTGCTCGTGTTCTTTGGGTAAAGGTAAAAATCCTTTTCATAATCCAATTCGGATGATGCAAGTAAACAGGTGAATGAAAATATGTGAATAAGGCTATCAAGGCAGTTGTCTGAAGCCAAGTTCTGCTTGCAGTTGTGGATGTTTTTCCTTCTTTTGCAAAGATATAAGGTTTTGTTCCGACAGCGACAAACAGGTAGATAGCATTACAACAACTAAATAAAGCTTATATTGTTCTAAATGATGGGATTATTCTGCCATATTGCCAGGGTTAGCTTTTTGTTTACATGCCACAAAATCAGACACGGCGAGTGCCTGGGGGCATAGCTGTTTAATTGTTTTTCTCTCATGTTTAAAATTCAGTCGTGAGTGAGTGGATCTTAACTAGCTTCAGAAGGATGCCAAAAAACATTATATGGATGAAACTCCCAAACACTGTGCAGTCATGATCTGAATCCCACCTCCTCTTTCATTCTTTCTAGCACAAATTTGGCTTAGAGTCTGTAATTTAGGATTTTTTGAGTCATTGGAGCCAACAAATGCTTTAAAAAAGGCTATTCCACTTACACTATTTGGACAAAAGTACTGGGGTGCCTGACCAGTACACCAACAGGGACTTTAATGACATTGCATTCAAATACATAGACTTTAATATGGAGTTGGTCCCCTTTTTTCCACTCTTCTTGGAAGGCTTTCCACAAGATTTTGGTGTGTTTCTGTGGGAATTTGTGCCCATTCATTCTGTAGAGCATTTGCATCTGAGATCAGGCACTGATTGAAAAGTACTGGCTCACAATCTCCATTCCAGTTCTTCCCCTCTCAGGCTATTTATTTTATTTATTGTATTATACATTATGATAGGTCATCACTGAATAGTAGCAGGACTGAAATTAACAGGCTTGACTAATTTGCCTCAAGTTAGCTAAGGTCACAAGAGCAGATGTCGTACAGTTTGAAATGATATTACTTATAGATATCAAGTGACAAAAAATATTTATTTAATTAATATGTTAAAAATTGGTAACAGGAAAGACGCAGTATGATGTCCCCATCCCAACAATTTCATAAAATAACAAAATCATTGTGTTTCAAATGTTGGAAATCCTCTTGTAAATTGATTAACTTCCTGTAAATGAGGTCACTGCTGGAATGTGCCGTTAGCTCACAGGGTTTTTTTGTGTCGGTAACAGGGTTGACTTGAAATCAGGCAACACGAATAATGATATTCGTGATATTTCATATGTACGCAAAATGTACCGATTCCACAGAATGACTCAAAGGTTCTTCCCCTTCACAAAGTTAGAAGCATGAGAATGCCATTTTAGCAACTCTGCTGTGATTGGCTGATTAATATGACTTCCCTCCCTCTGCTAAACCCCGTCTCTAAACAGCAACTACAGTGCCGGAAAACGTTTGAAAACGTTAGAGCTCCTAGAGCTGACCCGAATGAGGATTGGAGAATCAAACACTTCTATTTCTTAATCCAAAGACACAAGAAGAGAGGTGGATTAACTGAAACCTGAGAGAAAGAAAAAACAACCAAAACAAAAATGGCTAAGCTAGTAAGCTAACAGGCTTGGATGGATATCAAAGTCTTTCTGTGTTGACGATTTAGAGCCGTGTAGAGTAAATAAGTGAACATGAAAGAAGCCACAAATTAAGAACAAATGCTTTCTAACATGCCTTATACACTGTACTACTAAATCCAGTTTCTGCACTTACCGTTGGTGTGCCTGACAGGAGGGGATTAAACCCCACGGTATGAGCTTGAAATAGTACTTCGGGATAACATGGAAAAGGCCACGCTCTGGATGTGCCTGCATCCGTAGCGAAGGTATAATGGGTGTAAACAGAGAGGGAGTTTTCTCAGGGTTTATCTGAACCAACAGCTTTGGAATAAAGTGCTGTATTTGGAACTGGACGGATTATATAAACACTTGATAAAAGTGGATCTGTGTTTTGAATCAGATCTTATTTCGCCTGGCCCAGCAGCTTATTTCACACAGCCACTGGCATGTTCTGCTGTAGGCAAGCTATAGGGACAAAAGTATAGGGACAAACCTGTTCTTCAGGGTTTGGACAAGGTCCATAACTTCCACTGAAGGGCAAACTTACTGCTTCTGTATACCAAGGCATTATGAACAACACCATGATACCAAATTTGTGGACACGGTTTGGGGAAGAACATTTTTTATTCCAGCATGACTGCGCCACAGTGCACAAAGCAAATTGCTTAAAGACAAGTTTTGGATGAGTTCAGACTGGAATAACTTAACTGGCGAGCACAGAGCCATGACCTCAGCCCCATCCAACACCTTTGGGATGAACTGGAACAGAGATTGTGAGCCAGGCTCTCTCCAACACCAGTGCCTGACCTTATAAGTTCTATACAGAATGATTGGGCACAAATTTCCAGACTCTTGCAGAAAGAAGAGTGGAAGCTGTTGGAGCTGTCCAGCTCCATATTAAAGTCTATGTAAATGCAATGTCAATGTAATTTAAGTCCCTGTTGGTGTAACGGTCAGGCATTGCAATACTTTGTCCATATTGGGTAGCTGTTATAGCACAATGCAGTGTTATAAGTACTGTCCTATATTACACTGTACATCAATGGCTTCCAAACTTTTACAGAAAGTCTAATCATACGGAGTGTTTAAAGAGTGATATGCTTGTGATCTTTATTATTAGCTTAGACAAGACTGCTCTTCTCAATCAGGGTCGCTGGGTCCCAGCACTCACAGGGCAAAAAGTGGAGAAACACCCTGGACACACAGAAAGGACCCCCAGGAATTGAACCCTGGACCTTATGGCTTTGAGGTGACAGCACAAACCACTGTACCAGATGGTTTTGAATCATCTTGTTATCAGTGGGGGTTAATCAATGTGTCAATATTTATGGCACCAGTAAATGATACTATATGGACAATATTATACTATATGGACAAACGTATTGGGACTTCGTCTTTACATTAATGACATTGCATTCGAATTCATAGACTTTAATCTGGAGTTGGTCTCCCCTTTGCAGCTATAACAGCTTCCACTCTTCTTGGAAGGCTTTCCACTAGATTTTGCGTCAATTCATTCTGTAGAACAATTATAAGGTCAGGCACTTATGCTGCTTGAGGAGGTCTGGCTCGCAATCTCTGTTCCAGTTCATCCAAAGGTGTTGGATGGGGTTGAGGTCAGGTGTCACAAGAGCTTCCTCTTGGCATGGACCGAGACATAGACCAGGGATCCAAGCTGAATGTGATTTATTAAAGAAGAACAGGAAAACAAAAAGGGCATGCGGGCCACCTGGAACAAGAGTCCGAACGAGAAGCAGGATAAATGGGCACTGACACGAGGTGATGGACAGACGACTAAAATGAACACAGACAGGACTTAAATAACCCTAGAAATCAGAAGCACAACACGAAACAGATGGGAACTCAAATCACATGACACATGAACAGAAAACAGCTGAAACCCAAAAGCACGTGACAACAGAACAAAACAGACAGGCATGTCAAAATAAGAGACACTACAACAAGAGTAAACAGAGCAGAACAACAGACACGTGACACAGGCAGAAACGTGAAACCCATCAAAATGAAAGCCCCCCCAAAAACCCATAACAAAACCCGGAGCAAAAACAGAACAAAACAAGCACAACTGAAAAGCAGTGGCCATAACCTGCCGAACCGGGACATCAGGAGTCTGTGCATGTAAAACTGGTTTAGAAAAGAGTGTTGTGGTTTCTGATGATTACAATTTGTTTTGTTGACCTGTGTGTAATTAATTCCTATTCATCATCATTCTCATTTTGACTGAACCAAATGCATTTCACATGATTCCAAACAACAATGTTTTAAGAAAAGAAGAAATGCTTAGCTTACATCACAGAGCAAAGGGTTTTTGAGATTTACAGCCACATTAAATACTTGCAACGAGTTTAATAATACATTAAACAAAGAGAATGTGTGAGGGTGGTGGGCCTGCAGACCTTTTAATCTAAATATGAATATGATAACTGAGTGATAACAGTGAAAAGTCCACCAAAGTGGATCAGTTAGTTGTCTTAAGGACACATTCTCCATCTAGCTGAGACAGAGTGAGAGTGAGTTAGTCATGAGTGTGTGTATGTAGGCTGCATATAAATACCAGTGGATAAATGGCAATGCTTACTTTTGTTGATGTGAGAGAATCATTGCACCGAGGTGGCAGTCTAGACCTCGGGTTTTATCAATAGCCTCAAGTTTTGACACTGTTTAGTCTTAACTTTGAAATGTTATATTTTTATAATGCATGCAAACTGAAAAAAAAACACCTCCAACAATTTATTTTGGACTTGACTGTTTTTAACTATCGCCATTATAATTTGTCTTGCGCGCTCCTTCGAGTCAGTCCACACACCCACACACTTCGGAAAACTCTGCCCTGCATAAACTCATAGATCACAGGAGGTTGGAAATTTGCACAGAAAGGGCAGTCAATCTAAAGTCGTTCAGTTAGACAAAGGGCTAATGGTCTATTACCCAACATCACTAACCCAATCAGGCTGTAATTTACTTCATCTCATACTTTGCAGGAAAAATAACATTCATGAAGTTAGCTGAGTCACCATCATTTACTGAATTAATCATGTATAAGTTTTATCCCATTAAACCTACACTATAGGGACAAAAGTATTGGGACACCAGACCATTAAACCAACATGATGTTGTATTTCATGATATTGCATTCAAACACATAGACTTTAATATAGGTTTTGTAGTTTCTGTGGGAATTTGTGTCCATATATTCTGTAGAGCATTTATGAGAGACACTGATGTTGTATAAGAAGATCTGGCTCACAATCTCTGTACCAGTTCATCCTAATTATGTTGGATGGGGTTGAGGTCAGGGCTCTGTGTGGCCAGTCAAGTTCTTCCACACTAACCTAATCCAACCATGTCTTTATGGAGCTTGCTTTGTGCACTGGGACACAGCCATGCTGGAAAAGAGCCTTTTACCAAAGATGGAAGCATGACGTTCCCAGAATGTCTTGGTCTGCTGAAGCCTAGCCCGAACCCTGAGTGCCATGTAGTCTATAGACTGTCCATATAGTGTATATGAATAGAGTTTAAAATGAGCTTGAGTTTAATGGTTTAATGGTTATTTTCTTTCATTTTGTAAAGTAGGAGAAAGAGCTACTTAAAATTCATAAAAACATGCCCACAGACAGGGTGTCCTTAGGGTTTCAGTTGACAAATATTCTGATTTGTACTTAATCGCCCCCTTCAGTACTATTTTAACTGCCACAACAAAACAATAACACGCTGTGAGTTTGGACCATGCGTTTGCAGTGTGTTGCCAAGCCATTGTCATTAGTGCTTGCGTCCTTGGGTTGAGTTTGTCAATGGATGAAAGGTGTTCTAGTAGCGAGCAGCTTTGCCAGAATCACAAAAACAATCAGACAAACTTACACTATATGGACAAAGGGTCTTTAATGGCTTTGCATTCAAATGCATCAACTTCAAAATGGAGCTAATGTCCTCTTTGCAGCCAGAAAAGCTTCCAACCTTTCCACACTATTTCGGAGTTTCTGCGAGAATTTGTGTCCATTCTTTCTGTAGAGCATTTATGTGGTCAGGCGCTGATATTGGATGAGAAGGCCTGGCTCACAATCTCCATTCCAGTTCATCACAAGGGCCAAGTAAGTTCAGCAACACTAAACTCATCCAGACATTTCTTTATGGAGTTTGTTTTGTGCACTGGAATAGAAAAGTTCTTCACCAAACCGTGTCCACAAAGCTGGAAGCATGGTCTTGTCCAAAATGTCTTTGTATGATGATGCATTAAGATTGACCTTCACTGGAGGTCCAGGGGTGTCAAACTCCAGCACTGGAGGGTCGTGGTCCAGCACGTTTTGGTGATTTCCCTGCTCAGAAACACCTGCTTCACTTCACCAGTTACTTGCCAGGTTTAGTGAGTGAGTTTGAGTAGGAGAACCATCAAACTCTTCTGAACACCGGCCCTCCAAGGCCAGAGATTGACACCTGTGGTCTAGTCCAAACTCTGAAAAACTCGTGTGTCCCAATACTTTTGTTCATATAGCGTCTCTTCTTTCAGAATGCTTGTCTTAATTATAGCCTAGATCAGGTCACTAGATTGCAATAGGTAGCCATATAGGCTAATGACAAAATCCTCTTAGTGCCAGAATCCATTCCCTCTATATGCTACAGCTGATCACAAGACTGAATAAAATCAACTACAAATTTCACACTCCTGTATATAAGCTAAAAAGTTCAGCAATACTCATTTATTCCGCTGAAAAAACGTACTGAAAAGATACAGTGTCAGTCAAGACATCATGTTTTATTTAATCCGTCGAGTTTTTGGGAAACGGCACGAAGTTATTAAATAATAAATTATGTATTGAGATCTATTTACAGACATTTCCTCATCTGTTTTCTGCCATGAGATTTGATCACCTCTTGTAAAACACGAGGCAGTCTAGATATTAATTTTCAGAGTCTTAACCTCTCAGTGCTTTAACTGTTTGCTCAGTTATTTTAGAAGCGTCTGCAGCTTTGTTCATCACTCTAGTAACGTCTTATTAAAATCATTTCGTACACTTTCATTAGTAGTAAAAACGTGGATTCCAAACTTTGTGTGTGTGTGTGTGTGTCTGTGTGTGTGTGTGCGTGTGCGCGCACAGGCAACTGTGCTAATGAAAGACTTGCTGCTGTCACTTGTTGCTCATTAGAGCTCCAGACATTCTGAAAACCTGCTTTGTAAGTAAGTTGGTGCTGTACAAAAACTATAATGAGCCAAAATGAATGCAGAGTCTTTAGATTGCATAAGTAAAGCGTCTGCTCCATGAGTCAGTGACCTGACATGACTTACACTGTTTTGTGTGAGTGTCTTCCATTATATTCAATAATTATGTGGCTAAGGCATAAATATATGAGAGAAACGATATAATATTCTGCTAATTAGACGGAAATAAGTCTTTTCGTAACTGTCAGTATAACTGATGACAGTCGAACAACAAAAATAACAAACAATGCATTCTGGGACCGTAATATTTTATATTTTGAGGCAAGGTTCAAGGTTACTATATTCTCATCAGCAGATATGTACACATACATAGTGAGATGAGGGAACGGCTCTCCATAGACTACAGCACTGCATAGAACATTCAACAGTGTGCAGGTTACAGTGACAGTGGACAAAAAACGACAGCAAGTGCAGACGCTTCATAAACCTTCAGGAGTGATGAGTTTTGCACTGTAGGTCTGATTACTGCACAGTTACAGCACTGAACAGAGTTCCAGAGACGACAGAACACTACAATAAGCAGATTGTGCAGCAGTTTAACAGCAATGTGAGCGCTTTGTGAATTTGACTTTACCAGAATGAAAATATAGTACTATATATTATTGTACATGTGCATATGTCATATTATTATTCTTATTGCACAGGACCGTTAGCAGCATAGAAACACCACAGTGACTGGGCACTGCCAGTACTAGCGGTGAACAGGGTAACAGTAAAGTACAAGTGCTAATTGAGTCCAGAGTGTATTGTAAAACATTCTAAAAAAGTATAGACAGTATAAATTTTGTAAGTGAAATTCTGTCATATGTGAACCCACCACCGCATGAAATTCTTCCTCTGTATTTAATACGTTCATCAAGTTTTCTTTCTATCGCCATCTTAGGGAGTTTTTCCTTGCCACTGTCGCCGTCACTCTTGGCTTGCTCATCAGAGGCATTTCATACACACACATTTGTTTAATTTCATTTTGTGAAGCTGCTTTGTGACAATGACTATTGTTAAAAGCGCTATATAAATAAAATTGAAGAGAAGCAGCAGGCAACCAGGAACCCAGCGCAGTGTGTGGGGATGGTACCTTGCTCAAGGGTAAATCAGGGGTGCTTTACAGTCTTGGGAATCTAACCTACGACTTCCTAATCGCAGGGTGAACACCCTAACCACTGGACTGCCAGCTGCCCCGAAGTGGGGTAGTTCACTGAAATGTGCTGGGCAACCATGAACTACACCTTAAACGTGCATTTGTGTGTGTTTGTGTGCGTTCAGGGCCCTGGTTGACTGTGGTATAAAGCTTTTGCACAGTTGTGCAGAACCAGAACAGAAGCTTCGATACCGTTTGCCAGGCGGTAGAGAGGAGAAGAGTCCATGTAATGGGTGCGAACAGTCCTTCACAATATTATACCCTACATTACTGCATTATACTAGAATTCTTTCTTAATCTTTGAACTACAGGGCTTGTTTCAAGGTCGTTTAGATTCTACAGGAATGGATCTTTTCAGTGAAATATGGCACCACATGATTGTGCCTAGTGTGGGTGGATTATAGCCTTAATTATAGGCATTACATTTTAGATGAAAGTGAATGTGTATGGACTAAACAGTTCAATAAAGCATTTATCTGACCTCAACCCCATCCAACACCTTTGGGATGAACTGGAAAGGAGATTGTGATCCAGACCTTCTCGTCCAACATCAGTGTCTGATCTCATAAATGCTCTACAGAATGAATGGACCCAAATTCACAGAGAAACTCTTGTGGAAAGCCTTTCAAGAAGAGGACCAACTCTATATTAAAGTCTATGTGTGTCAATGCATAGTCAATAAAGTCCCTGTTAGTGTTATGATCATGCATCCCAGTACTTTTACCATATAATGTACCTGCAGTGCTTCAAACTACAAAGCTTAACGCTTGCATTTGTGGTCATTTATACCTGAATTGTGTAATAAAACAATCATTGTACAATCATAGTGTAACTAACCAGGCACCCCGAGACCTTACTGGCATATAAAAATGAAGATCTTCAGTGAAAACAGCTGTAATAATGGAAAGTTTTATCTTCATTCTGTTCTTTACTAGTTTGTATAACTTTGACGTCATTGACCCAGCCATGGAGAGCCTAAATGAGCTTTAGTCTGAACTCGGGACAGAGAGACAGAACAAGAGAGAGAGAGAGTCTCCTCTTTGCTGCTATCTTTCACTTATTAAACTTCATCAAACTCCCAATTTTCATTCTCTTTAGGATTTAGGGAGTGTGGGGTAACCATAGAAACGGAAGCGGCAGGATATCGCATCACAGGCAGCTATAACAGTACTGAGGCCTCCACTGCCGACAGAGCTTATTAAGGGTGTGTGGGTGTGTGTGTGTGTGTGTGAGTGTGTGCATGTGCGAGGTCAGATGTTTTGATAAAAGTAAAGCACAAATTCATCCTAAATACGACTTCTTTTCTTTGGTAAAGTCTGTGTGTGTGTGTGTGTCTATTAAAATGCATGGTTGATGCATTTTAATGTCTCTTTCTACTCCCAGTTGCTCTCTTAACCTAATCATTCTCTTATGTTTCTTCCTCTCTCGGCTGACACGCTACCCCCCCCCCCCCACAACATCCCCACTCTCTGTCATTGAATTGTTGACACATTTGTGTGGATTTGAAGGGCTCATCTGACTTTTAGATGTAATTTAAAAACCATTGAGATGTATAAGCTGGAACATGACTCAGAAGGCATTCATTTACTATTTACCAAATGAGAGAGAGAGAGAGAGAGAAAGAAAAAGAGAGATGGAGAGGGAGAGAGAGAGAGAGTGAGAGACAGAGAGAAAGAAAAAGAGAGCGAGAGGAAGAGAGAGAGCGAGTGAGAGAGAGAGATAGAGAGAAAGAGAAAGGGAGAAGTCACTGTTATCTTTGTCTGCTTCTGTCTGTCAGTCTGTCTCTATCTATCTATCTCTGTCTGTCTGTCTCTCTCTATCTCTGTCTGTCTGTCTGTCTCTGTCTGTCTGTCTATCTCTGTCTGTCTGTCTGTCTCTATCTCTGTCTGTCTGTCTGTCTCTATCTATCTATCTCTGACTGTCTGTCTGTCTCTATCTATCTGTCTCTGTCTGTCTGTCTGTCTCTATCTATCTGTCTCTGTCTGTGTGTCTGTCTGTCTGTATCTATCTCTGTCTGTCTGTCTGTCTGTCTATATATCTATTTGTTTAACTGGAGTGTGTTAGTAGGGTGTTGGGCCATTATTATTCAGTGTGCCTCTGCCTCTGGAGCTGTACTGAAGAGGTGGAACACTGTTCTTCCCTCAGTTGGTGTTTTTTATTATGGTGGCAGAGAGCGCTGTCTTAACACGTCAGTTCAAATCCCCCCCTGAGTATGAAAATGTCTCTCATCTAATGTTGCCATATGAGCTCTTTCATTTCCGCACTCATCAAACCTCTCAGTGATGTCATGCACCTTGTGGATACGGGCATCTGTCTATCTACAGCTCATGCACCGAGTGTTTAACACATGCTTGTATTAACAGATTAGCCATACCTTTAAAAGCACTGGCCTAATATTGTGTAGGCCTCTGATCTGTTAATGCAGTGGCCCCCAACCTTTCTTGCACCAGTTTGATGTAAAACAATATATTCACGGACCGGTATAGTTAGAGCTAAACACAAAGGGAGTTTGTTTTTAATTCATTTTTGCTAGCTTGTGGGCTAAATTTTTGATGTAGCGTATCACACTGACCTCCCCTGGGACCATCCAGCACATCCCTGAGATCAGGTTGAGATCTGAGGAATCTAAATTTCAAAGTGAACTGTTTGAACTATTCGTCACGTTACCCAACCACTCCTGAACGGTTCTTGCAACCCAGCAGGGGTTACACCATTGCCATGACGGAGAGTGAGACTGCAGCCAATGAGTTTAAAAAGCTTTTTTAAGACCCAAGCTTTCACATTCTCAGTTCTCCAAAATCATAAAGACATGGTTGGATGGGTTTGGTGTGGAAGATCTTGACTGGCCACACAGAGTCCTGAGCTCAACCCCATCCAACAACATTAGGATGAACTGGAACGGAGACTGCGAGCCAGACCTTCTCGTCCAACATCAGTGTCTGACCTCATAAATGCTCTACAGAATGAACGGACACAAGATTCCAAGAAGAGTGGAAGCTGTTCTAGCTGCAAAGTGGGACCAACTCCATATTAAAGTCTGTGTATTTGAATGCAATGTCAATAAAGTCCCTGTTGGTGCAATGGTCGGGTGTCCCAATACTTTTGTCCATATTGTGTTTTAGTGTTGGTAAAACATTTGCCATGAAGGAGAGTCACTGAAATGAGTAAAACTTGAGCAAAAACAGCTTAAGCATTGGCTGAAGTTCTGAACAGCATGTTAAAAAACACTTTTAACCCACTAGCTTCCACCTCAGATCTATCAGATGTCACTTCAACAGTTCCCTTGAAGTCACAAAGGAAACTCCTGGACAGCAAATGGGATACAAATAAGGTGAAAAACTGAGGCTTCAAGGTCACTGTTTAATAGCTGTATTTCATATAGTCCAGTTAGAACCTAAAGCTTGTATAAGACCGAAAGGAAACTGGGACAATGCTCGAATGAAGCAAACCTTTGAACTGAGAAGAAAGCAAAAATAACCCCATTCCCATGTGAACAATGGAAAGAGAACCAGTGTCTGACCTCATAAACACTCAACAGAATGAATGGGGCACAAATTCCCACAGAAACTCCAATATCTTGTGGAATGTCTTCCAGGAAGATTGAAAGCTGCTACAGCTGTAACGGGGGACCAACTCCATATTAAAGTCTATGTGTTTGAGTGCAATGTCATTAAAGTCCCTGTCGGTGTAATGTTCAGACGTCCCAATACATGTGTCCATATAGTGTAACAGGACTTCACATACACTACCGGTCAAAAGTTTTAGAACACCCCAATGTTTCAAGCTTTATTTAATCGAAATTCAAACAGTTCAGGTC
>JBBPDH010000080.1:13940648-13945648 GCA_037974565.1 Clupeocharax schoutedeni
CAACTTCATATTGAGATCTGATATATCTAATGTGTTTCTTTAAAGTGTTCCTTTAATTTTTGTGAGCAGTGTATATATATATACAGTATGAATACAATAGTTCAGAGAATATCATATTTTTTTATGCCGCCAATCTGAGCTACATACATTTTTCTTTATCATCTCCTGTATTGTTTAAATATCCATGTTTGTTTCTCAATTCAGAGGTGTGGGGTTCAGCTTCATCTTCTCCTGGGCCCTGATGGGAGTTGTTGTCACTACTTTCGTGATTGGCGGGAATGTGGAGAAGCTTGTGTGTGAGCCTCTGGCCAACAGACAACTGTTTAAGGTATTAGAGCTAAATTATTAACATGATGATGCTTCTACTTTTACCAGCTGGTCTTAGGTCAGCAATTGTTCCATTAACTGAAAGTAGCTGAAAATTTGTTAATTTCATTAAACATACACTATATGGAAGTATTGGGACTTCTGACCATTACAGCAACAGGGAATTTAATGACATTACATTCTAATACATGGACTTTAGTGTGGAGTTGGTCCTCCTTTGCAGCTAGAACAGCTTCCGTCTTCTGCCCATTCATTCTGTAGAGCATTTATTAGGTCAGATTATCACTATCTCGGTTCCATATCATCCCAAAGGTGTGGGGGGGGTCGAGGTCAGGGCTGTAAAACACAATACATTTGTTAATATTGTGTAATACATTCATTTTTGACCAGATTCAGAAGGAATGCAGATTTTATGTGGCACCACAGAAATAATACATTCCTCCAAAAACTGTCCCTGTGGTGTGTTTAACTGTTCAGGCGAGGATGAGAGAAAAGCTGGGTGACTTTATAGTCTAGGATTAGGTTTATAGACACATACAGATAATGTTATTAGACAGTAAAATAACAATAACACTACACAGAGTTCCATATTTTGCTTCAGCACCTAGATGTTGATTTCCATACATCAAACACTGACTTTTGTGATTAGGCTGGGATTTTGTCTTGCTGTAGACCTGACTGGATCTGAGGAGAACATTTATTCTGAAGATTAATACGTTATGATATAGTGCACAGCCTCCAAACCACTGTTCTTGTTCATTGGTAAACTTCAGCAGTAATTTTATGTATTTATATACAGTATTTTTATCCACCTCTCTTACTGATCAGAGAATTTTGTGTATAGGGCACGGTGTTGTATATATAGTATAGTACATTGTCATTTCTAGGGAGTTTTGTTTTATTTTATAATTTTATAATATGCTTTATGTGTCTGTGTAGTCAAGGCATAAGCATTTTCCTCCGGGATCAGTATAGCTTTCTGATTCTTATTCTGTTGGGGCTCAAATTCTAATTTGAAAATAATAAGCAAATTGTATTTATAAGCCAAAACATCATGTTTCTACTGCTGTTTGTGCAGCTTTATGAAAGGTTATTGTTCTGTATTTTGTGTGTAGGTGATTGACACACCACACTTGGTCCATCCTGGGAAAAAGAACTTCCTTCCTGGATTATTGTTTCAAGACCCCAACCTGGACCTTACCCTTGGCAGCCTATACAGGTCTCTTTTATTTGTTTGTTTGTTTGCTTTGTTTGTTTGTTTGTTTGTTTGTTTGTATGACTTTAAGGCCATTTGTCTTGGCAGTAAGACTTTCAGTTATGCACTAAATTAAGTCAGGTGTTCTAGAAATATGCACAATGGCTGCAGTGCATAAAGACATCAGGAATTAAACTGTAACTGAATATACTCACATAATCTTTTGTCAACATATATATATATATATATATATATATATATATTAGAGCTGGGCCGATAACGGCGTTAACGCACGAGATTCTTATCGCACGCTAAAAAAATATCGCCGTTAACGCCCCCCCAGCTGAAAAAGCTGAATTTCAGCTTGATATTTTTGAGAAATGTCCGGTTAATGCAGTTTTGGTCTCTCCTCCAGACTGAGTTTTACTTTCGTTTTGTATTTTAGGCTTCTGCACGCAAGTTTGAAACCTGTCTCGGGGTGGGGGGGATTTAATTATTGGCGTTAACTCGCGTTAACGCAAAGATTCCATGCGATTAACGGCGTTAAAAAAAATTAATCGATGCCCACCTCTAATATATATATATATATATATATATGTGTGTGTGTGTGTGTGTATTTACTTATATATATATATATATAAGGAAATTCCACCCCTGGAATTCTTCCAGAAAAAGGCAATTACAGAGACTGTTCTCATATTTGTACACATATTTGTTTCCTATATGTGTATTAGATCAACACCAAAAAAAATTTCACAATTTCACTCAAAACTCAAAAAATGGACTGAACAAAATTATTGGCACCCTCAACTTAATATTTGGTTGCACACCCTTTGGAATAAATAACTGGAATTTCTGACCACTCCTCTTTTGAAGAGTGCCTTCTCCCAGCAGTTTTGAGATCTCTCCATAAGTGTTCCATCAGATTTAGATCCGGACTCATTGCTGGCCACTTCAGAACTCTTCAGTGCTGTGTATTCAACCATTTCTGGTGCTATTAGGGTCATTGTCCTGCTGGAACACCCATGACCTCTGATGCAGACACAGCTTTCTGACACTGGGCCCTACTTTGCGCCCGGAAATCTTTTGGTTATCTTCAGATTTCATGATGCCTTACACACAGTCAAAGCACTCAGTGCCACTGGCAGCAAAATATCCCCAAAACATCACTGAACCTCCACCATGTTTGACTGTAGGTACCGCATTCTAGGACACATTCTGCTTTCTGTGCTTTACCAAATAGCTCTACCTTGGTCTTATCTGTGCATTAGACATTCTCCCCTTTGGCTTCCTCAACTCCAGTCTGTCTTTTTGATGTTTCTGTGTCTTCAGTGGGGTCCTCCTGGGACTCCTGCTGTAGCGTTTCATTTCGTTCAGAAATCGAGTTGACGCTGTTGTCAATTATGGCTGTTTATCCACCATTTGGACTATTTTATCAAATTTTCTCTTCCACGTCCACGTCCAGGGATATTGTGCGTTGTAAACTTCTTGATTATGTAGCGCACAGTGGACAAAGAAGATCTCTGGAGATGGACTTGTAGCCATGGGATCATTTATATTTTTCCACAATTCCTCAACTCCTCTTCTTCCTGTATTCCATGCTTACACAGACACACAGACACACAACAGAAAGGTTTTCTCCATTTTAACTGGCTTCAGTTTTTGCTAACTTGCCAGCACCTGTTTCTTAAATTTAAACAAGCATCATATGCTTGTTTACCCACAAATTTTGAAAGGGTGCCAATAATTTCGATGATCCCATGCAGTTGCAATCAAATTCGAAATTATAATACTCTTCTGGGAGAAATGGTGCATTTTCTGGGAACATTCCAGAGGTATTCATACACATGTACACTATATTGCAAAGGTACTGGGACGCCGACCGTAACACCAACAGGGGCTTTAATGACATTGCATTCAAATACATACACTTTTTGGTCCCTCCTTTGCAGCTGATCTCTGCAGTTAGCTGATCACCTCCTTTTCCTAAAAAACGTATTACTATATTTGTCCACTAGAGGGCTATGCTGCTTTATGTTTTTTATGAAAAAGCACTATCTCTCTCTTTATGTTTTCAGTGATTGTTATGAGAATAATGGCATATATGCTGCATTAAAACTGGAGAACAAATTCAACTTCATTAAGTTCATCAATGCAACTGTGGTGAGTACTGTGTCTGTTATAAAATACATACTTAAGGGAATTAAAGAGCTATTTAACTCTGCTTGAGATTTGAAAAAAATTATGAAAAATAATATAATGTACGTTCTTTTTTTATATAGTATAACCCGGAGCTGGCTAATATATTTGAGGGAGTGAAAGTAGACCTACGAGGCATAACACTACTGGAGCAAGAAGGCAAAGACAACCTCATTAATTTTGCAAATACGGGACTTGGAGAGATCAACTACCCAGGCTATCTCTCAGAGGTAACTCCTGCACATTTACACACAGGCAATCAAGTTCTTCTATCCTATGAAGTTATTTTGGCTGTAAAAATCATTTAGTGATTCATACGAGCACATTAGAGAGATTTTACAGCATTAATATGAAGCAGTTTAACTTGCAAACACTCTTTACAGGTCCAGAAATAATATATATGAGAGCACTTTTGATATAAAGGGAAATATGCAAATTCTATATATTACTAGTAAAACATACATCAGTTTATTTGCTGTAATACTTTGAGGCGACAGTGCTAACCACTACGCCACTGTCACGGGTGGGGTGGCTAAGCCCCAACCCGGAGCTACCTGGAAGCGTGCTGGAACAGGCAGACAGCCAGGAATTTATTTCAGATATGTGTTTATTAACCAAAATGAAACAGAACCAAAGGAAACAATCATGCGGGCCACTCGATACAGCTCTTCGAGAAAACAGACAGGAAACAGAAACGCTCTAAGTCAGGCGATGGACACATAATGAATGGACAACAGAAACAGGCTTAAATACACAACATAATGACCACGTGAGCAAAAGAGCGCATAAACAGAACGAAGCTGGCAACCTAAGACACGTGACACATGAACAAAACAGAACAGGATTTCAAAATAAAAGAACCTGAACATAAACAGAAAAAAACAGGGTCAAAACAGAAAAGCAGCGGCATTATAACGGCCGCTGACCGAACCGTGACAGCCACCAATACATTTATTCATTCATTTATTTTCTGTAACCACTTTATCCTTATTAGGATGTACGGGCACGAGGCAGGGACACACCCTGGGTGGGGCGCCAGCCCACACACACACACACACACCAGTCACTCTAACACTCACACCTATGGTCAATTAAGAATCCCCAGTTCACCTGACACACATGTTTTTGGACTGTGGGAGAAACCTGGAGACACTGGAGGAAACCCACCCCTCCATGAGGAGAACATACAAACTCCACTCACACAAGACCATTACACAGATTTAAACCCTCATCCCTGCCACAGTTTTGGTTTAATATACATTTTTATTGTCCACATTTA
>JBBPDH010000080.1:13948148-13950936 GCA_037974565.1 Clupeocharax schoutedeni
GAAATGACTCTATTTTTGTGTATGTAGTATTAGATCTGTGTGTTTAGTGCTTTGTATGCAACTACACTTAAATATATAAATGAAACTGGGTACTGAAGGTCTCTCAGTGTTCATCAGGGTTTCCGAAGTGTTTTTATATAGCAGAGAAAATTCTGTTTGAGTAGAAGTCACTGCTTTTAATACGTGTGTGACTGATACTTTAATAAGGCTATTATAATAATGTAATAATATTGAAGTAATCTTGCCTAACATTTTTCATGCAGAATACATTTTTCATGCAGAACTTTCTCTGTGAAAATGCTTCAGATAATTCCCAGTATTGTCAGCATTACAGTCTTAGACGTGTCTTGTGTATTGAAGAAATATCATGTTTCTCTTTCAGAGTTCTCTAAGTCAAAGCATCACGTTACTACAGACCACTTCTAAAGAGCTTCCTGTAAGTCGTTAGCACACTGCTGATACTGTTTAGGTTTCAAACCTGAGACCAAATGTCCCCCTCCCCCTTTACACACACACATACACCACACCACCATATACTCAGTTACACTATATGGACAAAAGTATTGGGACACACCTGTTTTGTACAGTTCAAGTTAAGGGCAATCATAATGCTGCAGCAAAACGAGATATTTTGGACAATGCCATTCTTGAGGACAGTTTGGGGAAGAACATTTTCTATTCCAGCATGACTGCGTCCCAGTTCACAAAGCGAGCTCCATAAAGACATGGCTGGATGAGCTCAGTGTGGAAGAACTTGACTGGCCACACAGAGTCCCGACCTCAACCCCATCCAGCACCGTTGAGATGAACTGGAATGGAGATTGTGAGCCAGACCTTCTCGTCTAACATCAGTGTCTGACCTCATAAATGTTCTACAGAATGAACGAGCACAAATTCCCACAGAAACTCAGAAAGCCTTCCAAGAAGAGTGGAAGCTGTTATAGTTGCAAAGGGGGACCAACTCAATATTAAAGTCTATGTATCTGAATGTAATGCCATTAAAGCCCCTGTTGGTGGAATGACAGGGCATCACAATACTTTGGTCCATATAGTGTATACTTGTGTCCCATATGTGCTTTATATATATTTATTAATGTGTAATAATTAAACATCTCATAAGACTTTTCTGAGTTTGGGCCTAAGCCTAACAGTAACCTTGACCTGAGTAATAACAAACTTTTATTAGAATTTTGCTGGGGTTGACATTGTATGTTGTATCTTGCTCCTCTTTTGGTCGGTTGGTTGTTTCAGTTTTGTTTTTTCTGTCCTTATAATGTTTGCTTTATTTCAGACTAAAGTGACCAACGTGCTGAGTGCCATTGAAGCAGCTGAATATCTAATTGCCAACAATGCCTCACATGTTGTGAAACAGGTACGGGGCAGCCGTAATGATTTTAACCCTCTGTCCACCTGTGCATTCATTCATTTTCCCAGAACAACAGCTTGAACAAGAAACGTCATGGGTGTGTTTTTGTCTTCACAGGAAACTCAAAAATACATGAAGAACCTGGTGGGATACTTCAGGCAGTACACTAACTGGGTCCAGCATTCGGTGAGTGTGTGTTCGTGTGTATCTACATTTGCAAGCAAATGAGCGCTGATATATTGACAATGAGTTTTTTTAGTATCAGCTGAAAATACCATTGGGAAAGCAATAATTAGTGTCTCTTTTGGTCACAGTGTTGCCAGGATTTGCTAAAAGAACTCTCAGTATCTTAAAATTAAAGAAAGTATAATAACCAAACATCTACCTAACCATGTATATACATATACAGCCATGGAAAAAGTAAGAGATCACTTTTCCTTTTCTTATGTTCACTGTTTGTACGGTTTGTGGCTGTGTGTGTGTGTGTGTGTGTGTGTGTGTGTGTGTGTGCGCGCGCGTGCGTGCGTGTGTGTGTGTGTGTTTAAAATGCTCAGGTTGCTATTCTTTTATGAACCAGTGCAGTGTGAGCTGTGTAAAAAAATAAGAAACTCCTCCATATGTGCTGTGAGTGCAGCAGTGTCTGTAGAGCAGCTTTTCTATGGTCTGTATTCTAGCAGCTTCACATCACTGTTTTAATTGTTGTAACTGTAAAATAATATAAGAGTTAATTGGAAATGTAGTTTAACATTTAAATTATTTATTGTTTTGTGTCTAATATGTATTATTTTGACATATTTTAGATTTCAGGTGTGTAAGGTTAATAGTGTATAAGACAATAGAAACATGCCCATTTTAAACAGGCACACACCCACACATTACAAAAGCAATAACCAGAAAAATGGCTGTACATTTTTTCCATGGCTGTACATTTATGTGTGTATGTGTGTATATCAATATTTGTGTCTTTGCTGTCTTATATATGTTTGAGTTCATTCGAGTAATAACAGAGTTTAAAGCAGAGTTCTTTTAACAGCTTACTATTCAAATAGTGGAAAAAAATAAGCAGCCCAGACATTTTTACAGTGTAGCCGCCTCACATCTGTGTCACAGTTGGCCATGAAGTGTTCATCTCCTGAACAGTACGCATTGTGTTTCTGATCGTCCCTATATTAATGTGTGTTTACCTTTAGTTAACACTGGAAGTGGCTCAGTGCAAACCAGTCAGTAACATCATAGACTCCCTGGAGATTGTTGGCTGCAGTTTCTTAGTGGACTCAGTGGTAAGTAACATAATTCCTATTCTCTTGCATTATAACCTGCACACACACACACACACACACACACACACATGCACATATACACACACAAACACACACACCCACGCACACACACACACACACACACACACGTACACACACACAC
>JBBPDH010000080.1:13982987-14007596 GCA_037974565.1 Clupeocharax schoutedeni
TGTGTGTGTGTGTGTGGGTGTGTGTGTGTATGTGTGTTGGGTTATTTGTTCTTTCTTTAGGCTTTAAAAATGTTCTTCACGCATTTAATTTACAAAGGTTTTCTTTAAAGAACGAAAGGTTCTGTAGGCAGCTGCATGTTGTCTTTTTAATCCCGTTACTCCAGAGACCTCTTTTGGCACTGCTATTCTTAGGAACCCATGAGGGAAATGTGAATCATCCATTAAGTTGCCTAAATAATTTGCCATTAATTAAAACCAGTTTTAAAGAAGATGAGAACAAGATGTCTTAGATATAACCAAATCTGAGGGAGAACCACTTCCATTCCTGTAGTTAGTTAAATTACCCTGTAAACCTTGAATGAATGGAATTTGTCCTCCTTCACTGATACATCAACAAATTGAATCAAGGATAACGCACATTACTCCTGCGGTTTGGAGGGAAATCAAGCCAGACCTTTTAAAACAGACTACTGGTTGTTTGCCGAGCCCAGTTAGGTTAAGCTGTTATGACTGTGTGTGCAACTGGCCAGCAGTCTGTTGTTGATTAAGATACTGGGAAGAAACTTCTGGTAACTACGCTGGAGGAGCAATTAGCTTCTTTACGTCTGAGAAATCACATGGCCTGTACATCCGTCACAGGAGTGCACAGTTATGACTAACTGTGTAATCCTGATGTGTTGGACTCTGTGTATGTGTTAATATTTTTTCACATGTGGTAATATGATCACAGAAGGAAGAGAGAACAATAAGTATGACCAACCAGAAATAGTGTAATACAGGATTCAGTACGTTTGTGTACAGGGTTTAATGTTTAACTATTGCACAATAGGAAGTGAATGTATTGCGGTAGAAGGAACTAAGTGAGGGGAGTATGTACAGTGTTCTCTGAAAAATGTTATATATGATACAGACTCCCAGGACTTAAGACTATGTTTTTGTATATAGGATGTATTAGCAGGGTGTTAATTAACTCACATTTCTCTTTTAGTTCTGAAAGTCTGGGTTCAGCTGTCCTGCTGTTTTGATCATGTTTGACAGAGGTCTACTAAAGGAGTAGAGATCATGTTATGATTGATATCCCAATTATCTTAAAGCTGATTAAGATGTGGTCTAAGAAACATCAAACTTGCAGCCCCCACCTTCCCCCCTTGCTGGAATACAAAATAACAAATATACAGTAAAGTACGCTGACAAAGTCTAACCTGCTGTAGTAAAACTATGACATTCAAGTAAGGTTTCTACCTATTATTTTGTTGCATTATGCAGCTGGTGGGAGAGCAGGGAGTTAAGAGAGATCTACACTGAACAAAAATATGAACGCAACACTTTTGTGTTTGCTCTCATTTTTCATGAACTGAACTCAAAGATCTGAAACATTTTCTACACAAAAGACCCATTACTCTCAAATATTGTCCACAAATCTGTCTAAATCTGTTAGTGAGCACTTCTCCATTGCAGAGATAATCGATCCCAACTCACAGGTGTGGCATATGAAGGTGATTAGACAGCATAATTACTGTACAGGTGTGCCTTAGACTGCCCACAGTAAAAGGCCACTCTGAAATGAGCACAGTTTTGGCGTACTGCGGGGGGTCAGAAAACCAGTATCTGGTGTGGCCACCATTTGCCTCACGCAGTTCAACACAACTTCGTCGTATAGCGCTGATCAGGTTGTTGATTGTGGGCTGTGGAATATTGGTCCACTCCTCTTCAATAGCTGTGCGAAGTTTCTGAATATTGGCAGGAACTTGAACACGCTGTTGTATATACGCCGATCCAGAGCATCCCAAACATGCTCAATGGGTGACATGTCTGGTGAGATCGCTGGCCATGCAAGAACTGGGATGTTTTCAGCTTCCAGGAATTGTGTACATATCCTTGCAATATGGGGCCTTTCATTATCATGCTGCAACATGGGCCTCAGGTTCTCGTCACGGTCTCTCTGTGTATTCAAAATGCCATCAATAAAATGCACCTGTGTTCGTTGTCCATAATATGCCTGCCCATATCATAACCCCACTGCCACCATGGGCCACTTGATCCACAACGTTGACGTCAGCAAACTACTCACCCACACGACGCCACACGCGCTGTCTGCCATCTGCCATGAACAGTGAAAACCAGGACTCACCCCTGAACGGAACGCCTCTCCAACGTGCCAGACACCATCGAATGTGAGAATTTGCAAGAGCAGAGGCCCTCAAACCAGTCCTCATAAATATAATAACCAGTCCAGACCATTAATATTTTTGCTTGATCTCAGTTCACAACAAGAGCCTTCATTTGGACAATAGGGCTCCTTATGAATGGGGATGCTGTGAAACATGTATCACTGAAATTCTCTGTTTCACCGCGGTTGGGGGTGGCGATGTTTCATGTTTTTGACCAGAGCTGTATAAATTGTAATGCTATTGAGGAGCTGAAATTAGGAGAGAAAAAATAATTTTATGAGCATTTTTTTATTTCACACCAATAAAAAAGTGATAGTTATGAAGATTTTTTGTGTCATTTTTCTTGGTGAAACTTTGTTTCACTGTAGTCTTATAGAAACGACCACTGCTCTATACAGAGAACAACCTGACTATAGAAACTGAAAGAGAAAGGACTGAGCACTGTGGGAAACGTTGTGTCTGTGGTAGTTTGTTCAGACATAATATATTTATCGTGTAGATCTGTCTATAATCCAGGCTAAAATGGAAAACTTTATATCTTATGTATTGTTCTCCTAATGATTCAAGTGGTGTATAGCACTCGTGCCCCCAACTCCTTTAGGCTGCAACAACTACACATTACCAAAAAAAAATAAAAAACAGAATGCATCACTTCTCAGCTGGTAAAACCTCAAACTGCTCCTCACTTCTCATTTCACTTCAACATTTATGACTTTTATTCCTCTTCTTCCAACCACACTCACAAACACACACACCCGCACACACACACCACATGCACCACAAACCACAGACTCCTTTGCAAGAGAGATTCTGTTGAGTCCCTTATTGCACCATTCATCTTAGTGCCTTGTGGGGTAATAACTAAAGAGCTGCCATGATGTCAGACACCAAAGACATTGTGCAAACAGGATACGCTGACCACTGTGGGCAGCAAAGATAGAGCAGACACTGCCCGACGAGAAGTATTCTCTCCAAGAGCAGAACAACCTTTTGTTTTGTTATCACATTATCCAATCTTCGCATGCCAACACAAGGTAGTCTTCTAGATCATCTCACTTCTGCTCCATTTCCATACATTAACTGTCAATTGGATGATCAGAGCCACAGACTTTCTCTCCTGAAATGGCTTTAAGGGTATCAATTTGAACACACTGGTTGTTACTGAGAGTGATCAGTAAGATCTCTCTGAAAGAAACTGATGAGGTAACATTCAGCAGTTGACATTCACAGAACTGTAAAAGCTTTGATCAATAAGAGCATTAGTGTGGAGGGCCCTGAGCTCCTTGTCTGCTCTGAGCGCTGCATCCTCCGTCTCTGTTGCTAGTAATAGCGGCGATGTTCTTTATCAGAAGTGTCAGTTAGTTTTATCAAGCTAGTGAAGCTTGTTTCTAGCAACCTTGGGTGCTTTAGAGAAAGAAAGCACACCCTTGACTAAGGGCAACTAGTTTGCAATTTGGCAGCATAATTAGGCCTGTCCTAATGTTTGGGCAGGGGGGCAGGGGGCAGGAGGCAGCTGGATGATCCAGTGTTTAGGGCATTGACCCTGCAATGAGAACGTTGTGGGCTTGAATCCCAACTGCTAGTGTCATCTTTGTGTTTTGTGTCATCTTTGACACAAAACATCTGTGTCATCTTTGACTTTGACTTTTTACTTTTTGACTCCAGATAACTGCAGGTTTGTAATTTATATCTCACAACTCATTTTTCTGATAAAGGTATTTAGATGTAACTGTTTTTATTCCACTTACTGTACAGAGTGTTCCAATTTTTTAACCTTACAATATTCTCCGTCCTGCGTTGAACCTATATTCTTCTCTTAGTATACTTTTATTACGGGTAAACTGTACTATTCCCTTTATTAATATATTTCTAGTCTTTATTCTTATGTCTTGTCTGAGTGTGCAGTCGTGATGTGAACAATTTCCTTCGGGATAAATACATTTCTGATTCTGATTCTGATCACTGAGGCACTGAATGTAGTCTGTATATGTGAGATATAGACATCAATACTGTTGCCACGTTAATGTTCTTCTTCACAGTTTTCAGAAAAAGCATTAGAATGTCATTGCTTCATGTGGACCACTCTGTGCAATGGACACATAACCACTTCTGGTACACAACCCAAAACAATTACTCCTCACTGGTGGCCAACTAGAGATCCTGACCACTGAGGGTAAAGGCAGCTAAGAAATGGCATATGGATTACAGTCTGTAATTGTAAGATACAATGTCCACCTATATGGTAAGACGTACTAATAAAATGGGCCATGAGTGTAAATACCTAATAAAGAGGCATATTAGTGTATGCTTAGCGTAATTAAGACAGTTTTGGTGTGGCCTTTTGTTCATACTTGGACTCTTTCCAGAACACATGTCTATTTGCATTTTTGCCATTTTTGTCTTAATCAGAAGTTTTCTAAAATATGGCAAGCTGTGTTTTTCGCTGAATTATAGGCTTCTTTAATCTGAAACTGGCCTAAAATAGAAAAGTACAGAAAGAGAAGCGACTACCCACAAAGACTTTGTGTCTATTATTGCTATTTTTAGTACGAGATCAAATTTCTCAGTTGTTGTAATAAAGAGCCCTGTGATCAATAATGGTCAGAGAGGTATTCTGAGAGGAAGCTCATTTATTTCCAGTGTTGTGTGTATGCACAATATTTCATCTATTTTGCCCACTGCAGTTAAACACGCTTGATAATTCTATTAAATAATGTTGATGGGAATTGGCTTTGTAAGCCTTTTTGTTTGGCATAATTATTGCACTGCATGGCTACACTGAAAGTCTAATATAGTAACTCGCTCCACTGTATTAATGCCACTCAGACAGGAAGCAATTGCTACTGTCTCCAGTGACCATTTGAGTGGGCTGGTGTGACGAGTCATGTAGGTATACTGCCTGCCAAAGTAGTGGCAAGGTTTGCTGTGCTTAGCTGACTGAACAAGCAGAAATCAGTGTTAACACTATAATGTCATTTACTTGCAACAGACAAGCAATCAATCACCTTGGGCACTATGAGAATGTGCAGTTAAGTCAACGTTTGCCGTTTAATGACCTACCTTTAAAAGCAGTATATATATGTCAGCTGCTTAGTTGTCTTGATAGTGTACAGAATAGACCAGACAGCCACAGAGGGCAGCAAAGGGTAGCAATTCTTCTAAGAGCATAGGTCCGAACAGGTGGTGCTAGGAAGCAGAAGTGGAACTAACAAGTGATTGAATCACATTTGATACGCAAGAGTCTAGTAAAACAGGTGTTACGGCAAAAACACCAGTTTACATGATTCCTAAGAAATTCATTCGAGACTCCAGTTATGAACATACTAGTTAAGAAAAAAGGGACAGGCAATAAGCAGGTAAACTAATAATGGCAGGTAAACTGTCACAGCAGGGTTCATTCTGGAAGATTTTCTCTTCAGGATCATCAACAACCATTTTTTGGTCTTGAGACTGAATGCTGGATGCTGATCTCTAGACTGCCAACTGTCAGGGGGCCGGGTCTAGCCGGCTCCCATGATTTACCTCAGGGCACAGACCAGGCTGAAAAGCAGGTATCCATGCTAAGGATCTTTATTTACAAAAATCAAAACAGAAATGAAAACCTGGCACGAGGGCTGCTACAAGAACATGAACGTGAGAAAGGCATAAATGAGGTGATGGACTGACAACTGTGGGTTACACAAACAGAGCTTAAATACAGAATATAATCAGTGCACAAAACACAAGACACCTGGAAAACTAGAACACTTGACAAATGAACTAAACAGACATGAACATTCAAAATAAAACTCCCAAAACACAGACAAGCCAACACAAAACAGCGACCCTTAGTGATCGCTGGCCGAACCGTGACACCAACAAAATTAGCCCTTTTCCAATTTGGAATTAAAATGTGATTAAACATGCAGACCTATCTTACACTTCATATGCTTCTTAAAAGAAATGCAATTTGTCCTGCCAAATGTGTCTAAATATTCTTTAAGCTGTGTCCCAAACCTAAGCACAAAGCTGAAGTGTGTCCTATGTGTTGCTATCCCAAGACACACAGTCTTTCCATTTCCTTGGAAACTAAAGAAATCGGTTGTTCTTCCCAAAGGACATAAAAAATATATATCACTGTTTTTAAAAGAAAAGAAATAAAGGATTAAAACAGCCAATTATTAGCTCTAAAAGTTTTCATATGCCCCGGTTATAAGCATTTAAAAAGAAAAGCCATACGAGCCACTTTGTCAGACATCCAAGATGAAACAGAAAGAGAAGGAAGCAGAGGAACCATTCGGTTGGTTAAGTGGCATCATTTTGCATCATTTAAAGCAAGAAACGGCTTTACGGGAACTCATCATCAGCTCATTAAGCTCGGAAAACCTTCTTGATCTCAAAGAACTCAAAGTCTGTTGTGCAGGACAGTGAGACAAAAATGTTAAACTCAATGTTTCATCCCAAACACCCTCACTCTCTAATAGAACACAGAATAACACAGTCAACATATTGGCGAGTAACAAATCTATAGAAGATGCTTAGATACTCTCGATCATACCGTATAATGCTATATCATTTTATGACTATATAATTTTATGTTCATGATATTTGTGTAAAACTGGCCAGAGTTGGAAACACGCTGGCTCCGTAGCTCACTGGGATCGCGATGGATTGGAAACATGACGTTGTGGGTTTAAATTCAAGTATGAGCAGATTCGTTCTTTCAACATAAACTTGCTTTGGTGCACCTGGTGGTTAGAGGAGAGTTGTCCTTGTGAACAGAACCTTGTGGGCATATGATTTGATTTCAAATCAGGGCAGTGATTCAAAGCAAATTCACCAAAAAAATTATTATTCACAGACTCCAGCTTTTGAACTGGCCAAAGAAGTGGCAGTTCAAAAAAAGGAAGGAAAAGAGAAAAGAGGGAAGTATCAGACAAACAGGACACATATATACAATATGCAATTTTTTCCTTTCAGTTAATGAAATTAATTAAAGGGGTTAATTAATTGAAGGAGTTAAACATTTATAACAATGCCTATTATTTACATATTTCTCTGTATTTGTGCACGTGCATCAAGCATTTTTAAATATAGTGTATACTGTCTTTTTACAAAGCCTTGTGGTGTCCATGAATAAGATAGCGTGACAACAGTGTGTTGTCTCTGTGACTGAACTTCTGTTTTTTTTGTTTTTTTACCTTACTTCACCATTTAAGCTGACAGTAAACTTCAGTTTGTTTCCTGAGTAGTAACAGTGACCACAGAGATGCTTAGTTAGTGATATTTAACAGAATGACTTTGTCAAAATAATAGTAAAATAGCAAAAAACAAATTAGACTTAAAAAACCTTTCAGACTTAAATGCTTTGGGCTATGTTTGTAAATTAATGTACATATGATCACATAATAGCTTCATTCTGGATAAAAAGTAGGGGAGAATGGCACACAACTTCCAATAAGTTTTCAGTGATGACCTATTATCTTAATACCATGGTCTGCCATCTTTGGCAGCTATCAGACAACCCTTATTGACATTCTCTTAAAAGGGGACATCCATGGGCCCAATGCAATATACATATATTTTTATATGATATTACTTTGTCCAGTTACTTTTGACTGTCTGAAAATGAGTGTGAAAATGGCTGAAACTTTTGAAAGTTAATGCAATATCTTAATTAAAACCCTTAAAATTAAAGCTGAAAGCCTATGTCTTCATCACATCTAACTTTAAAATCCATCATGTTGGTATGCAGGAGAAAAATGATCAGTGTCATTATTATATGCTAATTATACCTACCATATAACTACCATGCAGTGCATAACTAGCTTCATCACAAAAACTGTAGATGCTAAGGAAAAACTAAACACAGATTTGTAATCAGCTTGAAAAACACCTCAAAACCCACATAAACCTATCTCTGATGATTTTGACCTGTGGACTGTGTTATTAAAAAGCCATTCAGCTTATTCATTGTTTGCAATTGGACAAGGTCAACTTAATGCAGTTAAGAGTCAAACAAGTAATGCAGTTTCCCACAAACATTAGCATTTGTACGAGCCTCCATTGTTTTTTATTACTAAACGTTTGAGGTTGATTCATTTTTCACCTGATTCTGAATAATCAAAACTGAGGAGCAATGAGGAGCAAGAGTGTAGCAAGACACTGTTATTCAGATGAAAGCAAATGTTCTTTCAACATTTTCAGTATTGTATCACAAGTGCATGTCATGATACTCCACACAAGCTTATATGTTGTTCAGCTCTCATCCAATGCAGTGTTGAAGATGGAGCAGTAAGACGGCACCATGCAGGTAACAGGTTTTGTGAGAGGAAGTGTTATGGTAAGGAGGAGAGGAGTACACATTCTAATGTCTTATGTCCTTTCCTTTGGTATCTTCTCAGGCATGTCAGTCACCATTGGGATTCCAGGTCACTACTGAATCCATGGGACTGGACTGGCTTGCCTGCTTTGGAGTGCCCACTTGTGCACCCACGCACCCATCCAAGGGCGAATGCTGCTCAAAGCTCCATTGGAGATTATTGTTCTTATTACGGTGGAGTGGAGATTCTCTCAGGAATCAGGAGTGGAGAAATGTTCAGACTCCCACTGTTTCTAGACTCTTCGCAATACACTGTCAGGTGTCGAGCGTCATTATTAGTAATCCTCTCAGGCACATCTGATTTACTCCAGGTCAACCAGAGTACGCTGGGTTCCCATTTGAGTCTTGGTTCATCCCAAGGTTTCTTCCTCCAGCTTTAGGCCTGTTACTGTTATTTTTGGCTTGTTCACTAAGTTCTTGGACATGGACTCTGTAAAGCTGATTCACCGCATGAGTTATAAAAGTGTTTCATGAATAAAATGTAATTGAATTGGATTGAATTAAGAAGCACAGGCAGAGGTAGAGGGAGAGAAGTGAATGGATACCAGAGTGTCTAATCAAATGAAGGACCACATTATTAACTGTGGACTAGACTTGGCTGAAGCCGGTCGGCTGTTTTGACATGTTTTGATAGATTTAGTGGTTTTTGTGCAGATTAATCCATGTTCTGAGAAATTTTTTTTCTGTTTTTTGAGTGGTGAAAATGACGTTCCTCATGTGAGAAATGTGTCAAAGTGACCAAGAAAAACTAAACTTGCACAGATATTTATAAAATGTTTGTAGTAAAAAAACAGCATTCGTTTTAGGCTCTGGCCCTCTCTCTAGCTCATCCTGTTATTGTAGATACTACATGAATAAGCTCATGCTTATATCAGAATTGTTAAATATTACTATATAAACAAGCATCTGCTTATTCATATAGTATCGTTTCACAATTCTGATTTTTTCTGAAATATCAGTGGCTAACAAAGTTTCCTCATCTGGCATGGAAACAGGATAAACAAAAGGAGTCATGCTAGGGTTTTGCGCAGTATATTACAGGGTACTATTACAGTATTATTGAATAAGAAACGTGCACAGGAATAAAAGCACATGAATTTCCAGAGGAACTGGGCAGTTCTGCGGAATCTTTTTTTCCCCAAGCTAATGGAAGTACAAGGAAATGAGTGCAGAATGTAAGGAAACCACGACTCTCACATATAATGATAAACTTTATCTACAGCTAGCAGAGGAACTTTGTGTGTATAGCAGAATTCCCATTGGCTGATTTCAGTTCTAGAAACTAGAAGTATTGGCAGGTGTTCTATGTCAGGGTTCTTTACTGAAAGTAAGTGTAAAACTGCAACATATAAGATCAAATACACATTAATGCCTTCAAGAAGCTATAACTGCAGGAAATGAAGTGAAAATTCTGTTATATGTGAACACACCACAGCACACAATGTGAACAGCATGAAATTCTTCCTCTTTATTTAACCCATTCACCAAGTCAAACAGGGGGCAGCTACAAACACAGCCCCCGGGTTGGGGGGACCGGGGGTGTGGGGGGGGGGTACCTTGCTCAGTGTACCTCAGTGGTGCCTATTGGTCTTGGGTATTGAACCTACAACTTCCTGATTGCAGGTGAACACCCTAACCACTAGGCCACCAGCTGCCCCTTAGTAAATAAGTCAATAGCCCATTAGTGAATAAGGGATGCATGATTTATTAAATATGCTTCAGATACATATTTCAGCTTTGGGTTAAATTTCATATCTCTTTGTGGAGTTTTAATCTCTTTGTGCCTTTAATTATGCTCAAGTGGCTGTCATTAACAGTATTCTGGGCTGTTGGGGGATAAGAATGTTCTCTCCAGTGGGTCCCACCTTTAGCTTAGGATTAACATAACAACCCAAAACACTGGTAGCAAAAATCTGCATCATTTTAGGTACATACTTTCCTGATCAATGGTTGATATTTATGGACCAAACTGGTCACAGTCAGGCACGGTTTGCCATTTTATGAATTCTCATTCATCTTTGCGTGCTCATAATGGCTTAGTAAGGTTTTTAAAAGTCAAAATCATTGTATGAAGGGATAAGTGTAGAATAAAAGGTAAAAAATATCAGCTTAACAGGTAAAAAAATTCAGTTTGGTAAATATTATTACCTTCTCAAATCTTTCAAGGAAAAACGATCGCATGCATTAAAAGATGGCTGTCATATAGTTACCGCAGTCAAGAAAAGACAGATAACATCTCTCACCCTGAAACCCCCATTGCTCCCCTCATTCTTATCCCCCAACAGCCCAGAATACTGTAAGTGACAGACACTTGAGCCAGGAGCCCCTGTTGGAGAGAACATAATTAAAGGCAAACTCCACAAAGAGATATGAGTGGTAACCCAAAGCTGAAATATGTATCTAAAGCATATTTAATAAATAATGCATCCCTTATTTACTAATGGGCTATCGACTGCAGGGACGTTGAGCCTGATAGGATGTCAGAGTTGCGGAGAGAAGGATGAAGGGGTGGAAGGATGGAGGGAGAGACAGCGCTTAAAAGGGTCTCACTTCTCCCTGGGGAGGAGAAAATAATCTTTTTGTGTTTTTTTTCCCCCATGCTTTCTCTCAAAGTGCTGTTTCTCTGCATTCACAACTCTCAGATAGCAACCAAAGTGAAGAGCAAAACCGGGGAGGCAAAATATCCTGTAACCTATAATTTCTATCATTTCACACTTAATTCAACATGGTAACAAATGGTTTCTTTAAGCTGTGTTTTCCAAATTATTTTTCGATGGAGCACTTTTCAAAACTGACCTTCTGCGTTCATATATAGAAGTCTTTTGACATTGCAGGACCTCTATTTGTTTAAATTGTGCTGTTGTAATGGCGGGTCCAAACAAAGGTCAGAATATATCAAAGTTTATATACAGATATAAATTTTCCCCTTCAGAAATAAGGTAAAAAAAAAGAAGCCGATTCCAAAACTGCACTTTGAGGCAGCAAAGCATCTCCTGTGACACTGCTACACCCTCTGCAGGTTTCTTAGGGAAGCGTCATACACTTTAATAATATATGACACGCTAAACTGCGAACAGTTACAAGAAAAATCACAGGCAATAATTATGAAAATCGCTTGGACAAAGTCTACAGTATGATTCAATGGTGCACATGATCATCTCTGGCTTAGTAGATTGAATGAAAGTATATTTAGAAATCTTGTTTCCTTCTCCTACCCAGACTTTGAGACGCAGCAGGCTGTCAGACCACTGTCGACCAGAGGCCGAGGAGATGCTGAATATGCCCGCCTGGTCTTCTTATCTGGGACAGGCTATTCAGCTGCTTGGCACCGCTGCTGAGAAATCAATAGTATCCAGGCCTGGAGTCAGGACCGGATCGACACCAAGCACCTCCAGGAATCGGATAGCATTTTATAATACCCAAGGTCTTCAGAAACATTCTGAAAACAGGAGAGTGGAGTTCACTCACAAATTGTCCCACCCCACCCCACCCCCCAACTACAACAATAATATATGAATTAAAAAATTAACCCATTAAACACCAAGAGGCCTCAAACTCATGATACTGCAAACTGACACGAAGTTCCTACCACTATGTTTCATAGAACCTTACATTACAGCCATTTAAAGTTTTGCTGCTCAATAGAAATATGTTTACTAACTAATAAGCTTAGGATGAAAGCATTTAGATGCAAATATATTATTTTTTTCATTTTATCTCATTTTAACTGCTGAATCAAAGTCAAGCTTGTGCCCATTCCAAAAAGAGAAGCTTTCACAGCAGTGAGATGTAATGGATGATGTACACTGCACATGATGCACATGCCACTAATTTAATGAATAAGCTTGAAACAAGCCATTCTTGTTCTCATAATATTTGAAAATGCTCCGCTCTATTATTTACCCCTAAAAGGCATTAGAAGGTTCGAATGTAAACTAGTCAGATATTACTCCTGTACTTTCAAACAGACCTGTCTTCATGGCCCACCGATGCTGCGGCAGTACAGTGTCTTCTACCACACATTTGTCCTCACAACCCCCCACCCCCCCACCCATTCATTTGCTTTTGCATGAAATTTTATTAATATGTAATGACACCCTTGGAAAATCAATCAGCAATCTGCTATTGGAGCCAAGAGGCGCAAGAATGCTTGCATATTCACTTCAGCTGACATCATTAAAAAACCATCCATTCCCGTCAGATGTACCGACTTTGTTTAATTGGTTTCCACAAAGATATTGAGCACACATTCGAGCACTCACCAGAATAATGCTGATTCTGTATGATTATAATAAAATTGTGTAGTGGGTGGAAATGTTTTCTACCTACACCATGGAGCTGTGAATTGGCTACTACAGGAAGAACTCCAGAAAGAACTGCACTTTTGAGTACGTTAAAGGGCAAAATAGGTTAGTGAAAGACAATGGAACTATGGCGGGAAAAAGTGTATCATATCGTCCCTCCCACGTCTGTGCAGTTCCAGCTCTCATCCTCTTTCGGTCCACTAATGCAATTAGTGGCTAATGTGCCAATAGAAGCTTGTGTGTACATTATGGGCAGCCTCTCTTGACTGGAATATGAAAAGTTGGAAAATTTCAGTGATGTATTTCGGTGTCTGCAGAATATCCTCTACTGGTTTGCGTCTCATGTGTCTCATTGACCCCCTTCCGCAGCCACAGTGCATCCTGGGAACCATTAAGGAAACCCGAGAACACCGCAACCACACAAGAAACACACAAACACAATCAAGAGGAGAGGATGGCCGACCAACACCCACGGGTCGACCCTGATGTGAAAGAGAGTGCTGCGGACAACGGTGGAGATTCAGCATATCAATTGCTTGCATTTCCCCCAAAAGCTTCAAGTTCTTCCCAAGGACCAGAGAGGATAGCTTCATCGTAAAAGGCAAAGATTCTTTCAGGGTTATAAAGGCACAACAGCTTAGAACCTTGCTGTGAAAGAGAGAGTCTGTCTTGTATCTTTGGTATAAAGACCAAGCAGCCGGTCAGTTGTATTTATCCATCTACCTTGCAGAACCCAGTTCTGTGGACCATTAGTGGTCAGGGCATGCTGGTCGGGCAGTCAGCGGTTTGAGGAACTTGTGGTCAGCCTGGAACGTGAGCTGGAGCAAGTACAGATCGCTGACCGCAGGCTGCCATTGATCCCCCACTCAATCAGATTATTGTGGGCCCCAAACGGCCACGCCTGCAGAAACTACAAGGCCTGCTGGGGAAAAGGCGAGTGGGGCATCAGGCATGGATGGATGTGAGGCAACAGGGATAGATGAATGTGAAAACGAGTGAGCAGAGTGACAGTCCAGGGACCAATTGATCTTCCCATCATTTCCCTTCCACTCTCCTACTCTCGGTTCTCCTCACTCTTCGCTCTCACTCCACATCTACCCTACCCTTCCTTTCCTGCTGTCTCTCAGTGCACAAATACTGTTGAGCTCCACTGTATTGGATTTATGAGTTAATGGGGATGTCAAGACATAACAGATTGGAAAATAAGGAAGAGGAGAAGAGGGGGGCGGGGGGTTCTGTCTTCCCTCTGTCTTCACTTACTCTCTTTCCTCATCTCTCCTGCTTGGGTTGGCTTAAGGTGAAAGTGAGTTTAAAAAGTTAGGATCACTAATGATTACTAAATATGCAAGTCATGCTAGCTTTTTAGTATTTTTCGTATGTTTTATCTTATTTAAAAATTCGATTTACAGAGCAGCTGTTGACCACATCATCAGGAGACAGGTTGATTAGTCCCCAGTGATGTCACGGGCATCCATGGACAGTCACTCAGCACAGTGCTAGCCAGTGTAGACATTTGTTAGCTGATGTAACAAAATTGGTTAACATTCTCCTGATAAATGTAGCGGCTGGTTTCATGTGAAGAACATCGTAGTCTCCAATTTCTCAGTGTTGTTCTTGCCACTGTGTCACGGCTCGGCCAGTGGCCAATAGGGGCCATGGGTTTTTGTTTGATTTTGGGGTCTTATATTTTGACATTTTGTCTGTCTAGAACCACGTGTCACAGTTCCACCTGATTTGTGTTTTGTTGTCACTGATTTTCCTGGTATTTAAGTTCTGTTTGTGTGGACCTGGGTTGTTGGTCCATCACCTCATTTTCATGTAGTTTCTATCACGTTCATGTTCTTGTAGCGGCCCTTTGGCCAGGTTTGTTTCTGTTTGTTTATTGTGAATAAAGAGAGCAGGATTGCAATGGATGCCTGCCAGCCTGATGCTTGTGTTCCAAGAGGGAAATCACGGAAACGGGTTCCATGACACACTGGTTTACAAAAAACACACAAATTAATTGGAAAATGTCACAAATCCCTCTAAAGAATGAATTATAATGAAACATAAGATGTTTAAAATACCACAATGCCACAAAGGTTAGCGGCAGCTTCTGTTTGTACAGATGGGCTTGTGTTTCACAAGTAGAAACACCAGAAGTGTATTTTGCTAATCATTCTAGACAAATGTGGCAACAAAATCTGTCCTGCACAAAAGTGTCACAGCATGGTCAGCAAACAAATTGTTTCTGTGTCATTGACTTTTTTCAATTTCAAAAACACCGTACATGATTCACAAATGAAGGCGATTTGGCCATTCATGCTATAGTTGCTATGTGATTTAATGAGACTTTTCACAAGTATGAACACCTATGTCTGAGTGGGAAAAAAAGCACAAAAATATACAGAAAAAGCACCCCATTAATATCTTGAATTTTGGCTTTAGAAATAAAAATAAACACAATTTGCCTCCTGAAAAAACCTTCAGGAAAACACTGTAAATGGATCTTTAATCTTTAATTTTTGGAAATGTCATATAGCTGTAAAGAACAGTTTCAGAGGTTTTCAGAACCTCCAAATAATATAACATTTCTATATTAATTAAAACATTTTTCTTGAAGAGCATCTGCAAGCCAAGAGCCATTTAAGAATGTCTCCTTTTTTAGGAGAGGTCATTTTCTGTTCACATGATTATCATCTGTAAAGGACTGTGGGAGCATTGCATAGCATATCTAGCTAAGCAGAAAATAATAAGGAAAGTGGGATAACAGTTTTCTGCCTTTCTCTGTACCTGCCTCAGTAAAAAGTGGGGCTGAGAGTCCTGATGTCAGGAACAGGGCTATATCGATTCCCCATCTGGCCGGCCCTCGCAGCTGCATCCCGTCTTGTCATCGGGAGAGGAGAGGCGGCTCCTCTTTCATCCCCCATTGATTGCCTCATGAACAAGGCCTGTGTTTCCGGCATGCTAGGCCTGAGCGTCTCAGCACAACATCAGAGGTCCTGTCCAGGTCTCTGACTGGACCACCATTAAGATATCCAGACAGTTCAAATTTATTTTGTGTTTACAGTAAAAATGTGACCACTAGGTCTCAGAAATGCAGGCTTTATCTTTCCATATGCTGTGTGACAGGCTTTTGGCACTTGCTTCCAGTCTAGCGGTTGACCAATAATGAATGGCAACAATCAATAGATTAGAAATCTATCTATTCAATGATAACAGATTTAGGTCAGCAATTAAAATAAGTTCCTGAATGTGCCCCAATAGCACTAAATGTCTTGCCAATTCTCACATGAACTTTACTTCACTGCTGGTACTAACTGACACAAATTATTGTATGGATACAGTCAGATTTAACTAAGTATGCAAACACACTTCAAACATCCCGCAGTCTTTCAAATGTCACAGTTATCTGTCCATAGGTAAGCTATTGCCCAGAATAGTCTGCCAGACATGACCTTTAAAATGACAACTCTCTGTACTCATTCAGAGACATTATTATCTTCCACAGTGTTTTCATGTTTCAACATCAGGGTTTCAATGCAAGGTTTTAACTATTTGAAAATACTGTGAAATATTACAGTCACATATTAAAGTAGATTCAATGTATTCTATTGGCAAATGTCTTTAATATTATTTATTTTATTATGTTAATATAATTTATTAAAATCCAACATTTTACAATGGGGTGATGTTGGCCTAGTGGGTAGGACACTTGCCTTCAGCATACCACCACTGGGTTCCAAGACCCTTAACGCCAAGTTGCTCCAGGGAGACTGTCCCCTGTAGTTAGGGAAAGTAAGTCCAGGGCACAACCAGGTATGTGCAGCCAGATTTGGTATTTGAAACTGCAACCTTATGGCACGTAATGCACCTCCCTTACCTGGAGTGGGGCATTGATCTGTCAGACCAAATCAAACGTCTTCAGTGGCTTTCAGAACCAGCAATTGTACATTTAGAAGCTTCTATCAAAATCAATGAGAACAGTTAATTTTGTGATGGATGAATGTTTTCACCAACAATTAAAAATCATCTGTGTCTGTTTCAGGCACGTTGGACAAAATTTGTAGCCCCTGAAAGATTTGTGAAAATGTAGATAAAATATAACATGGTTATATTTTAACCTGTGTTTATTAGGACCTTCCATGAAGTTACTGCATATGTCCATCAGTTATTTGAGGTAAACGCATCAACAGACATTAATCAAACCATGTATTCACTAATTACAGTAGGTCAAAAACTTTCTCATAAGAATTCACTTACAAAACATACGAAAAGCTAAGGCAAAGGCATGGTTAGGTTTAAAGACTTGAAAGATTAGTAATCTACGAAATTATAAAATACTCTCACTCATGAAAACCAGTTGGGATCTTCCACGAACCCCCATCTTCACCTAAACTGCTTAAAATGACCTTTCAATTGATTTGATGAAGACATTAAAGAAAATAAACACAACAATAATAGTATTCCATTTATATTTATAAAAGGAAACAACTTTTCCTGGTGGAAAATAACCTTTAAAGCTCTCTTATTAAATAAATACCAATATGCAAATAATAATTTCACCACATTAGAAATAGAATAACAGACGAATAACAAGAAGAATATTGTACATGAAGGCTACTGAGTATTCACTTTGTCTGGATGTTGCAGAAAGTGTAAATCAAGGATATTAGGGGGATTAGGGAATATTACTTACACAACCTCTTGTACTCTACCAGTAAGACTACATAGAATGGGCCTTAACTGTGAGTTCTGTAGCAAACATTACACTCAGATTCAGTCAGGATTCAATAGTGGAACAGTAACTTTGTAAAATACGGAATCGTGCACTACTGCTGAACTATGGCTGGTGCTACAAAAGCTACATTTAAAGAAGTTTTTGCCACCAATCTTCTGTATCATTGTCAACAACTGCAAAGTTGCTTATTCTATAAGTGTGTTTTCATGACTGAGCACAGGAACATGATGGCAGATGGTGGTCCAGTGGTTAGGGTGTTTACCCTGCGATCAGGAAGTTGTGGGTTTGATTCCCAAGACTGCTAAGCACCTCTGAGGTACCCTGAGCAGTGCGCTTCCATAACATATGTTAATTCCTAATATTCTGGCCAGCTACGATGTGGTCCATACATAATGTATGTGCAAAACTGATTGTTCTTCCATGTCTACCTTGAGATCATTTCTTACAGAAAGAAACCTTTCATCTACCTTTAGGATGGTTCTATGATAAGACAAACATTATGACATCTAAGACAACAAAAGAGGTTCTTATCAATGGAGTTAATGAGTCCATATTCCCATTAGTGCTCCTTAAACTCCACACACACACAAACCTTTGTAGACCTTTGATCGACACTGTAGAGCTGCTGTGAGAGTTAGTGAACCTTCTTATTGAAATAGGTTAATAACCTGTGTTTGAATCACAAAGTATAACTTTTTTGGAGCTGCTGCTCAATGGGTTCACTTCTTCTGAGTGTTTGCTTAATAACAAACGTGCAACAGATGTAATGTAAACATTTCAGTGTGGAGAAAAAAAAAAACGGAACCGTTTTCAGTGAGAAAAAAGGAAACTTTCAGAACTCAAAGTTTTGGTAGATTGCACATCTGTATTATAGCCTTCATAACTCAAGAACTCTTTAACTTTGAATTGCATCTCTGAGCATGTGCACTTTGACTGATTAAAAAAAAAAGACACCTTGATTACATGTTTTTTGCTAGTAGCATGTATTTATAATGTTTCTAAAACTATTCGGCTTAATTCTGAAGTGAGTTTAGCACAACACTTCCCATATGGAAATGATACACATAAAATGGACAGTGTTTAAATATGATGTATTAGAACCTCATATGTAGTTTATAGGGAAGGCAAACTGCATCTATAATGCATATTAAACGCATACAACATGAAACATAGTTTTGCGACATATAAGCATTGTGTGCTTTATTCATGCATGAGGAAAATGACAAATGGGCCACTTTAGTGGTATGTGCCACATAAAATTAGTTTCTGGGAATAAAGGTTTGGTATTTTAGAAGTTTTATGTTTTTGTAAGACATTTAGAAATTTTTTTTGCATTATGTATTTATTTTTCCATATGGGCTATGGCATGGTTTTGGTGGTGGTGGGGTAAAGTTGGACACAGTGGACTGTTTCATAATTCTGTTTATTTGGCTCAAGGTAAAACTGATCAACTAAACTAATCGAATAATAAAATTATATTCAGCTTCCTCTTTTGATTTGCATTTGCTTAAATTATACTAATCATGTATGCGTTTTGTAAACATATCCCAAAGCATGAACCTTTAAAATTATTGTATTTTCAGCCAAAAGAGTGGAGATTTTTGAAAAATATTTAATATGATCTTGTGTTAAAAATAAAATACACTAGGTATAGCTTAATACATTTATTCTACATTTGTTTTATGTTAAATTATTGAAAAGAAAGTTCACATTTAGGCCACATAAAAAAGGAAAAGATAATGACCATGGAATCAACTCATTGATTCCATGGTCATTATCAACACCTATCAATAAATGACTATGTGTTCCCAGCCCAGCTTGTGAAATTCAGCCTACAATTCTTGAAATAAAACAATACACTGTTTCAATACACTGTTCAGTTAACACTGTTTAAACTGTTTTCATGATGGAAAGTCCGCTTGTTATTCTTTCGTGCTTCTTAAGGTCAGGTTGAGATCTCGTACTTTGTCCCTTATTTACTGCCCTGATCTCTACTGATACTATGGCTACCTTACTTCTGCAGCCATCTCTAAATATGTATCTACTTTTGCATTAATATCACAAACAAAAACTCTTCTCTCATATCATCCACTGGTCAATGCATTTTTTCATCGAAAAATTAAAAATGCAAATCTAATCTGCTTTGGCTGTAATGTGATCAGTGTGACGGCCGATCAATGTGCACTGCCACGCAAACTGGAGGCAGTGATGTATGTCAGAGCAAAGGAAGGAGGGGGTGACCACTCTCACTTTATCACTATTGTGTGGGTACGCAGACACTATCTGCAGGCCCCGCTTTACAGATAATGTCCTTATCTTGTACTAGTCCGTATTTCTCCTCTCACTGAGGGGTCATGTCTGTGTGAAATCTAACGCAGGTATGTGTTCCGTTTCAAATTTAGGTCTGTGGCCACTAGGGGGCGCTGCTTTTCGTTTTTTTCTTGGGACTTTTATTTTGATGTTCATGTCTGTTTAGTTCAGTTGTCACGTGTTTTGGTTTTCACTTGTTTGTGTTTTGTTCTTTGATTGCTGGTTGTATTTGAGTTCTGTTTGTGTAGCCCTCACTTATCTGTCCATTGCCTTATTTATGTTTATGCCTGTTTTCATGTTCCTGCTTATAGTGGCCCCTGAGCCAGGTCTTTATTTCTGTTTCTTGTTATCACGTTTAATAAAGAGCCTGAAGCTATGGATGCCTGCCTGTCCTGTCCCTGCTGCCCCCGAGGTAAATCACAGGTGCCGGTTAGACCCGGCCCCCGTGACAACTGGAGAGTTTTTTAGGCCACAAATTCTCAAAAACACTTAATGTAATTATAGAAATGATGCAATACCAATTAAGGATGCTGAAAAATATTGAAAATTATGAGAAGTATATGTTTTAAACTACAAAGCTTTAGTTATTTTTATGAAACACAAATAAGATAATGTTTGAATTAGATACTCCTAACTCTCTATCACCTCACAGGAAGATATATCCAGCTGGTACCACAACATCAAACAGTGTGACTGCATGCCATTTCAGGTTAGATTTATTACAGGACTCTCATTCTTTTATTTCTTTCTATTTCCACTCTAGTGTCTTCTGATGGTATCGCACTGGGTGAAAAATGTACATTGCCGCTACAGGCAGGGATGTATATTGACTCATCAATCTTGATTAGTCAATGTTAATGAAATGTTGGGAACAAAATTCATAGGTTTAGACATAACCTTGATAATGACTGCCCTGAGTATACATTTGGTCATTGATTGCAATAATTTCTAGACCATTAGAAGCTTGAAAGCGGGTTACCAATGGAAGGGTTACTGTTCACAAAGTATCGTCACAAGAATTTAAATTTAGTGTCTGATCTTTACAGACACAACTTGAAGAAAAACAAGTGCAGTGCAGCACAGAGTTTTCCTTTAGCACAACTATAAATCATCTGTATTTATATGTCGCATGAAGGATTCAAATTGTGAATCAAAAATTAAGCTACATTAAGCTCATGTCAACATATTTATGTACAATAAACATGATGGCCTAGTGGTAGGATACTTACCAAGAGGTCATAGGTTCGAATCCTACCTACAGTACCACCACTGGGTCCCCAAGCAAGACCCTTAACCCCAAATTGCTCCAGGGAGACTGTGCCCTGTAGTTAGGGAATGGAAGTCACTTTGGAAAAAAGCGTCTGATAAAGGCCATAAATGTACAATTTTGTAATACAATACAAATGTTAATACATCCATAGGTACAAACTTTTAAACAGGAGCAATTGGAGCACCAGTTCCTCCACGTTACTGTCGAGGGCAAACATGCTTTTCTTTGTGGACCAAAGAAAAACAAACAAACCGAATAGTATTTCTAAAATAGAGTATTTCTATTGGTTCATCTGTCACAAAAAATTCACACAATGTAGCTGTGAATGACATCCAAAAATTTCATTTAAAAACATGGTTATTATTAGACAGCAATGTTTTGCTTCTTTACATATATTGACTTCAATCTGTGTAAACAACTGATGAGATAAACATAAAGATAAAAATGACTCATCTTTTTGCAAAAATGCGGAAGTTATGAGCAGATTCACAGAGAAATTGTTTTGGGGGTATTGTGAGGAAAGTCGGTTGTGTGACCAATGAAGTGGGGAGTTTAGAAAAACTTGTTTATCTGCTCTGAGGACCACATTTTTTCCCACCCACATTCTTTGGACTCCTCCCCAGTCCTGCTTCTCTGATATTCTCACCCTTACCGTGTATAACTGTGTCTTGTGAAGTAGGTTACCAGGTTGCCAACATTAAGTTACCAGATGCAAACTAATATGCAATCTAGTGGGTATGATTTTCTCCCCTTTAAACCTGAACGGTTCTTTAACTAGCATAGTTACTTTGGCAAATTAATACAATTTAAAAAATGTACTTATAAAATCAATGGTCAAGTTTAAAGATGCTATATGATAAAATAAAAATATTTAGGTAACTTACTGAGCTCAGTATTACCATTATAAAAAAACAGCTAAACTGATTAAAAGAAAATATAATTCTATCCAGCTATCTGACAAAGAAATGAACCGGTGAGACATCACATAACAAAAAGAATGGCAAAAAAACAACATAAAAGCATAAAAGTACTGTAAAAATAGGACTTTAATGAGCAAACCACTGAATGAAACATTTGGAACAACACACAACTGTATCCTCCCAGTTCAAAAATACTCCCAGTTGGCAATGGTCACTGAGCAGAGCTTACAAAGGTCCTTAGAAATAAAACATAAGCGATGTTATTAACGAACACATTATCATTTACTTCTGCCGCTTCATTCTATCTGCTGCTTTTGTGAGCATTCTCAGTCTTTGAATAACTTAGTCACACACCAAGCTACAGTACACACACACACACACACACACACACAAACATACAAAACGCAACACTAAATCATACTACATTCAGAGAGAAACAGGGGGCTGAGCAAGGTTTGTCAGACCCATCTACTGTGTTGACCACCCATCTGACCGCAGTGGGAGATTTATTAAGACCGAACCGTGAGCTCTGAAAGCCACACAGGCCGCAAGAACGGCAGCCCGGTACATCTTCATTAACAAGAAACATTTCTATTGATTTCATTTTTCCAGCGTTTCGAGTTACACATAAGAAATATGTATGGCAGGGTTAAATGAGTTATCCTGACGTGATTTGTATCGAGCTACCTCTTTATGATATTATCTATGGGATCGGTTAGTCAGTGGGTGTCAAAACTGTTTGGCAGTAATGGGATAATGCACAGCTGCAAGGTTGATGGCCCCAAAATGCAGGGCAGGCTGCAATTCAATTGCATCCTGTAAGGGAATAGGCCAGGTGAGTGTGGGTACAAGAATTAAGGGGGAAAAAGTTCCTTTATGGAAGAAAAAGAGAAAAAAATTAACAGAGAAAGAGAGAAGGAGGAGAAGATGAAAGTGAGAAAAAGAAGACAGAGAGAGAGAGAGAGAGAGAGAGAAACAGATAAAGAAAGAAAGAAAGAAAGAAAGAAAGAAAGAAAGAAAGAAAAGACAGATGGAAAAAAGAAAGGAAGAAAATACAGAAGGAAATAAACAATGTGTGGAAAAAGCAAGAAGAAAAGAGTGAGAGAGAACAAAATAGCAGAAAACGAATAGTAAGAGAGTGTCACATACAAAACATTATTGCGGTTACTGTACAACATCACCTCAGTGGTGAAGCACAGCAGTCCACTGTCCATTCTGTGGTTCTACACTCCTTCCAATATCCTTATGATCCAATATGGTGTATTAATCATCCTTTAAATGTAATGGCAACTTTGAGATTACTGCAGCAAAACAGAGTCTTGTGTCATCTTTCCTACACTTGTCTTTGTATTCATCATTTATCAGTGGGATGTTTGTAGGGACGCATTGTTATTCTTCAAAGGGCTGTAAATGGGAAAATAATCGCAGCACTTAATTTAAAAGATGGGGTACAGAATCTAGAGGACCCTAGTGTAGTACATCCCCCAACCCCCCTCTTCTATTATAGAAAGAGTGTGTTGATCTCACACATATATCCTTAATTATAATTATGCTGCCTCTTCTTAGTCTTCTTCTCATTTGAACTATTCTTCCCAGGCTCCGCCCACACTTACATGTGTTCATACCAACTGTTGCATGATCAAATGAGCTTCATAAGATTGTCCAAAAGTATCTCCAGGATAATAACGTCACAGGAGAAAACAGAAACATGTTTTATTTCTATTGGGTTTTCATCTAGAATATTTCAGTCTGTGTGGGTGTTCTGAAGGTCCATAGCAGGTGGGACTACTGTCCTCAAAAGGCAGAGTGGTAGCGTGGCCAAAATAAAATAAAGATAAAGATTGCAAACATAAATAAAATAATAGTGTGACATCACACTCAATTATGTTTATACTAGCATTCTGTAAAGCTTGTTCAGCTTTCAAAAGTTTCTCGGAAAAACAAGGAAAAACACTTTTCAAAACTTTTCAGAGCGCTTAGCGAAAAAGTACCCCAACGACGTATTTGAACGAGCCTGACCCCAAAAGCAGTGAGGGATGACGTTATAAGCTATCCCAGCCATTCTTGTGAAAGATGAGATGACTGACTCTAATGCTGATGGATGGATACAGCAGTCACTGTACGCATCCATCTTTCCTGGCGGCGTGTCAAAGCCAGCGCAAGGGCCTCCGCCCGTCTGAAACAATAAACCTTTACATCCAGCTTCATTGGGCCGGAGCTAAAATCAAAGCGGCCCTGACATGCCTTCCAAATCCAATCAGAGGTCAATAGCTGGGATGATTGATTGGCTTCAAATCCAATTGCATCTCGGCTGCCCTGTGCTTGGGATCCTATTAGGGATTGGCATTGGCAGGGCCTGTCTTGGGAACCCCCAGCTCTGAGGGAGGTGTCTGCCTGCCAGCTCCCTCTAATTGCCTTGTTATGGCAGCAGAGAGACCCAAGCGGGAGACCGCTTCTCCGCCTGGTAGTACTGGTGCTGGATAACTGAGCAACACTTAGTTAAAATCTCCCAGGGCTTAGAGAAAAATAATGCTACTGTACAATAAAGGTCTA
>JBBPDH010000080.1:14022005-14035811 GCA_037974565.1 Clupeocharax schoutedeni
CACTCCAAAATAAAGGCCCCAGAACACAAACCCAAAAACCCAAACCAAAAGCAGTGGCTAAAGTGCCACTGACCAGGTCCCTAACAAGCTGAAGGAATTTGCTGGTCTAACAAGGCAGAATACTGAAGTCTGAAATACTATCACCTGTGGGGGCAAACATGTTATATTGTATATTAATTTGTAGATTGCAAAGGGATATGGATGAAGAGTAATGTAATGTTTTGTAGTTATGAGATTATGTACTTGGGCCCAAACACACATGCACACATATGGCGATGTGGGACTGTCATGCAAACACCTGCAACTTTAGCTGTCCGATGTGTTTATTTTTTATCTCTATTTATTTATTTGTTTTTGGCTTAGGTTTGTTGGAGAAAAATTGGAAAAAGCTATATATTTAATAATAAAATAATGCATGAATAGAAAAGATCTTTGGCCTCTGTTTGTTGTTTAGGACAACACAAACTAGTTTGACTAAATGATAAGCCGTATGCATGAAAGTCACCTGTAAAAAGCAGTCTGTAAACCCAGGTGATCCAAGCCCAATGTTAACCTTCACTTCACCCAAGCACTCGACTAGACCCTCAGGGTCAGTGGCACGTCTTTATCATTCCTCTCACGGTTACTAGCAAATTTTCACAAACAAACAAATTAATTGATGAGTAATTTCACCGACTTCCAGGATGAATTCCATGCTGTGTTCAGGCAAAGTTCTACTTTTTTTTTTTAGCTGCTTTCACTGTGTAGACTTCTGATAGAATGGCTCTTGATCGACTCTTTAAACGCCTGTCATTCCACTAGCCATGAACACACCATGACAAAGAGACTGCATAAAACACAGTCAGTCAGGCGACCATTTTATTATTGTTACGTACATGATCGGTTTGGTAGATGATTTAGCCAATGACATTGTTAGCGCCTTGGCTAACAATTGCTGCACATAAATCACTTCAGTGCCCCAAACTGTGCCAGTCATCTACACTTATTTTCTGAAGGTCAATGTGCATCACTATGTTATGGCTTATATAGAGTTATCTGATATAATGATGTTCTTATTTGTGTTTGTAGTAGGTGAGTTAGCTGGTTTTCTAGCTGCGAGGTCTTTTGCTAACCCCTGCTGCACATATCTCACTGCACTGCCGCCAGCTACAACACTTATCTTTCTTGCTACTGAACAGTTATATTTTGACATGGAGAGTGATGTCATATGGTATGATATTTGTCAGGATTTATTCTGTCTTTGTCATCAGTTTGCTGATAAAATGTAAGATTATCTATGAGACTTTCTATCCTATAGATTGTCCTTAGTAAACTTTTTTTTTGCTGTGTCATGTCATTAAAGTCAATTGCCGTTCTCTGTTTCTTACCTGTGGCATAGTGATCATCACAATTACTAATCAGAACCATTTTCTGTAAAAGAAGATCAGTCTGGACATTTTAAGTATAACTGTTCATTGTTCACTGTTCATAACATTGTTCATTTTTTCATTCACGCCTAATCCTCTCTAAGGTCGCAGGTAGGCATGGGAATCAAATAAGAACCGATCTGAAAATATCTGCTAACGGGAACCCCCTCGGTTTGTTTTTATTTCGGTTCTGTAGATTGGTTCTGTAAACACTAGAATGGCAGCTTACTTGCTACGCCTAGAATGGCCAGTTTCGCACAAGACACTTCCTGATGTCAGAGTCGGAATCAGAATTTATGTGAGTGACATATACAAGGAATCTGATTCCTGTCAGTGGTGTCTCTGAAGCACAACAGTATAGAACAAGAACAGTATTTAAAAATAGGTGTGTATGTGCCTACACCACACCCATATGTCTTCTCCAATAGGCCAACAGACGTGATTCTGATTCTGACTCTGACTCAGATAAAATTACGTCAGATGCCGCTCTCAGCCATTCTAGTGTTAAACACAGCACCTGCTGGGACCTGTTTTAGTTGATATTCGCTAGGTTTGTTAAAAATAAATGAATAAATAAATTAAGCCCAAATGCAAATTTATTTTACGTAATATTGCTTTCTTAAGTTATTTATTTAATTTAAAATTGCAAATAGTTCTATTGTTAACAAATCAGTTGACTGTTTGGTTTGAATCATTCTGAATTAAGTTTGTTTTGTTATTTTAACAGTTGTCCTCTTTCTTTGTTGTTTTTTTTGGGTTTTATTACTTTTGGGATCGAAATGGGAAATCGATAAGAACCGGAATCCATTAAGCGGAGCCGGAACCAGGAAGCGGAGTTGAAAAAAAAACAAACCATACCCATCCCTAGTCATGGGTACCCGGGCACAAGGCAGGGACTCACCCTGAGCGGGATGCCAGCCCACCGACAGAATACACATATATAAAACATAATGAGCTGTTGCTGTAAATCGGTGTCTCTGGGGTTAAATGCTGCCTCTGATTATCTCATATAATCTGGTTCTACTCTCCTTCACTACATCAGAAATGTCCAGTCTACCCACACTGTGGCTTTTCCTAGGCCAAAGGCTAGCAGTCTGTACTGGTGGATTGACAGGAACAGGGTCCAAAAGGGGAATTCTCACAGTTTGCTGTTCTGTCTGGCCAAGATGTGCACACACACTGCCGATGGGCTGAATCATCCTCCCACACACCCAAGAATCTCAGCAGGTGCTCTCCAGCTCCCTCTCCCATAAAGATGTCTCACTGCTTTCCCTCCCCTCTCCCTATTCTTTTTTTCCCTCTTCTTCCACTAGTTGCACCTTGTCCTGTGTTGTGGCGACTCCTCTTTACCCTTGGAAACAACACAAGACACAGTAACTCTGATCATATGTTTGAAGAAGGCCCACTGCTTTTTCCAGCATCTCACTCAGCCACTTCCTAATCTCTCCTCATGATGGTGCTCATTTCAATCACCTCAAGTCTTTTACCCATAGAAGGCTCAGTTATGGTGTAGTGCAGTACGAATGACTTCTCCATCATAGCTGCTTCTAACCTAACAATGACTAGCAAGTTTGTGCAGAAGTGTTAATGAGATACTATGCATTACAGTGATTTTTCAATTTGTAAGAGTGTTACTAGGCAAAGCGCCATTTTTTTTTAAACAAAAAATTTATAAAAAAAGTACACAGATGATAAATAAATAAATAAATAAATAAATAAATAATTAATAATATATGCCCAAAGACATGTCAAGCATTAATGCTGCCAAGCTAACATGAACTTCTGAAGGTGGAAAAAACGTCAGTATTCATTTTTGTATAATAATATAGCAATGTAGTATTTAAAAAATCGAATTTTAAAACTGGAACTATCATTTTATACCACGCATTTTGTTTATAAATTGCGAAATTAAACACCATGATGTAAAATTACTCTGTTTACTCAAACAGCTTTTGTTTGTGTCATGCTCTCCATTCGTATGTCTTCGAAATGGAGAAAACCAATACGACACCAGATGTTTAAGCTGATAAAGAGCTAATAGTGTACAGTATAGATAACGTTCGTTAGTTTCAGCTGTGTGCCAGATAAATGTCTGGCTTGGACCATAAAGACCACTACTGTCTGATGGAAGGGGAAATGGAACTCCAAACGCACAGCAGGTTGCCGTGGGAACACAGCAGGGAGTCTGTTCCTTCGTACAGCTGTGTGTCCCAGATATCAAACGAGACCTTACTTTGTTCCAATCCCAATTTAGGGATCTTCTTCTTGTACTATCAGGTGACCATGAGACCACCATTCTGCTCAACAACCCGATGGCTTTATCAAACCAGGCAGGTAATGAAGAAAGGGCAGTTATTTACATAAAAAGTTGGTTCAAGGTTTTGTGATTATGGGTCACACACACACACACACACACACACACACACACACACACACACACACTAGACAGAAGCACTCCATGCCGACCCTTCACCCTGTCTGACCCCTTCAAGACAGAATCTCCCTGGAAACTGCAGCTGTGCACTGTCCATGTTGGGTCTACAGAGGTTAGCAGTTCACTGCAATCTCAAAGTCCTCCCCTACTCTCATCCTGTGTATTACTATGATATTTGTTGTATTTGTTCATAAATCATTCAATTTGACATGAGTTGGAACAAAAAGAAATGACAGGGATGCACTAAAGTTGCACTAAAATCAGCTAAACAAGACTGAGTGAAACTTCCACTGGCACATACTCCAAAAAGTATGTTGTGGCATTGTAGTGAAATATTGTCAGACACCTACTACGAATTGTTATGTCACTTGATGTTATTTTAGTTGATTGATTTTTCTAGTGCTGAGCATCTAAAGTTTAATTTTAAAAAATTCTGTCTAAATAACCCGGTAACCAAGGCCTGCAGAATGCTGATTATTTTGTTCTGAGGATGAGGGATCTCTTGTGGGATTTGTGGGGGCACTGTGTAATAAAAGTTGCTGCAGTCAACTGTAATTTTGTGAACTCATAACATCATGTTGGGTCAGATATATACAGAGTTACTACTTCATTAAGTTCTGCAGGCCATTTTATCACCTCCCATAATGGCTGAACATTGATCTTGTAACCTTGTTGGTATTGTTAGCCTTCCGAGCACGTTTGTGTTTTTGCCATTTTCTTCATTTTGAAATGAAACAAAGTTATCCTTATTAATATGGAATATTAGCAGCATAACAGTTTTATTTTAATATTTGATGATTTTTCTAAAGTTTCTGTTTCTGTCATTTATTTAATTTCTTTAGTAATATGTGCTGTTCTTACTTACCTCTCCCAGATGACAGTGGCCACTGGACCCAATGGTCAGTAATCCATCCCGACCTAACTGACTATAATTGATCTGTTGATCTGTTTTTTCACCTACTTCCTTGTGCTTCAGTGGAATCTGGCCATCATGACTAACTAAATTATTAGTTGATGGACCATTCTTAGCACAGTGTACCAACACTGCGACTTAAAGTAAAATAAAAGAGAAGTTATAGTCACCAGTGAACACACCACAGCACACAGTGTGAAATTCTTTCTCTGTATTTATCCCATTCACCAAGTGAAGCAGTGGGCAGACACTGCTCAAGTGTACCTCAGTGGTAGCAGTCCTGGGATTCGAATCCACATGCTTCTGATCACAGGGGCAGCTCCCTAAGCACCAGATGCAAAGTTTATGTTGGAAAAAATCTGAACCCACAATGCCATGTTTTAACCCACCGGCTGCCCCTCAGTGTGTGTTACTGTGACAGAACACCACACACAGAAGTTTGCGTCATAAACAATAATGATCTTGCTGTCTAAACCTTTCCACTTTATTGGGAATACAGCACTGTGCTCTAGTACACTCTGATTACTCAACATACTGAGCAATAGATAGTATGTTTAAGATTTCACAAGAATTATTTTTGTATTCATTGCATTCAAGGCAAATTTACAAAGATCTGGCTCCAAATCCCTGATGAGAATAAATGTGGGAAGGGACAAACTTCCTAAAAGCATGAGAACGCTGAGAGGAGCCAGGACTCAAAAGGCGAACTCATAAGAATAATTAAATACGTTTTTACCTCTGTTCCCCTTCAGTTGCAGTTATACTAACAAGACGCTGATTAATAATGCTTAATGCTGTCATGGCATAATCCCATTTTCAGTCCAATTTTGATACATCATATATATAAAATGGAGATGCATTAATTGTATAACAGTGTAAATACATGTTGTAATTATATTTGCATTGTGTTGTTACGAAACAAGGTAATAACGTCTGACTTCTAAGGGTTAAATCCTGCACTAGTCTAGGACCCACAAATGCCGGCATTTTGGCCTGGAGTGTGTCTGCATCTCCGTTTGAAACTTGAGTCTAGCGTGGGTGGAGTAGCAGCTGGCTGCGCTCGCAGATGCGAACTGCCACACTCCGCCCCACCATACTTGACCCCAAAGCCTAAATTGCTATGTGGAAAAGTGAGCACAGGTGTGGGTGTGTTTGGCATGTGCTGGAGGTGTGGTGCAGGTGGAGGTGTTGCGAGGGTAGGTTACAGGCGGGGGGCTAGGGGCTGGGAGTGGACGCAGGTGTCTGAGGGTGATATAATGGGCTTTGAGGGTTTCTGCAGGAGGCCCTTTCAGAAAACGGTGTCCTTTGCACCAAATGAGACGTCCACAGTGGCTCATTTTGTTGTGTGATAGACAGCACATCTATGTGGGCAGTACATGCCAAAGACCCCTGTGAATTGGAGTGTAAACCTGAGATAATAGACTGCAGGTTTCAGTGCGCTCTATACACAGCAACTTCTTACAAACATCTCACATCCCACACCAGTTGGTCTTTTACAGTGAGTGGACCTATAGGAACTGTCTGGAATTGCTTGGAATAGAGCCTTAATTAATCCTGTATAGCTTCAACTGCAGGGATGCGGCAGTGCCGTCACTACAAGTAACAAGCTAGCATAGGCAAACAAGTGTGGACCGTACTGCTGTAAGTAAACACACTATGCTCTTCTCTTATGAAATAAGTAGATGAAACCGATATGAAAAGATGACATGTAAATTCTGACAAGCTGAAGCGGTCGAATGATGCCACAGACACAGGGCTAATTGTGTGCTCTCCTGGAGAGAGATTTGCATGGTTAGACTCTGTGTGCACTGCCTCACTTCTCTCTTACCCTTTCTTACACACGTTTGCAGTACTGCTCTCTCACCTACTTGCATTTACTTTACCCTATCTTTCACTGTTCCTTCTCTCACACAAAAGAAATCCCATCTGTTTCCTCTTGTCAAGTTACTGGGGACAGGTAAGGGCTTTAAGGACATATCATGATGTCCTGCACAAAGTGAGAATGAAATTTGCTCTGCAATGGACCATGTGACCATAGTGGCCCAATGGGAGCAGTAAGGGATAGGTTGCTTTTTTTTATAGAAGGGAAGAGTTAAACTTGTCGCCTGCCTTGGGAGGCGCTTTCTGTGGGCCACCACAACCACAAACCAAAACTGTGACCAGTCACGGCTCTCTGAGCTCTGGAGTAAAGAGAGATAAAGATAGACCAGAAGGGACCAGAAGATAGAAATAGTGAAACTGAGGAAAGGAGGGTGCCGAGTGTACGTGTTTGTCAGTGTGAATCACCCGGATTACTAAAAAAAAAAAAAAAAGAGAGTGAGAGAGAGAAACCACAGCGACACATTTCTGCTCCTTCTCTTTTGCACAAGGGTAAGCATCATTCGACCACAGTCTGACCGCCGATCACTATCTGAAGTGTCTCTCAACCATGCACAACACGCAAGAACAGAACTGCCCTGACACCGCGACTGGACCACCACTGGATGACCATGGGGTTGAGGGTGTGGGTGTGTAACCCTGGGATCTTTATTTCAGATTTGGGGTGCTGAGGAGGATATCTTGGCAGCACTCTTGGTTGTCCATGCACATCGTCTGATTTGTCCTCATGGCTGTACTGTTGGTCTTTGCAGGACCCGGCACGAAGGTGTTTAAAATAAGGAGTCAGGTCAAATTGGAGGTGCTGGACTCCAGTGAAGAGGAGGACGGTGTTTTTGAGAAGCAGCCCCTCACCATGGCCTCGAACAGCATCTTCGAAACCTTCTCATCTTATCAGTCTTGCTTTGCAAGGGGTGAGTGCAGTTTTGCTCGGTCTGTGACTTCTAGAGTATATCGGCGTCTGCTTTTTTGTTAGTCAAAGATGAGGGACTTACATTATGAGACTATGTGCTGGTCCCGCTATGAATGCTGACCTATGGGTAAGGTGGAGAAGTACAAGCAAAACGGCGACTTGCGATTGTTCTTTTGCTGTGTCAGTGGAGTACTGAAATCTCGTGGCTGAATCTGAAAACCACAGGGCTGTGGGTTACTGAGTGTTCCACTGGTTAACCTCACTCCACCGTCAACACCACCAGGGGTTTTGCAGAATCAAATGTAATGCCCTTCGGACTGAGCGATGCTTCTGTGGATGAAAGCCATGAAGACTACAAGACACGTTTGTGGCACTTTATTTATGTTTTTCTTTATATTAATACTGAAAACGTGGTATTATGATCAGGTTTAACGATTGTTTAACTTGATTTAAAATTATTCATAGTCAATGTATATTGAATAGTGACATGCCAACAGATGTTGGACTGATTATTTTAGAGTGTAATCAAAGGTTGGCGTTGAGTTTAGACTTCCAAAGAGTTGGTTTCCTGAGTTGGAGAGGTTAAGAATCAATTATGCTGTGAAGCATTCTTTGCTAGTGTGTCAGATGCCTGGGATGGACAGGAGACTCAATAGCTGTCCTCTGCTCCCAGGGAAAGTGAGGGGGAGCTGGTGTTTGGATTTTATGATATAGAGACAGATGAACTCATAAACACATCCAGAAATTAGAACCTGGAATAGAATCGTAAGAGGAGTAATGTTGTATACTTAGAAAATGATGTTGTTCAGAGGTTTGTGCCCAATACTCCAATCATATCTACAGTGTTGTTCTGTGCTTTTAATATATTTGCAAACATACTTTATGTATTTCAAACAAGTTTTTACCATTGCAGAGCCCATCAGTCCTATAAACTGCAATCCTTGGTTAATCGCACATATTCAGAATACGTAGATTTCTGCTGAAAGCCAATAGTAATAGGGCACACATACATTCCAATAACTAAGCAAGACTCCAGTTTGAATTCATCCACACATTTCTGTGGTGCTACTTTTCACTGTTGTTCCAGTCTGTTTTTATTATAGGATGGCCGATTAAATCTTGGGATTTTTTACAGCCTGGTATGTGCACTGTGCTAGTGACTTTTACACACTATTCTGCTTTAATACAGAAAGGTAGCAGGAAGACAGTGCTACAATTTTAGCCATAGACTAATAAAAAGGAAGGCCGATTTTACAGCTGCTCCGACTTTCTTCTTTGTTGTTCAGGGGCAACGAAGGTTAAAAAGCTGAGATTATTCATTGAGCCTGTGTGATGACGGAATCTGTTATATTTTACATTCATGATGATTGTGACATTTTCACCGTGTAACTTCTGTATAAAAGTAGTGACAAACCACATTTGCTTTTATCATACTGCATTGTTCAACTAATGCTAAAGTTTTATCCGCCAAAAGTGATCATTTAATTTAAGAGGATTTAAATCACAAATTAAAAAATACATTCAGTTTGCACCCAGTACCGTCTATTTCTAGAGTTTCATTGACTTCCTTTCTAGTAAAGCTTTGTCAGTAATCATTACTAGACTACTATATGCATTCAGTCACTTTGTCAGTGGTTTATACCTTTATAACTTTGTTGCATTGCTTCTTAAGACATTAGATTTGAAAATTGTATCACCTCACGACCCCATGCTTGTCGTTACACTCATGTTTAGTGACGTAAATTTAGCCAGGACATGTGGGGTTATAACTCTTATTTTCTGACAACATCGTGTGCTACTTCTTTTTAGATGCCAGTTTGCCTGCATGCTCGGTGTGAAAGAGACCTGCAGCCTTGTTTTTGTTTCCTGACTCTGTAACGCGTGGTGTGCTTTTTTGTGTGCTTTGCGAACGCTGTCAGTTAACACAGGAAGTTTATCAGTCAACGCATGTTCACATGCGCTCACTAAGCAGCATTCGTTTCTCCCAGACAAGACTGACTTTGTGCACAGGGCTTCATGACAGTGGGAGGCTCTTGCAATCTATCACTGTATGCCCAGCTGTAATATGCAATAACATTATTTCATGCATTAACGTTAACAAGTAGAGATGAAAAATAATTAACATGTATTAGACATAGGCCTAGGGTTAAGGTTACGGTTAAGGTTTAGGGTCCATGTCATACCAAAGGCCAAAATGCCACATTTCCCTCCCTTTTTTAAAATACTGTAGTTAGAAACAGAATGTATAATGCAAGTTTCAAAACATACCATTCATGGGTCTGTTTGTGTACATACATATTCTTATTAATAAAGTGTGGATTTAAGGTGTTCATTGACTTCAAGCAATTAGGTGTCACATATTAATTACATTTTCACAATATCCAACACAGCATACTGTCATGAATGACGGGGGAAACCCGCGTCCGTGATTTACCTCAGAGCAGATATGGACAGGACAGGCTGGCATCCATTTTAGTACTCTTTTTCTAAACAGAAAACAACCAAAAAACAAACCCGGCTCAAGGGCCACTACATGAACATGAATGTGAGAAAAGGCATAAATGAGGCGATGGACTGACAGTGAGAAACACACGACACAGAACTTAAATGCCATCAGAAATCATGGACCAAAACACAAACAGGTGATAACAAAAACACGTGATAACAGAACCAAACAGACAAGAATGTCAAAATAAAAGTCCCCAAAACCAAACAAAAACCATGGCCCCTACCGGCCACTGACCGAGCCGTGACACATACTGTTAAGTTTAAGATTTTTCTTCCAGAAAGTTTTACTGCTTTCCAATGCTCTACTTTCCACAGTCTTCTGATAACAATACCATATATTTTCAGTTGTTTCCTTAGCAACTTCCTTATTCAATTAGTTTGTAATTATTTTTTGAATATACAAACATCTGAGTCAGTTAGTCTTCGGGAGTGTCTGAATATAAAGGTCCGGTGGACACTACTGGAGCTGCAGTAAAACTCTGCCGGATAGCCACCAGGATCTGGTAGTGCACTGCCGCTATTGAGATTTCCTTTATGCTAAACAGTCTGCAGAACATTATTTCTTGAATTTTCACATTTGTTATTTACAAAGATAGTGTTGCTGCCAAGCTGTTGTGATGCATGCAGTGCATGTGTTAGATGTGTTAGCACCAGGTTTGCCATGAAGACATGTGGTGACGTGATTGGTGGGTTTTGGTCATTGTGGTTTCACTGCTACCCCAGTTTTGCTTCTTCTACAGCAGCAGTACACACGCAAGACTGCACACACATGTGAGGATTCTCTCCTTATCATTTCTGTGGTTTCAATGTATCACATCATTCAAGTCCTATGTGCACACCTACCTATGTGTATGTACAGAAGACTGAATGAAAGTATAATGCGTGCACTTGCTTTTGCTTTGAGCTGTAATCTTTTGTGATTATCTTGACGTTCTCGCTCAGGAAGAGGTGTTTATATACACGTGTTACAAGTCATCTAAATAGCACTGTGGGGAAGATACCATTGTGCGAAACTGTCACATGCGAAACGCTGTCTGGTGTTGGGCCTAATGTTGTCCTTAGCAACCAAGTGCGCTGGCTAAGATCGTACAGTCTTGTGGTCTAGTCCATTAAACCCACATATTTTGGCCAGAAAGATCTATTTAAACAGTTGAGTTTATATAAAAAAAAGTGAGCAGTTGGCTTCATGAAGATGCATATGGTAGTGATTCTTGAAACATATATGCACACTTCAAAAACCACTTCAGCAGATCACAGACTGTCCTGACGAGTCCAGTACGTCGAATCCTCAGCAGCTTAATTTTTCTTGTTTTATAATTAGCTATATTTGTGTAAACTGTATTCAAAAGCTTTGGGGAAAAATGTAGACAGGCTTTGTGCTCTAGGCCCAAATCCACACTTGGACCAGTATGTGCTGAAGCATGAGAGGTTGTCCAGGGGTCATATGGGGGGCTGTAGTATTCACCACTTTGCCCCCCTTTCCTTCCATTATCAAATATCCTTGTCCACCCCACTCTCTCATTTTCCCAGCAAAAATACTTTCTTTGATTCTGTCACCTCTTTTCTGCTCCCAAACTCCATCCATCCTTTCTGACATCTTTTGGTCTAGTTTCCGGCCCATATATCTGAGAGTGTTTAGCTAAAGGTGATAGTTTTATAAGGTTGTTTTCATGCTCCTGTGGGCCACAACCTCCCTTATGAGGGATTTACGGCCGTCCCCATGCCTCATGTCCAATGCCGGAGGCTGGAGTCGAAGGGCCTTCACCCTAGTGACCATACGCCTGCCAATTGCTGATTCTGGTTATCAGCATCCACAGGCACCCTAGAAGGAAGCTTGCCACCCTGTCAGGTCCCCACAAATAAAAAAAAAGACTTAAAGGGACTATAATTCCTTCATTTGTCCTCCGTTGGAGGCTTGGTGCAAACCGTGCACTTGGCGGATATGACCGATGCTCGTATTTCACCCAGGGTGTTATGTGAATAGGGTCTAGGTGATACCAGCAGTACTTTGTTATATCACTCTTTCCTTAACTCTATATTTAATGCACACAGATCCACACTGCAGGATATGTGAATTTTTGTAGGATATGCAAATGAGCTCATTCTCCGTCTACATTCTGCTGTTGGGCAGAACCGTTTGTGGAAAGCTGATTGTGGTACCTACCTAGCTGCCTAGGGGCATTTCTGGACTATCTAAAGCTATAATACCTGATCCACTTCGATGTAAAATATCAATAAATGCTGATGTCACTATAACAGAGTCGGGTGACAGTAGGAGCCATACTGCTGGTCAGTGGCTAGGGGTCTATTGAATTTCCTGTCCTGGCTGCGCCCAGTGTATTGCTCTGACTGGATGGATTTTAGCCCCAGTGGCCTGCTTCCTTTACCGGGACTCTGTACTGCTGATATTGAGCTTGCTGTCCACTAGACAAGCTGGCAGGCCACAATCGAGCCCCAGTGTCGGACAGCAGCGGGACGGGGAGGTAGTGGACGGCGCCACTGCTGAATACAAGGCTCCATGAGCACAGATTAAAGGTGCTGAAGAATGGTTCTTGGAGAAAGAGATAGTGGCTATGTTTAAATTTATGAGAGAAATTCCTGAAAGTCTTAACATAAGGTAATATCTGGTGAACTTTTTTTTTAATTAGACAGATCCCTTGAGGTTAAATGATCGTTGATGTTAAATTTTGAGTTAGTGTTTGGAAATGAAAGTAGCAAAATAGAAAGAATAGAATTTTCGTTTGGAGGTACAACAGTAACTTGTTCTTCGATTCAAACCATTGATAAATATCCTTTCCTCTGCTTCTGAACACAAAGGTGGAATGCGTTGGACGTTTATAACCGGCAGTTCTCACAGAATTTCAGGAAGCTATAAGTGTGATGATTAAAACTGAATAATGCCATGCTTTATTATCTCTGGATATAACTGTACAATGACCTTACGTAGTTCTGTTTCCCATGATATCAACAGGCCCTTCCGGTCAGTCATGTGCTGCCTTTCTATCCTAACTATATCCTAAATTCTACCCTAAACACTAACAGGTTAGCCTGTTGTAGGTAATCAAGCACAACGGAGTATTAATTAAAATCTTCTACTCTGTGGAGTTCATCAGATACTCAAAGGAGGTACATTTAAAATTGCAAAGGAGCATCGATTCACTGACCACATCATATCACATCAACAGCTTGGCTGGTTGGCTATTGATCTAGTTAAACCTCAGATTAAACTGAACCGTTGTGGTCCAGCTTGTTACAAGGGGCAATTCTGCATCATTAAGAGCAGCTGAGTCAAATTATGAATTTCATTTTCATCTCATTTCTACTACAAATCTGTTTATACAAAATTAATGAATACTGAGTTAGTATAGAACTTGGAGAGAGTCATTAGTGTTGGCACCTATTCAATTAGATTTCCAGAACATTGCATGTATACATTTCATCAGACTTGGCACCATCACTTCCAAACCAGGCAGGATTTATACCCTGTGGCTGCTTGGACCCTTTGGTTTTATCTTTAAGTTGTTGGACCACTATAATGGACTAGTTCTACAGAGAGCATTCTCAGTCTATGGATCTTTTCACACCATGCACCATCACTTTTACTAATTTAGGAGGTATTTACATGAGTAAAAATTAACCCAAATTATACACTACCGGTCAAAAGTTTTAGAACACCCCAGTGTTTCAAGCTTTATTTAATTGAATTTCAAACAGTTCAGGTCCAATGAATAGCATGAAATGGTAGAAAGGACAGAGC
>JBBPDH010000080.1:14053535-14068370 GCA_037974565.1 Clupeocharax schoutedeni
TCTCGTTCTCGTGAACCCAGTCTCGTGTCTCGTCTCGTGGGAAAAGCGTCTCGTCACACCCCTAATATATATATATATATATGGACTGTTGTTGTTTTTTATTAGTTAAGTGGTTCTTGCCATAATGTGGAGTAAAACCATAGTCAAATAGGATTATTAACTGTGTACCAACCCTGCCTCTACTGATGAACCCAAATTCAATTAAAGAACAACTGTTAATTAAATAACATTCTAGGTCAAATCCTCACGAATCTGATTGAACAAATGCCAAGAGTGTGCAAAGCTGTCATCACAGCAATAAATTGTTTTAAGTATTAATCTACAATGTAGCCAATAATAAAAACAGAGGAAAAACAGAGAACGAGAAGGTGTGTCCAACCTGTATGCGTATATATATACATATGTATATTCAACAGACACTGGGTTAGGGTGTGGGCACCTGCAACCCTAGTAAGGATTAAGCAGTTACAGAAAATGAGTGAATGAATACATGTATAGAAGAGATTGAATTGCTGTTAGAATGTGCTGGGCCTTTGGGCACAGTTATGAGAACAGATTGAAATTCACACTGGGACCATTACGCTGCTGTGTCGTTATCCTCTTAAGAACGCACCAGTAGCCCTGCCTTCCTTTTCGCCTTCTGGCAGTCCCTCTGCAGCTTCCAGATAGTGCTTTTACCTTCAAACCTAACAGCAGGCAGCTCCATTGATGATTTATTGAAGATATTGAAGGACAATAACTAGGGATTATTTTGCATTCCTTATTTGAAGATATCATTATTGCTTTTTATTAGTATTGTGTGGACTATGGTTCATTTTTACACATGTTGAATGTTTGCTTTGCACATCGCTGATTAGTAGTATTGATGATAATAATAATAATAATAATAATAATAATAATAATAATAATAACAATGATAATGATAATAATACTACTAATAATACTAATCATAATACTACTACTACTACTACTAATAATAATAATAATAATAATAATAAAAATAATAACAATGATAATGATAATAATACTAATAATAATACTAATCATACTACTACTACTACTACTACTACTACTAATAATAATAATAATAATAATAATAATAATAATAGTAATAATAATAATAAAGCCGCTATAATGAATAACAATATGTTTTGTGTAAAGTTAGGCAGGCATCTGTGACAATAAGACTACAGAAGAGAGTGAACTAGTCTAGCGGAGCATGGGAAAATGTACTTCTTAGTGCTGACGTCACAACATGTGATTCCTTAAAGGAGATCTTTTCATCAGTGGAAATGTTAATACAGCTGGATGCAGTGTGTGTGTAAGTATGTGTGTTTGTTTGTGTGTATGTGTGTGTGTGTGGGCTGTCCATTCCATTCTAAAATAAATAAATAAATAGAGGCAGTACACACACGCATGCACACACAAGTATGATATCAGTGTATTGGAGTGTAATATACACTGTGTGTAGTGTTAGTGACCCAGTATCATGCTCTCTGAGTGACTGGATGTATGTGTGTGAGTGTGAGTGTATATGTGTGTTTGCCAGACTGAGAGAACAGGACAGAGTGCTTTGCTCTGTCACTTCGCTGAGCTGCTAACTGATATGTCAGAAAATCAATTAATTACTTTTAAGTAGCAGTCAACAGCATCCACACAATACAACCACATGAATTATTGAGGAGAACTAAAGCTGAGTTATTTTCTCTTCTTCTCTCTTAACTAACGGGTCCATGCAACGTGAGGAAACGGGACAGAAGAGGGTAAAAGCAGAAAAGAGAGTGTGAGGATGGGAAAAGGGGGGAGTAGGGAGAATTAAATATAGAAACCAAAAGAGGGACAGATGGGACATTGTTGGCAAAACAATGACGGCCCATTCTTGGTATCAAAAATGTATGGAACGGGAAGCTATTTAAACTTACTGTTACTACAGATGCCTCCATCTTTGGTAAGACAGATTTAAGATGCTGAATTGTTTGAATCTAACAAAAGCTGTAATAAATCTGCATGCTCACTGATTCTGGCAGCAATTGATTACCCAAGCCCCAGGAAGCTCAGGGGGTATTATTGATCCTGTGTGCCCAGCACTACTGGCCCCAGGGTGGCCTGTCTCTGGGGGTGCAGAGGGGACAGACTGCCTCTGGGCAGCGAAGAAGAGGACATCCTTATCTGGGGCTAAATCTGAGTTTAGGTAAGTCAGAGTGAGTCAGAGGCAACAGTGTGGTAATAGTGGAAATGGGCCCATATCTCTCCCCACAATACTGCCATGACTCTCTGTGGCTTACGAGCATTTTCCCTTTTTTTCCCAACCAAAGCTGGCTTCTCTCCCAAACCATTGCCACTCTGCAACCAAGTCAGCCGGGGAACCCTCAACCCACTGAGGCTTCTGTCGTGGCCTGGGTGAGGTTTGACAGGGGACTTCAAAAACCGCTGTGGCCACTTGGTGTAAAAGAAACTTTCTTACACACGACTTTATCATATTGACATGGATAAACATACAGCATCGGTTTATCGTCAAGTCTCTAATTTTCATATTAAGTAAAAAATACTGAATGGTTCTTTGGCAAGTGAGTTATTTAGGTGGACAAACTGATATAGAAAATTTGGTAATGCCGGACAATGCGCTGAAAGGAAACCTTCATGGCCTCACTCCAAATAACCCTTGTTAACATCTTTATTATTAAGTGTGGACTGGCGTCTACTGTTGAAGAGATACAGGTGTTGATGGTGATTACAGGTGTTGAGGCAATAGATGAGTAAAGCAGAGGAACATATTTTTCTGTGCAGGCTTCTTCATCAAGCTCATAAAAACTTCACATCGGCCTTTCCTCCGCCTCTGAGTTTGTGGTGTGACGAGCAATGAAAAGAGAGAGCGCAAGGAAGACAGAGAGAGGGTGAAAATCGTTTCTGTCGCTAAATGAAATTAGCAGGTCTGAAGTGCCCCGAGGCAAAGAGCTAAGCTTGTCTCCTGAGGCCAGTGTTATTGGGGGAACATGTTAGCTATGAATTCTCACCACCTTACCATCATGTCCTTTCATTTTTTTGCAGGTTTTTGCAAATATGGAGGAGGGTGATGGGTGAGGGAAGAGTATAAAGGGAGAGAGGTGTGGGGGTAGTCAATGTTTTGGTTTGCTTATTTCCTTGACTGAGAAACTGAACGCTCTTTACTTGGACCTGGACAAGAGTAGATATGAACTCAGGCCACTTCAATGCATCTGGACCACTCACATGGGCCATGTACCTCATGAGGAAGGGGCGCAACACCAACGGGCTCTTTGGTAATAGTAGAACTATCCTGCTTATTGTCCTCTGTTGTGTTTTCCAGTCCACCTTGTCGTCTTTCTTCATTTGTTGCATGTTTGTCTTCACTAAAGTATTAAAGTAGTATTTTGTCATTCATGTAATCACCATCTGCACCCCCCATCCCCTCCCATCATTTCACTCATACATCCAGTCATGGTTTTCTTTCTTTTTATCTTACACTTTATGAAGACAGAAATACATCCACGTTATTCAACAAATCTTTCTTGGAAAAAAGCACCTTTCTGGAATGCAGATTGTTTTTTTATAGGGAAAGAGAGCCAAGTAACAATATTTAGGTAAAGACTAAATGACAGGATACAAAATTTTTTTCAATATTAGTATTTAGGTTGCTTTTTTTCTAATCAGGAAGACTAAAATCTATTTTATGTCATGAGGTGCATGAGGGGGTGGTCATTTATACCTTTAATGTTTAAAGTGTGTCTGGTTACTGGGCCATACCAAGTCATTACTACCTATTCTTTAATGCCACTGTCCATAAATACTAACTCTAAATCTGCAGGTTACTTTATCTTGTTTTAACATTATTCTGTGTGTATTAATAATAAAATCATTCATTGCTTCTGTATGAATAAAAACTGTAGGAATAAAAATCTCCATTAGTCCTTTTTTCATAATCTGAAAACGTTGACATTTACAATATGTGAAAGTTTCACTTTTGAACTGATTAATAGGAATTTGTGAAAAAAAGACATATGTTATATGAACTAGCAGTCTTTTGGAGATACAAGGTTTTAAATATATATATGTATATGGGGCAGCTGGTGGCCTAGGTTGTTGAGGATTTTGCCCTGCAATCAGGAAGTTGTGGGTTCGATTCCTAAGACTGCTAAGCATCACTGAGGCACTCTGGGCAAGGTGCTGTGCCCGCACACTGGTGAATGGGTTAAATGCAGAGAAAGAATTTCGTGCCGTGCACACTGTGAGTTCACGTATGACAGATTGGTCACTTTCGCCCAATATATATATATAGGTCTTATAAATACATCTTTTGTCTAAATGTAAGCACTGAGGACCGGTCAGTACAGTATTTAGCTGACTACAAGCACTATTGATCTGTAGTTATTAAATGACACTAGATCAGAGCAGTGGAAGCGGAAATGCAGGCGCTGAATGTCTTTAACTTAACAAATTACCCCTCGTTTAACTGCGGGGGGTTCTGTGTGTCCACTCACTTCAAAATAAAGTTTTGAAAACCTGTCAGCGTTAGGAACAATTAATACATTTAATTTTTCAATTTCAGTTACTTTTTTTCGTTGTTATTATTATAATTGTTGGTATTACTGTTATTATTATTATTATTATTAGTAGTAGTAGTAGTAGTAGTAGTAGTAGTGATGGTAGTAGTAGTAGTGGTAGAAATCTTCGTTTTCATCATTTAATTTTTATTTAATTATTATTGTTTTTTGCTACATTTATTTTTGTGCGTTAAAATTATAATTATATAGTTTATTTGTAGCTCTAACTTGTTTAATTCAGAAATTTAAAAAAGGTGAGTTTTAAAGATGACCGCCATTCAACATCACCGCCGGCAGTGTTTCAACACTGATTTTAAGTGTTACAAAAATGAGAGCGGACAGACACGCAAGTATTTTCCCACCGTTATTAAAACATGAACTACATTTATTCAGTGTGCTTTTTAAAATGAAACCGAATCTTCTTGCACGTTCTTTGTTGTGAGTGGGTCTGATATTTTTGTGGTTCCTGAAGTAGATTCGTTTTTTGTTGCGCGCTTGCATAGAATAACTCCACCAGAAACACCAGAAACACCAAAAATATAAAAAATACCAGAAACACCAGAACTACCAAGAACAACTAGGTTGAGGTAAATGTCGACCCAGTTCGTTGTTTAGGTATCATTGATTTTATTGCTGCTTTCGCCTAAATGTTTAAGTTTACGGCATTCAAACTGGAGTAGTCCACATCTTTTCTTCATGCATGTAAAGCTATACTTAAATCACGATTAACACACACACTGTGTCTGTATCAGATATTGTATCCATCCGCATGGTCCTGTATCTTCAACTGTATATTAGTTTTCCACCATTTCGAAGGGTTTATCTCATGTGTATTATCATTATTATTATTATTATTATTATTATTATTATTATTATTATTACCTGTAAACTGGTGTTGGACAGAATCCACCCCGACTTCAGTGAATTCGGAGTGATCTGAGAGTCCTGATCTCAACCAAATCAGACATTATCGCCATCGCCTTCACCACGAGCTTCAGTTTTACAGGAAAAACGCCGGTTAAAAGTGACACACTGCTACTGGAGCGACTGGTCTTTCAAAGCACAGGACCTCAAAATGTTTGGGGATCATTAGGATTACCTGTGGAAAACGAACTTTTGCAGCATGTTTTATTCAGTCTCCGATTTTCTATCGCCCCTTGCTGTCTGACTGATGAGAGCGTGTTTTAATCAGACCAGAGTATTCCTGACACGCGTCTCTGAGTTTTAGGAGAAGTGCCAGTTGTCCGAGCAGGGCCTCGTGTTAAGAGCATTGCCAGAGGGCTGGGTATGAAAAATGAAAGGCCTTCATCATGTTCTGCTGCAGCTCTGATTCAGAGAGACCGGCCTCTTCTCGCCTTCCTCTACATCACTAATAGCTGGATTTGTTCAACTGCAATAATGGTTAGAATATAATATAATAATATATTACACTATACTATACTAGTATATATAATATAATATAATATAATATAATAATCAATGATGGGTACTGATATTAAGGGGCAGGTTTAGTCCTGAAGTGTCATTATGAAGGCGGTTCTTTATCTTTTATCTCGGGAGGGCGTTTAAGTCCAGAAAAGACGTATTTATTGTAAGATCGTGTGATGAATATTTAATTGACGAAGAGATAGGAAGCATAGCTGGAGGTTGCAGATGTGTTAAGACACAGGGAGTGGCGAGGATAGAAGGGACCAAGAATGAGTTTATTAGAGGGACCGCTCGAGTTGAACATTTTGGAGGAAAGGTCGGAGAGACTCCGTGTATGCTGGGAGAAAGATTTTGGAACTGTAGGAAAGAGATGAAGAGAAATCTTTGTTGGGGGTTATGGATGTGGTGAGGTAGGACATGCTGGCAGTTGGTGTGAGGGAGAAAGATGCAGAGGACAGAAGTAGATGGAGACGCCTAATCTGGAGCAGACTAAAGTAGATGAAGAAGATACGATGAATATAAGTTTTAGCTTTTTAGCAGTAGCTCTTAAACAAACTTTAAGTTTGACCGCTAGACCGTTGAATCACCATTCAGGGGTCGTTTGCTGCCCCCTGCTGGCGGCATTTCCCACCATTAAAACTGACCTTCCGCCAGAGAACTGCTGTTTCTCTGGCTCAAACCAGCACGGCGTGTTTGTTTACCATCTTGACTCTCGTTTTGGCTCGTTTAGATTTTAACCTGCACTGAACCGCTAGTCTCGGAGAGACCACTTACACAGCCCACTTGTTGAACTCCCGCCGCTTTCGTCAAGCTTCGATAAAGAAAAGCAAACACGATTTGCCAGTAGGTTTAGTAACATTTTCTTTGTATTACATTCATAATCGCCCGAAAGCCAGCCGAAAACTCAGTTTTCTGTTAATTTCGTCTAAATTAGCACTTCGACCGAAACAAACTAGAGCAGAGAGACCCTGCGAGCCGTTACGGAGAGGAATTCCATTGAGCGCTCGAGCTGCCGCGAGCCGGACTTTCGCCCTCCTTCGTACACTCTTCTGATTGGCCGAGAGCGCCGAAATGGACTGCTGCCGGCCAATCGCAGCGCCCAGGAGGAGGCAGTATGCAAATAAGTCGCCAGACTGCATTCCTGTGCTGCTAGCGGCCGGTTAAAGGCCGCGCCAGCCGCGGAGACTTCATTCAGTTATCAGACCTCTCTTTCCGAGCACACGCACACACATACACACTCACTCTGAACACGCACACACATAAATACACACACTATCTCTGAACACACAGACATAAATATATATACACACACAGGAGCAAAGACTCTCTCTGAACACACACTCGCTGTACGCACTCACACACACACAGTCAGGAAGAGCGCACCGCAGCCAGACGAGTTTGAGGAGGAGAGCATGGGGGTCTCCCGCGCGTGTTCTTAACGGATAGTTCGGTCGCGTGTCAGAGGCTTTAACTCAAGCCCCCACAGCGGGTGGGCTGCACAGACACGGACAGGAGTCCACTGGTGGACCCGCAGACTCAGGAGCAGAACCTCCACACGGGATACCAATGGTTTTTCTGTGGGACGCCAAGTACGGTAATGATGATCTTCAGGCTTTCAGAGATCTGGAGTTCGATCTAGACTTATAGACTGATTTCGATTGAGTGGTAGGCCGGTAGACTGGAGGCTAGACTGATAGACTGACTGATCGAGTGATTAATAGACTAATAGACATATAGACTGATAGAATGTTAGACCGATAGAATGATAGACTGACCTCGTGTACTGATAGAGTGGTACGGGGTGGGTGTTTGGATGGTGCTGTTGTCCTGTACGGCTCCTTTAATTTGTCAACTTTTTGTGCTGGCGGGAACCACCTTACCAAAATAACACTCCCAACAAACACATCTCTCTCTCTCTCTGTCTGTCTCTCGCACTCTCTCTCTTTCACTCTCTCTTTCTCGCCCCGGTGTGTTGGGTGCTGTGTTTGGATAGTGTGTTTGGCTGAGTGACAGCAGTTTTTTCTGCCTGTCACACTCCTTTCCACACAACAGTTTCACAGGAGGCGACACTTTTTTAACTTCATTATGCGTTTATTATTTTTAATTGACACTAGAGATGACAATGATGACATGCTTAAAAATTGTGTATGTATTTATTTTCAATTTAATTAAATAATAATAGTCAAGGCCAGTGATAACATGTTATTGTTATTATTGCTATTATTTTATTATTAGTAGTAGCTATGCTATTATTGTTATTATTAATAATAACTAATAGAAGCTAGCGATTTTTGTTTACTTATTTATTTATCTATTTTGCACCACTCCTTGACAGGGCTAACAATTTTTTTTTTGCATCTGACCACCTTTCTCTGCGTAATGTGTGTCTGTGTGTGTGTGCGTCTCAGACCCTGCCCCCGGGCGTCGCTTCACACCCCCCTCCTCCAGTCTGGGTTCTGCTAAGCTGGCTGAGGCGCAGGAGTCCAGTGGCGCCGCCCTGGTGGCCAAAGTGCGCGTGGCCGAGCGGAATATGGTGGAGGTCCTGTCTGACCACCCGGGCGAGCTCGTGCGCACCGACAGCCCCAATTTCCTCTGCTCTGTGCTGCCCACGCACTGGCGCTGCAACAAGACCCTGCCCATCGCCTTCAAGGTAACTGAGCACTAAACCTCTCGTTTATTCTTTACATTTTGTTGCTCCTTTATACACTCCAAGTGGAAACCCCTTAACTTTTAAGCGTCTTGGCTTATTTGTGTTCACTCATAATTAAACTTTTTAAGTTTACGCCCTCCAGCCCTTTCAGTCATATCAAATTCATTAACTAGTTAATTAGGTTCAAACGGAAATGCAAAAAAATATTTTTCCAGATATATTTGAACTGTTCCCTAAATTAATAGAAGCAAAAAAAATCCTGCACAAACTAATCAGTCTGAAAAAACCCTCAAAATAATTCAGAAAAAAACTGTGTCATATTTCACTGTTCCTTCGGGGAAAATCCCTCAATAATTTCTGACACAGACTTCTTCATCCAAACTGAAATTATTTCCTTTTACCCTCACAAACCATCAGGGCGTTCTGGCCTAAAGCTTCTGGCTAAAGCTTGGTCAGACAAAGGAGGTGTCTGTACCCGGCCTGATATTACAGTCATATTACAGTTAATATGAAAATAAGGCTGTTCTAGTTGGGGGGGGGGGATGGGGGTTCTTAACACAACTCAGCCATGGAGTCAGTGGATCTCTGACCGTCAGAAGTCATCACAAATAAAAAAATAACATTCACTATACAAAGATTAGTAGTTATGTCTGAGACATAATTGTGGCTGAGACACAAAAAAATACACTTCAGTAAGTACAACTGAAACTAGGCAAATAAATGGCCACCACCACAATCAATAATAATAATAATAATAAGAATAATAATAATAATAATAATAATAATAATAATTATTATTATTATTATTATTATTGTTGTTGTTGTTGTTATTAGTTATTATTATTGTAATTATGTATTATTTATTATTATTATTATTATTGTTGTTGTTGTTGTTGTTGTTATTAGTTATTATTATTGTAATTATGTATTATTATTATTATTATTATTATTATTATTATTATCATCTGACCACTGTCTCTGGGTGTTAGGTGGTTGCCCTTGGTGACATCCCAGACGGCACTCTGGTGACAGTGATGGCAGGAAATGATGAGAATTACTCAGCTGAGCTTCGCAACGCTACAGCAGCCATCAAGAACCAGGTGGCCCGCTTCAATGACCTGCGCTTCGTGGGCCGCAGCGGAAGAGGTGAGCCGAGAGTGGCCCAAACAGGCAGTAAAAGGACTTTCATCTTGCGTGTGATACTTCTCTCTCCTCTCTTTTGTGCCCATCCAGTTTCTGGTTCTGTTCTGCATCACTAAACAGGCAGATGGAAGACGTTGCAGTTTTTCATTATGATGTGTTCCTGTAGTCGCTGACAGGCATTGTTTTGTGGCCTTACAACATGCTCTCTCTCCCTCTCTATTTCCTTCTCCCTGTCTCTCTGTCTCTCTCTCTCTCTTTTACTTTTACACACATGTAGGAAATGCAGTCAAAACAAAAGCAACTGGACTATGACAGAATAAGCTCATGTTCAGGGTACATAGTAAAAAATGGCAGTGTGTGTGTGTGTGTGTGTGTGTTCGTTTCTGGGTTCCTCATTCAAAAAAGGAAGAGTGGATGTCTGCCTGTGTCTGTGTGTGCATGATATCGCTCTTGGTGATTGTATTTGATGTCAAACGTCAGTTGTCTCGTCGGTGTGAAGTAGTTACCTATTCATTAGAATTTCCCTTGACCGACAGTTAGACGTGACTCGGGCCAAATCAGGTGCAGTCAAATGCTCGGGCCCTTATCTATTTAAAACACAAGCCTCTATTTACGCTAGCCAAGCAGCCTGCCCTCAATCAGCCCATTGTGCCTCTAGTCAAACAACCATCTGTTGAACTACCGCACTGTGGTGAAATAAGCGAGTAATGTCTGACTGTCTGACTGTATAGACTGTAGGTCATATAGAGATTTCAGCACAGTGACATCCCAGCGTCCAGTGAACGCGACTTCTAATTTGCACGTCCCAAATCACTACTACACATAGACGAACATCGGCCAGTCTGCCTTTTAGAAAGTACACCTTTTGTGTTCTAAAGGTGGTCGTTTTGTTATTATTTAATAACTATCTATGTTGTTATTGCTGTTACTATGTTGTTGCGTTCCACTTCACTGCGTTTTTTTGGAACAATAATTGTATAATATGATAAAAGTAGTGGATGGTTTCAAATCTTTCTTAAAAAAAATCATTCATGCTTTTAAAATGCTGAAATGTTTCTATGTAACTGTTCCTGTGATATTGCCACTGTGTCTGAGTAAGTGAGAGAGAACGCGAGAGAGAGAGAGAGAGAGAGAGAGAGAGAGAGATGTCTTTGCTTTCACAGTGACAGAAAGATTAGTCAACAAAACGTCTGCCTTTTAACGCATACGCGTGCACAGACACTCTTACACAGCTCTTCTGGGAAACAGGGAGTCCCACAGGGTTCTATTCAAGGCCTGATATGATTTTACTGATAGAACCCACCTGACTAACCTGCAGCTGCTGAAAGCCACACATGCCGGAGCCTGCCACTCTGTGCACATATATTAACACAGCCTTTTGTCCTGCTGTGTGTGTGTGTGTGTGTGTGTGTGTGTGTGTGTGTGTGTGTGCATCTGTGCGACCAGATAGCTGCCACTCTCCACAGTGATGGAAGCGATTAAGGGTTAGTGCCGGAAAAGAGTGCGGGTTGGAAAAATGCAAGGAGTGGTTTAAGTAAGAGAGAAATTTAAACTACACACACACACACAGACACACACACACACACACACACACACACATAAACACGCGCTACCCTGATACACCTTTGATGGTGTTTGATTAGAGGAAACAAAGACAGCATCTGTCTGTTTCTTTATGTCTATCTGTATTTTTCTTTTTCCTCTCCCTTGTCACTTGTTTTCTCAGAGTCTGTGTGGATAGACTGGTGAGTCACGAGCAGTCCTGAGGCAATGGTCCGCACGCACGCATGCATGCAGCACGCACACACACACACACACACACACACACACACACACACACACATCCTCTTGCATACAGACGGTGTGTGTGTATGTGTGTATGTGTGTGTGTGTGTGTGTGTGTGTGTGTGTGTGTGTGTGTGTGTGTGTGTGTGTGGGGACATCCCCTTGAGAAACGCTCTACACTTCCTAGCAATTTGGAAAGTGTGTGTGTGCTCCTCCCAGACAGAATGTCTCTCTCCCAGACACTTAAACTACTCAGCCATAACGTGTGTGTGCGAGTGTGTGTGTGTGTGTGTGTGTGTGTGTGTGTGTATGCGTGGTATATACATTTGTTTTAAGCCCTTAATGAGGGCCAAATGTCCTCATGATGAAGGTAAACATTTAAAATATATATATATATATATATTGCTTTTTAGTAAATGAGGATTAAGTTTAGACTTCTATAATCCATTTTATTTATGTGTGTATATGTGTTTACCAACTAACCACTTAATTAAGTGCACCTACCTCATAATTTCAATGTGTAGTTTATCAGTTCCACTTATCATTTATAATTACAGCCTGTAGTCCATCTGTTGCTCTGCATCAGTGGTTATCTCACTTGATCAGTCAGGGTGCCCACAGGACCACCAGTGATCGGGTTTACTTTAGTGGTGGATAACTACATGACATGGTGGATGTCATGGTAGATGCTACTGACATGATAGTAATGTGTGTGTGTGTGTGTGTGTGTGTGTGTGTGTGTGTGTGTGTGTGTGTGTGTGTGTGTGTGTGTGTTTGTGTGTGTGTGTGTGTGTGTGTGTGTGTGCTTGTTTCCGAGAGAGCGGATCACACACAGCAGTGCATTTACTGTCCACTCTGTTGAAGGAAAGTGGCCCCTTATAGTCATGCATGAACAGACCAGAGTGTAAACAACGTGAAATTCTTTCTATGCATTTATCCCATGCTCTAAATCAGTGCTTCTCAATTATTTTCTTTTATGCCCCCCACTAGGAAGAAGTAAACATGTCGCGCCCCCCCAACTCTCCTGTAAATAGTATTATTTGTCTATAAAATTGTTATAGTACACTTCTGCATAACATTGTATCCATAGTCATTAAAGAAAACAAAAAAGAGAATATAGATCAACTTACAACAAAGAATAACTTTATTTTTTAGTCTGTAACGGAAAAGACTTAAATTGTATAAATTTGCCTTTGCAAATAAAAACATAAAAACAAAAACTAGCATATTGCTACAGGATAACTTACATCAAAACTGTGTTTCTTCATGTCTAGCCTGTATACTTTACAAAATACCATTCGCCAAGTTAATATATTTGTTTTATCATACTCGTATTATTTATACCCGTAAAAGCTTGCGTGTGTTTATATGGGAGAGACTGGGAGAGTGTGACTGTGTGTCAGTGAGGGTGGTGGGGGGTGAATGAGTGTGCGTTTGTATGAATCTGCTTAAGAATGTGCTTTGTGTGTGTGTGTATGGGGGAGATTGGCAGTGTGAGAGTGGGCTAGCGAAGCGGCACCCGAACATTTACCTCAGGTAGACACTGTGTTTGTGTGTGTGTGTGTGTGTGTGTGAGAGAGAGAGAGAGAGAGAGAGAGAGAGAGAGCTTGTGTGTGTATATGGGAGAGATGGGGAGTGTGTATGTGTGTCCGTAAGAGTGGGATCCGTATTAACCTTCGTGAAATAATTGCATCTAAAACCAGTGTCCGGGATCAACAGCGCTGGCTTCAGCTTGCCGCCGCCGCCACATATAGCTCATGAGACGGCAGCCGAACATTTACCTCATTAACATTTACATTTACCTCATCACTTTCTGATATAACTTTTATACTTTAGGTTCAAAATAACACAAAAACGAGTGATCAACAAACACCCAGACGCTACAGCAAGGGCAGTAGTAACCTGTAAACAAGTAAATAAAAATAAGATTACCGTTCTTCATCCAAAGTGCATCTGAGGGCTGAGCGCGGAGGTCCATCACCATAGCAACCAGGACGCAACTGCCCCACCCATGTCAAACACTGATGTTTCTACTAGGCACTAGGCCGTTCTAAAGAGATAGTAGTTAGAAAATATTTATGAAAATACTAACCAAAAGTAATAATACACGTGTCCGTGGTCACCTATTTTGTGTGTGCTGCACGTCTCTTAAGGGTTTGTTCACTGCACTCAATATCTCCCACTCTGCTGTGTGCTCTTGTTTGGTGCAACAAAACAAAAACCTGCGGCAAAAAAAGCATGTTTCCCGGGCTCACACGCGCCCCCCTTGTATCTATCTGAGCCCCCCCAGGGGGGCGCACCCCACTATTTGAGAAGCACTGCTCTAAATGAAGCAGTGGGCTGCCACTAATGAGGGCTGGCCAGGGAGCAGTGTGTGGGGAAGGCACCTTGCTCATGGGTACCTATGTGATGACACAAGCAAGGTCGAACCCACAACCTTCTGAATGCAGCAGCAACTCCCTAACCACAAGACCACCAGCTGAACTGGTCTGACCTGTCGGTGCACCTTGCAGGTGTAATAGTTTTGATGATGGTTCTTTTGTTAGTCTTCATCCAGCCCTTCATCAGTGGTCAGTTTTTGGTCACAGGGCACTGTTAGCTCTTCTCAGCAGTGATACTGAAGAGCACCTACAATGCACCTACCATCATCTAACGTCCAAATGCTTACTGGTGGTTCTATGGGGGTCCTGACCATTGATGGACCAGGTGATGGGGGCTAGCAAAAAGATGCAGGGAAACAGATCGATTAGATGAGTTTTAGATTATTAGAATCGTGTCCAGTAACAAGCACCCATGTTGGCTGGCATTACAATGATAGGGAGGTCAATGCTGCCCACTTAGAGAGAGCATAGCCTTAGGCTTTGGTGACAACCAATGACCTCCTGAGACACTTGTGACACTCATATACAAACCTATACAAGGACAGTCACACTTCAATTTATGTAAAAGAAAGGAAAAAGCAGATTATTAGACGTGCTGGGATTTAAACTATAGGAAAAATGTCTGGTAGATGTTGAATGGAGAGGGAGATTAACAGATTATAGAAGAAATCGTTAGGTGCAGTATTCCAGTTAAATTTTCTGAGACTGGATGAACATGTTTGTGTGTCTCTGTGAGAAAGAATATAATGATACAGGATGATTTTGCCTGATGCCGTATGTTTTTACACTTGCGTGCTGCTATTAGTCTAAAACGTTATGGTAACAGCAATGGCCTGACCTGGGTTTTATAAAGGTGGGTGAGGTGGGTTTTATAAAGGTGGCTGAGGTG
>JBBPDH010000080.1:14089555-14101009 GCA_037974565.1 Clupeocharax schoutedeni
TCGGCTGGTTTGTGCGGGGGTCCGATGTCCCATTACTTTTGTCCATATTAAATACCTCAGCGCTGGTGTTCAGGGGCGGACTGGCGATCTGTGTGTTCTACAAAAAGGCCAGAGATGCGAAAACCCAACCTGGTACAGAAAGTCACAGTCCGCCCCTGCGCGCATTACTTCGGTGAAACTTTCACCGAACTTTCCCAGCCCTAATTACAACATTTGGATATTTGTGTATTGCAAAGTGCTCCACTAAGGCCCAGAAGGCCAGCATTAAACAATACAGTTTGCAGAATGAGGTCATTCTACAATAAAAACTACAATAAAGAATGAACTGGAGAAAACTTTTGGTTGATTTCTTTTGGCCTACTGATTACCCGGTTGCTACTGCTGCTGAGATTTAGCAGACAATACCTAAATTGAATTTTAGCTCACCATCAGCTGCTAGTGAGTGGGATTCAGACAGAAGTTTGTCTGGTTTCAGGTCATGGCCAACATTCCAGGCCTGATTCAGTGATTCAGTCTAGTTCAGTAAAATTTACCTCTCATTCCCATCTGCCAGATATCCAATCTGTTCTATATCATGTTGCAATTCATCCCCAGCATAAATGTCAAACGTACCTGTTCCTGAGCACGATTGAGCATACACATGGCATTAATGTCAAATGGGTTCTCTGCTAGTCTCTTCTGGGCCACTGCCCTTTCGCTAACCGCCAGAGTGATGTCCACAGGCTGAAGCCATAAAAGAACGAAGGTTAAAATAAACAAAGGATTTATTTTAATATAACATTAATACTGCTCATGAGAAACAACCTGTGAAGGTGCCTCAGGAAAGACACTGTCATTATTCTTGCTCTGATCTTCAGCTCCATTAGATGCAGATGAAGATCCTGCTTTTTCGTTCTTTTTGTCCACTGGAACCCATTCCCCATATGCTCCATCTCCCTCCTTCTTGCGGTGCTGCGATCCTGAAGACACTGGGAACTCCTTGGCAAAAGCAGCCTCTGATCTTACTGCTGGTTTAACCGAAGGGTTCTGAAGGAGGGGGAAGGGACATGGCAGCACAAGAGGGGAGGGGGGGTTACTGCAAAATTAGGCAAAGAAAAAGAAAATGCATTCAATCAAATGGTTGAAAAGTAACTGTTTGCAAACCACATAATAATTTGATGGTTGACAAAGTAACAAAGTATCTTTTAGGTATTCTCTAACAGCTGATTTTCAACCATTAATAAAAGTGAACACATTTCGACCTCTAGACCTTAAACCACAGGGGAGACTCAGCTAAGCCAACTAAGAACTACTGACCTTTTATACCATTATATAGCTAATACATATATATTTATATAAAACAATAAAATCTAGCACTGTTTTTCACTTTCCATACATGGTCTAATACTACCATCTCTACTTAACATGGGCATACATTCAGTAGTTTCCTGTTTGCTAGTGTTATAGATTATATGTTATGTTTGTACACTATGTTTAGCTTAAATACAGACATCTGAAGCTTGAAATGCCTCTACATTCTGGTGTATTAATGTGCAAATTTTCAGTGGAGATACAGGTTGACCGAGACTGACAGCCTGTTAAGTGATTTTGGCCCAAGAAGTATTTCCAAGATGAAATAATACATACATTTGTATAATACTTATTCGAAACAATTTCAAATCTCATTAATGGCTTCCTCAAGCTAGCCTCTATACAAACATTTCACCTCCAATTTTAAAACTCATAGGGTCAGTTTCCCGGACAGGGATTAAGCCTAGTCCTGGATTAAGTAGTTCTGTGAATGGAGATTTTCCATTAAAAAGGAAAGGGTAGTCTAAGACTGGGCTTAATCCCTGTCTGGGAAACCGACCCATAGTGTCTATGTATAACCAGTCAGATACACACACAGAGACTGAAAGTGATGCCCTTATTCTCCTTAAGGCCAGCTCCTCCAAAGGGCTTTTCATCTTCCTCGTCATCTGACACATGTGGTTTTGCGATGGCCATCTCCTCTTTACTCTCTGCAATCTTCTTGCATTTCTGGAAGGAAAGAAGAAATTATACATTTAGATAATATCAGTGTGTGAAATGTCTAAAACTATGTTGTAGACAAGATCGTTTTAAACGCTCAGCACTTACTTCTGTTAGCTCCTTGATACTATAGCTGTTTGCTTGTTGAGTCACTTTCCTTTTAGCTTCCTCAATAGTAGCCAGATTTGGCGTGGCTGAAGGTGGGGGCTTGTTTGTGATTGTGGGCAACGGGGCCAATTGTGGCATAGTGGCAAGGGCTCCCATGCTGGACAGAGCAGCAGTCATGGTGGCAGCTGTCATGCTAGCCATAGCAGCATTCATGGTCATATTTGACATCCCTTGTACACCCATGGAGAGATTAACAGGTAGGGGTAAAGGTAATGATAAAGGTGTGGGATTTGGGGATGGCAAAGGCAGCTGAAGGATGGCTTTGGGCCTGAGGCTCTCTGGAATTGGCATCCCAGCCTTGGCACACATGGCAGCTGCATTAGCCTTGGCAATTTCAAGCAACTGCTCTTTATCTGAAACGATAAGGCATATGAAATAGAACATATTTAATATATATATTTTTAAAAGGAACATCCAAACATGCACTCAAAAACACAATAGGCTGCTTTTTCAAATTTGTATTACCAAAAAAATAGTTTGAAACGACCATTTCTGGTACTGACTGGTTTTCAATATTTTACAGTTGGTATATCACCACAAAGGCCAGAACTTCTGGTTTTGAAGACGATATATCAGTTCTGTCTTTGCTGCACTGACGGTCGCTTGGTGTTGGAAGTCTGGTAACTAATGTCAGAAACGGATATGCTCCTGGCACCACCGAATTGTGTCGTAATTAACTCATTTATAACCACCTGTTTGTCTTGTCCCAGATTACTTTATGTTCCTTGAACCTTCTGTTGTACTGTATCAAATGTATTTGTTTGTAATGGCTAGAAAGGCATGAGAGTTCAAATCGAAATTGAGTTTTATTGCCAAATGTTCAATTTTTCTATATATGAAATTAGAAGATGGCTGCTTGAGATCTCAGGGCTAAGATGAATTTAAACAGAGTGAAACCAGTATCTTCTTTGATTTGTATTTATTTCTTAGACAGAATGCACCATGGGGGGGGGGGGATTTCTAAACCCTGTATACTGTGTATATTGTAGTATCGACAATAAACCCCTCTTGAATCTTATGCTACAGTCAAGAGTGAAGCTGGACTGCATGGTCAGGTTGCTTGCAGGAGACTAACATGGACCGAGCAACACAACCATTGGAGCAGGTTTTGTGAACAGACAAAAGTAAATATCTGCATTATCTGGGTGTGGCCGAAGGGTCTGTCAGATGGAAAGTGGAGGAAAAGAAAAGCACAGAATGTGCTGTCCCTCAGGTTCATTGGTGACCATCTGGGGTTTTGAGGGAGGAAGATCTAAATTAAAGGAATCATGCAAGCATTATGCAATTCATCATCACAAAAGTTTCTGCATCATTGAACAAAAATGAATTCTTTAACTGGATAATGATCCCGAGCATTCTTCAAAAACTATGCCAAAATGATATCTTCTCCAAAGAAAAACAAAACACTTAGAGAATGATGTCTTGGTCTCCCTAGCTGGCATGGGACGACCTTGACCAACAAGTATGAAATGAGCATCCAGTAAATGGGACAGAACGGCCTGCATGCTTGAAAATGTGCTGGGAGGGTTTGGACATATTTCCAAAAACTGCTGTAAAGAATCTGTGCTGCTTTGATAAAGACAAGGGGTGGTTATTTTGATTAAACTCATATATGAGCACACATACAATTTACATTAGATCTTTTTAAAAATAATAAATGATTTTGAAAACATTTTTGTAAAGATAATTTTTATGGTTTCTGACTACTCTCAACTGCATTTATTAGCAAAAATAGTAAAGTATTTCTAGCCATATGGAAAAGAAAGATTGATTTGGACATGATAAAATTTTTTACATGTCTCTACTAAACAAAATGCACACAAGCAACCAGCACACGCATACTGCTTTGATCAAAATACAGGCAGTATAATATTTAGAGTAGGGGTGGGCAATATGACGATACAAGATTGTGAAGACAATCAATGTACTGACGATCTGCCGAAGCAGAGAGATTGTAGTATCGTGTATATCAGGGGTCAGCAAACTCTTTCGTCCTTATGTTGCGGCTCCCTGTGGCTTTTGAAAATAAATAAGAATATGTACATGTATTGGTACTGAACTATCGGGGTACATGGGTCACAGTTCGTTACATGTCTTTGGGAGAATACACGGTACAACGGAGAAGACGTGATTGAAGTAATACTTCAATCACGCCACAGAGGGACCAAAAAGCGCAAGTAAATCATAAACCTGGGTCGTAAGTGTGGTGCAACAGTGCCACCTACTGGTGTAACACTTGCACATACATGAAAATATAAGCAAGAGTGTGTGTTTACTGGTTAATACACTGCTGTTTATTTAAAATAAACAAAAACAAACCAAGCCTCATTCTTTAGAACATTTTGTCGCTTAACTTTGCTGTATCGTGAACCGTACCGAGCCGTGACCCCAAAACCGAGGTACGTACCGAACCGTGACATCTGTGTACTGTTACACCCCTAACTAGAACAGAGGCTAACTGGCTATACCTATAATGGCTGAATGCATCAATTGACACAGTGCCCAGGTTTGCACAAGAGGCTGACACGACACTGCTGCAGTATGTTCGGACGTTTAGTCCTGCAGCCTGCCAGCATACAAGCTGCATCCAGCAGACATAGCAAGGTTCCAAAGCAAGTGTACTTTGGACTAAAAGACAGCTCCAGCTCCAGTCACCATATAAGAATCAGAAATTACATTTATTGGCCGAGTATGTGAACAACACATACAAAGAATTTGATTCCAGTCAAGGGTGTCTCTCAAGCACAACAGTCCAAAACAACAACAATAAAAGCTAGATTAATTTCATTGTAATCTTGAGATTAATTTGATTAAATTCTCCCCCATCCCCCCAAATGATCCCAATGCCTGTTTTTATAATATATGCCTCCAAATGTTCTCACAGATCACTTTCATTTAATTTGGCACTCAGTTTGTTGAAAATGTAAATATTTACCCGAGGTTTACGGAAAAGTCAGGAACGAGAAAGAGACAGAGAATAAGAGTGTGAGAGAGAGTACGAGAGAGAGAGAGAGAGAGAGAGAGAGAAAGAGAGACAGAGATACAGAGAGAGCGAGAGAGAAACAGAGAGAGAGATTGTCGCACAAATGAGAGAGAGACAGAGAAAGGGAGAGAGAGAGAGACAGAGAGAGCGAGAGAGAGAGTGAGAGATGATCCACGCACTCCGGAAGTCACGAACGAGAGAGAGAGAGAAAGAGAGAGGCACAGAGAGAGCACGCACGGTTTAAAACCGAGACAGGTTATCTATATCTATTGCAGTACTGATAAATACTTAAAAACGATGCTGGATGAAGTTGATTTTTTTTTAAATCACATTGTAGACACTGTATTGCACTCTGTCGTGTAAAAATTACAGTGTTGAATAGTTTTGAAATAGTTTAAGAATTGCATTAGTTGCCATTTTTATTGTTTATCATTTAATTTTACAAAGGAAATAGTTCAGTAACTTGCAGAATAGTAAAAACATTCAATATAAATACCGTGATGTAATCAAAATCGTGATTCAACAACAAACATTTAATTACTGATCACTGCAGGCATTTAGACAAACATAAAAAATGAATAAATATTTTCTCACCAAGCTCAGTAAGGCGTGGAGGTGTCTTGCTGGTGCTACGGCGAGTCCGAGAAGTTGATCTTTTCTTCCGCAGGATGAGAACAGGGGAATGGCTCGGTTCTCGCTTCCACCGATCACGCTGGCTAAACATTCTGCTTCTAAAACCACCTCTTCTTCGCCGAGAGCCCGATCTAGATCTTCTAGACCGAGAGCGTGACCTACGTCTTGATCTTGACCGTCTACTTCTATCTAGGGAGCTAGACCTCTTCTTTCGATCTGGCGAATGGGACCCTGACTTTTTCCTTTTTGGAGACCTGGATTTAGAATGCCTAGTCCGTGTTCTGGATTTAGAACTTTTCTTTCGGGAAGGAGATGATTTGGACGCTTTCTTTACAGGAGATCTGGATCGTGAAAGTTTTCTTGATTTTGAATTTTGAGGAGTTGGCGATGTAGACACTGACCTAGATTTGGAATGTTCAAATATCTGAGGGTCTTTTACTTCTACGCTAGTAATTTCTTCTTTCTTTTCAGAAATATCCTTGTCCAAAGGCAGCGCAGGTGTAATACACTTCACTGAAGGCTTGGTGTCAAATGAGGCAGAAACAGCAAGAGAAGAGCTGTTATCCAAGAAAGGAACTGGTCGCCATGAACCCTTAACTAGTCCATCACAGACGGTGCCATCTTTAGCAATGGTGGTAGAGTTCACTGCCAGTGTCCTACTTGTATCTTTGTCTATGATTTCTGGTCTATCCTCTTTTGAGGAGCTTACCGCATTCTTCAGTTCTGGGGCCACATCTTCCTTTTGCAGTTGTGTCTTTATTTGTTTATCTTCGGAAAAAGACCTAGACCTAGACCGGTGCCTGGATGAATGACCTGCCTGTTTTTGAGACAGAGACCGAGACCTAGACCTAGAACGATGATGCGAAACAGACCTAGATTTTGAATGAGATCTCCTGTTCTTCTTAAGCACTGCAGTAGGCCTTGATCTACTTCGTCTAGACCTTGACCTGGACCTTGAATGTCTGCCATTTCTGCTTGAATGAGACCTGGATCGCCTGTGTCTTACTGATCTTGACCTGGATCTACTTCTGCATCTCTGCTGTGGAGACCTTTTTCTAGAACTTTTCCTAAAACACGATCTTGACTCTGACTTCTGAGACTGTCTGGGTGATTGCGATCTGGACCTACGTCCTGATTTTGGTTTGCTTGATCTGGAACGGGACCGCTGTGCTCTCGAACTCTTCTCCTCTCTGGATATCCTAGAGTGACCAGAGCTTCTATTTTTTTCATTGCCTCCCTCTGTCCCTTTGTTTTTGTCAGCAGCAGTCACCAGTTTAGGAATAATGTCAGGTAATTGAGATATCTTACTCCCACCACCGAGTTCAGACTTCTCTCCAGCTAAGGATTTAGTGGTTTCATGGCAGGACTTTGATTCATATTCAGACCCTGATTCAGATGCAGAGGAACTCCCAGAACGTGAGCCAGACTTTTTTACTTTTTCTCCTTCTTTCTGTTTCTTTTTCTTCTTCTTTTTCTTCTTCTTAAAACTGAAAAAAATTCGATATTTTTTTACAAACACTGTGAAACAATTCAGATTTCAGACATTGATTAAAACACAATAATGGCCATCTGTTCAGGAGTTTTGAGTCACAGTTTGAAAAAGCAGCACAAAAACAGCATGGGTCAGAAAGCGCGTCATTTTTAGTGGAAGGTTAAACCTCAAAACTCACTGCTGATATTTTATAGCTAAGTACATGTAGTCTGGTTTAAAATGGACAGCTTGCAGTAGCTGCAAATGTCATACCTTCCTTGAGTTTCTCTGTCCGAGTCAGAGCCTGAGCCGCTCTCCTTTTCCTCTTTACGTTTCTTTCTCTTTTTTTTGCTTTTGTGCTTTTTGTGCTTCTTGGCTTTCTTATGTTTAGTGTTGAACTCGTCTTTGGCACCATTGTCCTGGGGGCTAGAATTTGTGACTTTATCTGAAGAGGGAACAGAAAAAAACTTACATCAGGACTTCCGTTTTGAACAGGTGTATAAAGAATGCACTTCTAACTCACCTGATATTACACTAATTGTAACAATAGGAGATGTATCTTTATTTTCCTTCCCTTGCTCAGAAAATGGGCCCCCAGAATTAGAATCCACTTGGCCTGCAAGACTGCAAAAAAGGACAAGAGCTATTAATAACTGCAAAATTAAATTATCTATTTGCTTTACGTGTTACACACACACACACACGCACACGTACATTAATAATAGTTTATACTAAACAAATGTTACATATTCTGCACAGATCTTAACATCTATATATTAAACTGGCAACAAGCCAGTTTAAGCTTACTAATAAACCTCAGATTACCACTAAAGCTTTTCACATCTCCACTCCTAACGCACCTTGTTGCAGTACTCAAAAAGAGTTTAGCACTTAGTACGCTCCTCTGACTCTCACACAGTCCTGAATGTTTAGTCATATTGTTAGGCGTTTTGGATAGCGTCTGCCAAATGACGTGCTGCAATGTCATAAAAGTGAAGTTTTTTTCAGCACTGCATAATTGGCCCCACTATTGTGTAGGCTAGGAAGCTACAAAATAGATAGCCAAATAACGCCTTATACATTTTATATGGAATTTAAAAAATGCTTACAGCTTGGTGTAAAGACAGTTTTCTTACTGTATAAACGAACAGACTGTCTGTGATAAGGTTAACCTCGAGTCTTGAGGTCCAGTTCAGATAAAGCTAGCTAACGTTAGCCTTCAAACAAGCTCTGGAGCAGGAAATCTAATTAGGAGTACAACATTATTTTATTACAACATCTCGCAGTCTGTTCATACACGCTTCTAATGCATCAGTCATGTTAAAATGTGTTATTTATGGAGCTACGAAGCAGGTGTAGCACCAGAAACAGTAACAGGCTAATGCTAACAATGTTAGCCCAACTGCTAATGCAGCTAAAAACAAACCTATCAGCAGGCAATAAGGCAGATAACCTGGTACAGATGAACGCGTAACAAATAATCACCTCTTATCTTGGCTTTCATCCTCGATTTCTTTGATCTTAGTCATAACAAAGTCGTGAAAAATCTGTTCAATGTTAGTCGCCATGACATCGAGTCTCTGTGGTACTTCCTCTGCAACATCCGATCAACCACACAGATATTATTAAAATATTATTTATTACAATAACAGTAGAGTATTTTAAACAGAACGTTTTTCACGCTTTTTACGCAAAGGGGAAGGAAGCAAAAAAAAAAAACTGATAAAGCATTTTCTGTAATATTATTACTGTTACTATAGTCACTTGTGAACATACTACAGCACAACACACAGTGTGGGATTCTCTCTATTTAAGTCACTAAATGAAGCAGAGAGCAGGCAAGGAGCAGTGTGTGAGGACAGTGGTGCATCAAGTAGTCCTGGGATTCAAACCCATGACCTTCTGATCCCTAACCACCAGCTACCCCTTTGTCCAAGGGTACCTCAGTGATGCCACAGGCAATCCTTATTTTCAAACCCATGACCTTTATATATTGAATCCTCCTGTTTTTAAATAATCAAATGATAAAAACACTAAATTGTGCTGCTTTTTCCCTTGGGATATATTTTATCATTCAATTATTGTTTTTTCTTCTTTAAATTTAAGATATTTAGCTATTTATAATAGACAATAAAATTTCAAATGTATTCATAAGAGACCATGAATAAGAGGCAACTAAACTGAGAAAATATTTAGGCAGGTTGTAAATATTGTTTTTAATTCACTCTGGCCACAACAAGGCGCTGGCAGCACATGATTATTGTGTGTGTGTGTGTATGTGTGTGTGTGTAACTTTTTATATATATATGGACAAAAGTCAGAGCGAACTAAGCGAACTAAGCAGCTGCTTAGGGCCTCGTGGTCACCAGGGGGCCCCCAAGAGTTCATGAAATTACATCGTTTTATTATTTACTTTTTTAATTTTTTCATTATATATGTTTGATATTTCAGTTGATACCATATTGGTAATGAAATTCATTATTCAATTAAAAAAAACAACGCAATATTATTTTAACTGGCTGCTGCAGAATGCATGCATAGTTGGCGTATGACAGCCATAGGACGCCTGAGTTACTGAAGAAGCAGTGTCACTGCAGCAAAATAATTAGTAATGTCTGGTGCAGAGAAAAGAAAACGGAAGAAATCAAAGGAAGAGAAAAAACAGCAAGATAAAGGGGAAAAAAATTATAAACTAAACGAGGCTAAATTGCAAGCTAATGTTACTTCGTCCGCTTAAGCTATCGCCAGCAGCAGCTAACAGCTCGTCAATTCATGCTCGTGCAAAGGATGAGACGGACAACAATTACCAATGCATAATAAAAAATAAGCTCCTGTTTTATAACTTTGGTACTGATAACAGTTTAACATTACTTACACTGGACTGGCCTACATTTGGGCTCTGTGTTATTATGTCTTATGTTTTATGTGTACAGATGGCGTGCCGCGGTGCCATATAGGTTTGATGTTAAAATAATTGTTTGTTATTAGTGTTGTTGAAATAGCTTTTCTGTTAAAATAACATTCTGTTCATTCAACTATACTCTTATGGAACTTTTTTAGGAGCACTGTTGAAATATTTTGGAGGTGGGGCACAACCAATGCCATCTGCCTCGATTACCAGTGCTACAGCTGAAGATGATATTCCATGTGAGTTTAAAACAATCCTAGATCAATTTGTTTATACCGTTTTTGTTGTTCATTTTTGTTTTTGGCAGACAGCATCACCTTTCAGTATGACATCTAACATACATTTATTTAATATTATATGTTTATAATAATAATTATTATTTTTATATTTAATAAGGTACATCCTCTGCAGGTGAGGAGCACTCACCAGCACCTTTATCCACTGATCCTGCAGTTCCTTCTACGTCTGTTTCAACCTCAGTGGAGGTGGCTGTGTGTTTGCTCAGTTTACTGTAGAATATCCTGTGATTAATATTTCTAAATATATATATATTTTTTCTATATAGGTCCTTCTAGTTCTGTGGCCATTGGGATTCATGTCACATCTACTCCCTCAGCTACTTCCAGCCTACATGGATCGACAGCACCTCCAGTTAACCCAGCTGAGTGGTCATCTATCCTGTCTGACTGAAAGGATTGATCTTGTAAGTAGAGGAAAACTTCACATTCCCTAAAAAACCTGATGGTTGAAGCTTCCACTACCACTACACATACAGACAGCTAATTAATGGAGAAAAAATCAAGCGGAGCTGGCTTACTTATTCAAAAACAAATGAGGCAGTCTACTGCTTCTGCTGCAAATTGTACTCCAAGAAGTCCACAAAACTGGCAACAGAGGGACAACAGGATTGGGTCAATATTGGTGCACTACTGAAACAGCATGAAAATAGCCTTGATCACTGCAACAACATGGTGAAATTCTGGATTCTGCACTCTGTCTTTCAAAGGGGAAAACTATTGATAAGGCTGAAATGGCCCTCTTGGAGGCAGAAAAGAACCGTTGGAGAGATGTTCTCACACACCTAATCTGTATTATTCAGTCTTTGGCAGAAAGAAATCTAGCATTCAGGGGATCTGTTGATAGATTACATCAGGAAACCAATGGTAACTTTCTGAAAGAAGTGGAACTGTTAGCTAAATTTGATCCTGTTTTGAGAGATCACGTGAGACGAATTGACAGTGGAGCACAGCATATCACATACTTAGGGAAAACTATCCAAAA
>JBBPDH010000080.1:14250920-14261754 GCA_037974565.1 Clupeocharax schoutedeni
ATTGATGTTGGTGACCCCGCCCCCTTTCCCTCTCATAAACAAAACAAAGGCAACTATTCATTTTTGAGTGATAAACACTGAAATGGGTCAAATTGACCGCAAGGAGAATAGAAGGGTTAAACTCAGTTCTGATGGGAGAAACCTGTCAGTGACTTCAAACCTGAGTAGTGGAGACCCTCTTGTCCTGTACATTGTTGTGTTCTGCTCTTACACACCTGCCTCAACCAAGATAGGCATAATAATTTCTTAATTAGTTGAATCTTACAGGTTGTGAGCTTAGAAAACTTCTTAAACTTGCAGAGTAGGGCATTCCTCCAGGACTACTCTTTTAAAATCTTCTTTCTTTACAAAGACAATAAAATACTTTAAAATAATCCTTACATTTCATTCATCAGACAACATTCTAATTCTAGCGTTATTCTAGCATTTTAGGTTACAAATGAGTGAGCTGAGGTCTATACAGTCAAGCCTAAATAAGCAATCAGGCACAGAACACTCAGACTTCTGGTTTAGCCAGCTAATAAGCTCAGGGAGGCTGCGCTTCTGTTGAAAAATACTAAAAGTTTGAAGTTTGGTTTATTGAAGTTTGGTCTGCCTGAAACAGCTGAAGAATTGGCTCACTATTGGAATAATGCCAGAGTGTGTCTCTGAAGTGGAAATTAAGAGAAAATGTGGGCCCAACCACACATAATGTCAGGAAAATTATCGAAATTCACTTAAATGGTCTAAAAACATAATAACGTTCCATTGTCAAGTGTCTGTGCTTTAAAAGGAATGTAAGCCTATTTTCTTCCGTTAGCTGCCACCTACTGACAAGAGACTAGAGACGTGACGCAGCCATAGTGGTGCATGAGACAGCTAGCCGCGACAGTGATGGAGAAGTCTTTGAAATGATGCGAACTGTGATCAGGGCCTGGGACAAAATTCAGCCCCGACAAAGGCTCTAGTATGGGAGGTAGTCCAAAGAAATAAAAGACGCCGAACTTGAGGCAGTACAATGAAGGCTACCTTTCATTTGGGCTTACTTTCACCGGAGATGTGACGACACTGACTCTGTGTGCTTTGTGTGGTGAAAAGCTATCCAACAGTGCCATGGTCCCAATTAAGCTTAAACGCCATCTCCAAGCGAAACACCCGCTGCTTCAAAACAAACAGGTGGACTGTTTTGTTCACCTGCGTGAAAACACAAAGAAATAGGCAACTGATCTTTTCAACCCTGATTGCTATAAAAACTAAAAACAGAGAGAGACGGTGAGCTGTTGAGGAAGAGCTTAATGTGTGCATGTCTTAAATCCTGACATCAGCTTTGTGTGAATCTGAACAGGACCTGGTTTCACACGGAGTGAGGATAAATACATTAAGAGACGATAGTGTCATTATTAGGCTAAAAAGTGGTGTTAATAATATTTTTAGTTGGTGGTGTGCCATGGGATTTTTGTCAATGTTAAAAATGTGGCTCAAAAAAGGTTGAAAAACACTGGTTGATTTGCTTTTAAGGAGGCCTCTGCCAAGCTCAGCCTTTTCTGGACTACCGCATATTCCCATGTAAAGGGTTGGTTCTCAGGGACTCCAAGGTCCAGTCAAAGGTCATTTCTCAGTGACTGTTCGCTACAGTTCTGTCAATTCATCATTCCTTGACAATGTCCCAATACTGCTTTGGCTTGGGCCAGACTGTGTGTCAGTGCTGTCAGTTTCCTTATGCCTCACAGCTTGGTTTCACTGTTTTTCAGGCAGTAACGGCCAGCCTTCATTTTCAGGCTTCTCACCACTCCCCTACTATTCTTCAAAATAGCTTCTATTATTTATAACTATGTTTTGCTCACCATGACCTTCTCTAAACCAATCCACCAGGCCTAATCTCGTTATAGTTTGGATGACGTTCAGATTCCGACTGTAGCATGGCTAATCTGTAGCATGGCTAATCTGTGGCATGGCTAAAATGACCAATATCAGTCAGCTACCACTGTTCCTTCAAAAATGAACTATTATGCAAAATAAAGCTATCTTCTTTAGAAATGCCATAGGCTAACCAGTTTTGGAAGTGTAAAGAATAGGGCTGGCCTAAACAATTGAACAATCTGAATTGTAATTCATATGTTACACTATTTGTTTGTCTGTACTACAAATTTAGTTCATTTCACAATCAAAAGCCTTTTGAGCAGCGGTGCTGAACTCCAGTCCTGGAGGGCCGTGGTCCAGCACCCAGAAACACCCGGTTCACCTAACCAGTTAATTTCTCAGTTTTAGTGAATGTGTTTTGAGGAGGAGAACCATCAAACTGTACTGGCACTGGCACCTCCAGGACTGGAGACATTTTATGATCCCAATCTTCTAAATTAGCGGGTGTCAAAGAGCCTTAGTTTGAATCCAACATTATTGTTTATTTTCAGTGGAATTGCATGAAATAATCTCTGTCTCTCTTCCTAATCTCTCTGTATCTCTGTTTTCTTGTACCTCTCCTTTTTCTGTACTGAAGTTAGACTCCAGGTCCTTCCCAACAACAACCTTCAGATACTGAAAGTGACCAAAGAGGACGAGGGAGTGTACCGCTGTGAGGCACGAGTGGAGGCCCGAGGCGAGATCGATTTTCGTGACATTGTCGTGGTGGTAAACGGTAGGTCCTGGCTGCACTCTGGACCACCCAAAGAAATGTATATACACTTGGGTACAACCATACCTCTTAAGATTGAGCTCTGTAGCATATTGATCCAGGCCATGGCTGGCCATTCACAGGTTTAGAATAGAGTCACTCAGCTAAGAAAAGCTCATTCACGTAGAAGGTCATGGTATGGATGGAGGAACCCTGCTGAGATGAAAGCAGTGTCAGGTGGCTCACAGAACGATAGAAAAAGGTAGGCAATGAATAGAAACTCTCGTCTAAGAATTAGAACAATCTCCTGGTAATGAGGATGAGGGTGTCTGAAATTCTCTCGCTGAATTTTTTGAACAGAGGTTGCTTTAGACTACTGGAATTAGATCAGGATTATAAGCTTTCATAAAAGCTCTAATTTTCTGCATTTTTTTTTTTTTACTTGACTGCATATTTATAGATTTGTAGTATGCTCAGTGCCAGTTCTTATTTCTCCATCATAGCTCACCGGTTTACAGATTAGTAGTCATATTTCAGTCATATTTATTTACAGAGCACAAAGTAAGCAGCGTTTTTCACACAAAACCTAGTACTTTAAATAGAAAGACTTGGAAATAGTGCACAGATGGCGGAAAAAAAGGGCATAAATCTCAGACATCATACAGAGATAATATAATACACTTAATAAACCACTTGTTGGCTATGAAATACAGTGAGGTTGTGCTTTTGCTCTGCGAATGTTGCAAACTGTGGATCTTGCACTGGAAAATGTCAGCACAGGACAGTTAATGATATGTGTGACATTGGGACAGCTGTTCTACTGAAAGCTTATGGCACTGAGTAGGAAGCCTAGAGCTGTGCTAGCATTAGCTTCTGGTGGAATGTAAACAGTTGTGACTATAACAGCAGCAAGCTCCCAAGGAAGGTAAAAAGGCCTATGTTTGATTGTCAGAGAACATAGATAAATGCAAATCTCACCTTCTTTACTCTTGCCAAAGTCTTTGGTTCCCACATATCTGTTAACAGCAGAAATGCAACAGTCCTTTGTGAGTTTGTTAGTAAATATCTGCAGTTTTAATTTGTCAGTTTTGCCATTACTGAGAAAAATACTGAAAAATGGTGGTTTGTGTAGTAACCACCTTAGTTTAGCCAGTAGGAATGTCTAGCATTTGATAACAATCCACAAGGGACCCTGCCGCAGAGCTCTCTTGTCTGACATGCTGTACACCTTTGTTTGACAAATCTTCATATCAGTGAATAGACATGTAAACAAAAAAAACACAGTGAAAGCATAGAAAAGGAAAATGGCAAGCCACTACGACTCTGTGTACCAACACTAAATGTATCGAAGGGAACAAATAATGAAATATATCCGCAATAGTAGAATATAAATAATAGTGAGGGAGTCATGAAATAGTGCTATGCTGTTCCTCCACGTAAGAGCAGCTCTTGAAAAGGCATGTTCAACTTTTTCCCTTTAAACAGGACCGTGGAGTACACAGGGGAATTTTCTTCAGAGGATCTTAGCATTCTAAGGGTGGTATGGTTCAGTTATATATCATGGCACTGACAAATGTAAGGCAGGTAAAAACAAACAAATTATAACATCTACTCTGAGGTATATAGATTATCAGTAGAATGAGGCAAGAACCTGGCTCCTGCATTTTACAGAGATTGCAAAAGAGGCCAATTTGACTGCAAACCCCTCATATTACAGCTATAGTGTAGACTTGATAAGCAGGGCTCTCAAGTCTCACGCAATGAGCTTGAGACACATGCATCTGACTGTCTTCACACGCTCAGACGCCACACCTCCCGCAGAATCTAGGCTGCCCATTGAACACCACCATCAAGGTTGGATGCTTCTGTTATCCTGTTGCCTCGCAACAACAACACCACCCCCACCCCCGCTCAGCAATCCATAAACCGAACCGTAACACCCCCCCCCCACATCCTCTCACGCGGAGGTTTTGGGTAAACTTGAGAGCCCTGTTGATAAGATAAATTAATGGGTGGGTGGAGCGAAATAAAATGTTATACAGTAACACCCTACTTACACGCAGAGCAGCATTTGTGATTTCAGTCTCACATGTTTGTTTTTGTTTTCTGAGAACCAAACAAATAATTTTTGCTTTTGTTACACTGTTTGCTTTTTGTGCATTTATTTTTTTTGCTTTTGTGACTTCCGGGTCTTGTCTGCCACGCCCCTCATCCTTGTGCTGGGTTGCTAAGCACCGCGCCCAAACATAAACCCTGCACAAGGGCAAGGGGGCATGGTGGACAAGGCCTAGACGTCATAGCATTTTTTGTGGCAATATATAAATGTTTGTATATTTGTCTTAAATTAGACAAAAAATATAATTTATTTTTGTAACATTTAATGTAAATTCAGTTACATTTCCATATAAATATAATTTTTATATATATATATATATTTATATATATAATTTTTATATTTGGTGCTGTGGAGAGAAACACAAAAAGTGCACCTTGGGAAAGTGAAATACTGCTGTACTCAGAGGCGGGAAGTTTGAAAATAGCCAATCCGAGAACGCTATTTATTTTTCTTTGCTGCTGCCCTGTGACGAGGTGGGATGTTTGAAGGTAGCCGATCTAAGGACGTCATATTCTTAAAGCCTGTATTTTTATTATTACTGTTTATTACTTTATTTACTTGCTTGTGCAAATGAAAATGACAGCGCATACCAAAGAAAACACACGTGCATGAATTACAGTGCAGTCTATACAACGGTAATATAGATATTTACAGCGAGGAACGTATTTGAACACTTAGAAATCATGGAGGGGTCTGAAATTCATGTTGTAGGTGCATACCCACTGTGAGAGACACAAAAAAACACATTGTATGATTTGTAATATTATTTTATAGTAGAATAATATTTTTGTAAGATGAGATCCAGGGGGAGACACATACATGAAAAATAAAACAAGACCTAAAATCAAGCCTTGGGGTACCCCACAATGATGAGAGTTAAGTGAGGGTGAGATCTCATTCACACTGTATACCATTTCTTGCTTGCACTCGAACTGTTCACCCTACAGTGGCTTCTTCTGTTTCATTATTTGTCATTAACTGGATTCACTTTTCTGCCATCCAGATGTGACTGAGCAGTTCGATTAAAACAGGCTCCAGAGTTCCCAGACTAGCCGAAAAGTGAGATCCATCCTCCACAGATGATCTGTGAAATTCCTACCATTTACCTTATTTTTTTCTCTTAATATGTGCTATCTTTAGGAAGCAGTGAAGGAAGAATTAAGAACATGCAGCATCTCTGCCTGAAAGAGCACACGAGTTGTTTGCCTATCTCCTCCTTCCTTAACCTGATGTAATAACACGCAAAAGAAGAAAAAAACAAAAGTCGGGGTGGGGAAAGGTTGGGGGCGGGGGGGGGTGGGGGTGGGGGGTTGTATTGCATTCAATTTTTGTATCACCACTTATAGCTCTCAGGAAGATCCAATAAGCTTGTGCAATGAGGCATATCCTATTATCCCAAAGACACTGCAACCATCATCTGCTACTGAGACGGAACACACTTCTACAGGGAGTCACTTAGCTTGTACTTGGAGTGCACATATATGGTGGAGTCTATGGCAGAGCCAATGGTCATGCCTGTTACTTATGACTGGTTCCACATATACATCTGTGAACATATCATTTTGTAGTTCACCAGTATTAGGACACATATTTTTCTTGGGGAAAATGTATTCATATTTTGGAAGCCCTCCCCACCATCCTCTTGGATTACCCAACAAGTTCCACCTAATGCTCAGTAGTTCCCACTTCCTGCAGTATCAGTCTAACAGGGTAATGCTATGTTTGCAAGCTGGCATTGGAAAAGGAAAAAAAAACACTTTTGTAGAAAACAGTGATTTGCAATGGATGGTGGCATGCAGTTAATTGTCCTCCTAATTAAACTCTTCTTTTACAGTGAAGAAATAGACCACAGAGCAGAAAAGTGTAAATTACAATTGCGTGCAGCTTAATTCAAACACTGCCTCATTGGTTGTATGGAATACATATATTGAATAGGATTGCAGGGATGATTTTCCTGCATGTCAAGTGTGGCTGTTATGTGCTTTTGACAGTAATAGGCTACAATTTGATCCTGATGTGTTAGTGTTAAAGGGGACATATTATGCAAACCTCACTTTAGTTGTAATAGGCCTATGGGCTACAAATCATGAAGTTCTTTGCACAAAATCACTGTCACATAGAGATATCACCAGCTTTTTTTTCATAGTTTCAGGCCCTTTCAGTTTGAACGGAGGGTCCCTGGTGACTCCAAAAGGGGCCAGTTTGCATAGAACCACTCCTCGATTGTTGAGACACCACCCACTAAATTAGTTGATGATCTGCCATTTTGTTTGCTAGTTTCACAAGCACAGATAAACTGAGCGCTGTGGCTACAGGCAGAGGCAAGTCACACATGAAGTGTTGTGTTGTTTGATGCAAAGAACAGCACAAATCTATACACCTTCACCCGATGACTGTCGATCGGTTTCGTTCCGCCTCTGTACCTACTGTCTGTGACAAGTCAGCAGATGAGGGAGATGTAAGTACTTTCAAATAATGACTTTTGTGTTTCTATTGAAGCATGAACTACGTTGTTCTTTACATTTCCTGAGTGAGTGGGGCGTGGCCAGCAACAGCTTATTTGCAGGGACAGAGCCCTGAAACGCCTCGATTTTAAAGGGACCAAAACTGCGACAAATAAAGCTGGTGATATCTATTTGTGAGAGTGAGTTTGTGCAAAGAACTTCATGAATGTTTTGTATGGCTCATAGATTTATTATAAGTGGTTTTGCATAATATGTCCCCTTTAAAGCAGTGTATAATTGTAATAGTAGTCTTACTTCCACATTACTTTGGGATGTCAGTTAAATGTGCCGTATTCTTATCTTGCTTGTAGCAAGAACATATATTACGTATTTGCTTACATGAAGATCCCAACCGGTTATCACGCACTTAAGGAGTCTATAAGGTGAAGCGCCATTATTCTGGCTCATTCAGTAATATTTTTATTATGATGGTGGACATCATGAATCTCATCAATAAAATGTGAAGAATAAAAGATAAGACGGGGTTTGTGTCATCTAAACCACACATTCCGGTGCTAGAGAGGATACAATAATTGGTCCCCATGTTGGCGGTTGCGACAGCAAAGCTTATGCCAAGATTTACGTCTGGTAGGTTCTATTGCCAAATCGTGTTTTTTTTTTCCCGTCTTCACGAGAGTGTTTGTGTTTTCACCGTGAATGTGTCAATGGACTTGATTAGCATGCAGACACACACACGGCAGTGCTCTTTTCAAGCCCTTAACCCCGGCTTTCATCATCCGACGAGCTGTTATAGTGGAGACAGGGGTCGAGCTTATGGCCTCTCTCTGCTATCTCCATTGATCCTTTAAAAGGAAATGGCACAGAGATAGAAGGGTGGCTCATTCGCCTTGTCCTTTGCTGATACGCATCACCAGTAAACCAATGGTTGTTTTTTTTCCCTTCTTCCCCCTCCGCCTTTGAACTCGGCCAGTTTCTAACACGGATGAAATTACAGAGCCCAAAATTATGATTCTGGCTGATTTGTACGCCACTTGCGTGCAGCGAAGGCTATTCCGGGTGGCTTTTGTGGCCTATTTCTGGCTCTCAGAGCAGCGAATCGAATCAATTCATCACGTCTTGCAATGACCTGATATAATGGCGTTGCGAAATGAGGATATTCTATGAAACGCAGGGGAAATCAGCTGTGTCTGAGTGGACACACATAAATAAACAGCTTTTAACTATTTTTGACGGTTAAATAAGCCTCCCTACAGTTTCATCAAAGCAACTCAAGACAAAGTAAAATGAGCTGCAATTTGGAAAAATAAATAGCTCCCTATTGAGAGCTTTTATTGAACAAATCATTTTACAAAAGCATTGGAGGCATCTTTGGGATATGAAAGAGTTGCAGCAGCCATGTTGAAGCACATTCTGAGGAAAATAATGTAGAAGAGCTTTAAGTATTTACAAAACTGTTGGTTCTAGCCGTTTTAGCTGGCGCCAGTGGAGCCACTAAGAAACTGCTGATGTTTAGAAGATTTAGGAAGTTCAAAGGGCAAGGCCAATTTTTGTTTCAGCCATTTGTGCTGTAAACCTTTTGAGAACCAGACTGACACAATATCCACTTTTATAAGATGCGTTTAGCACTTAAAATGAGGAGGTTATAACACCCATACTGCAATTTTATTTTTGTAACAGAAAATAGGATTCAACAGTCATATCTGACATTAGTGCATTTTTTAACTAAAGGTTTTGAAGCCCTTTGATTATATTAAAGTGCATTAGAAGAGAGAAGGGATCTATTATTGCTGCATAATTCATATTTGCGTAATTGTGCATGAATGAGATGTAAATTAAATCATTTGGTTGGATCTGAATAGGTGCACTTAAAAAACTAACGTGTGTTTCTTTATAGTGGTGGCAATAGGAACCACTATTACACCATTAAAGACATTAGACATCTAAATACGGAGAAAAATTCTCATTAACGTCCATGTGAATTGTGGATGCATTTTCTTAGTTATGACATATGACAGAGGGTACTAGGGAGGGTCTGTCACCCAGCTATGCATTTGCCTTAATGGATGGTGGGGAGGTAAAATTATTGGGTATTATGTCTCATTATATATGAGGAATCATGCATAATATGACCAGATACATGGACAAGCCAAAGAAGGCACTCTTCCTCATTGGGGACAATTAAGTCTATGTATGCATTTGTTTTGTCAATTTTTACAAAATAGGTACATTTGATTTTGGTGGTTTATGTTCACGCCCTTCTGTTCAGCGTGTTTGATGTCCTCACACTTGGCAAGGTCTCACATTAACAAAGCTGTTGCTGTAAAGCAACCAGAATTGAAGTGCACTGCATAAAGGGCCGAAGGGATAGCCGGCTAGGCTAATCGATTGGCAGAGAGATCAATGCTAATCATGTTAGAGAGGCTTTAGCTCCGCGCTCTGCCCAGCCCTCTGTGGTTTCACATTGGCATCATATGAAATATAGCCACTCTACTTCAATCTGCAATAAGGACAATGGCAATTTGTGTATGTCTGGTATATGAAAGTGAGGGAGACGAGAGAAAATGGGTGCACACTGATCGTTTTTGCAGCTGATTTTTCAGATGTGAATCTTATTAGGACTAAGAACATTCCATGCAATCTGAGTCTGGTATGACATCCAAGGCCTGTAACTGGAAGTGTCCTTCTAACTCCTGGTAACTGTAGGAGCTATATGGAGGCACTGGTGTCAGAAATGCTAAAGGAATATTTTCCAAACTTACCAAAAGAATATAACTCTCCAGAGAACTCCTCCAGGGCATGTCTAGTGACTCTTGACTCTGGCCAATATTTCGCTATGCACTTGCCCTTGCCATTAGTAGATGCTCCTATGTGCACTTAAGTTTTATAGCAGCTTTAGTGTGTTGAATGTTAATTTGAGACACATTGAAAATGCACCAACAGACTTTTTTGCTTTCCCGTGTCTGTACTGAGTTCCTCAGGCACAGAGGCGTCCTGTCAAATGTGCAGAAAGTTCTGAAATACTGCTTGCAGTTTTAGGCTGTATCTATTTTTAGCATATGGCAGGCTGAATCATTCAGTGTGTTTGTATCCTGTCTTCCACAGTTCCCCCCATACTGTCAGTTCCTCAGGAATCCTTCAACGCAACAGCTGATTACCAGGAATCAGTGACATTTACCTGCATCACCTCTGGCTCTCCTGAACCCGAGGTCACGTGGCATCGGTGAGTGAAGCTAATCTCTGTATTAGGGGATGCTATCATATAGCTATTAAACACTAAATAGACATTTTAATAGAATGGATATTTGTTTATCGGAGATACAGTGCAGTAGTTTTAAAATGATCGAATGTTGTATAATTTACTGATAAACAAACAAACAAGTTAATATGCATTTAAGGCTTTTGGTAGATGTTCATATCTAGAACACCTTGCAATTTTATTACAATATATTTAAATCAGTGTTAGGATAAGAGAGCCCTCAATTAACACTTCTGTACACCATCATCTAAGATTTCAGGACCTAAAGACTGAAAAATGTCATTACATCACTAGTCTCACGTAGCCAGACCTTCAGACTGACGGTTAAATGTCTGGAATTCATAGCAGCTTTCTTTGGCCAAGGCCCGCCCATAAGGCCGTTTGACCGACATGTCAAACAACCAATC
>JBBPDH010000080.1:14323975-14335828 GCA_037974565.1 Clupeocharax schoutedeni
GGAGGGAGATGGCGAGGGGAAAGAAACTGTTCCTGTGTCGGCTGGTCCTGGACTGCAGGCTTCTATATCGTCTCCCAGAGGAGACGAGTAGTTCTGTTCTGTAAATGTCTGTAGAACAAAGGGAGAAACTCCATTAACAGAACAGTTTACCTGTTGAAACTCTTTCTTGGGTTTACAGTGTAAAATAAACAGTTTTATCATCACTAAACCGCTGGCTTATAAAGAAGTTGTATTTTGTACTGATGTTTCCTTGTTTTGGTTTGAATTCCTGATATTGTAGGATAAGGCGTTTGGAGCTGCTGGTGATACTGTGGTGGTGGAAGAACTGCTTGAGGGAGAGGAAGTCTCTGTGAGTGCCTTTTCTCTCTCTCTCACACACACACACACACGTACGTGTTCGGGTCATAATATAGGGCCTCTGTTCTGCTGTTAGTGTTTGTGTTTCAGTGATGGGTCCACAGTGGCTGCCATGCCCCCTGCACAAGATCATAAGAGGCTACTTGATGGAGACAGAGGTCCAAACACTGGAGGAATGGGGGCCTACTGTCCCACCCCACAGGTAAACAGACCTTGCTGCTTCTGTAATATTGTAGCATTTTTAAAATCTTAAATGATCTTTGGAGTATTGAATGGTATCTGAGGAGATGATTCAGCTGATGTCAACGTGTGTGTGTGTGTGTGTGTGTGTGTGTGTGTGTGTGTGTGTGTGTGTGTGTAGGTGTCTGAGGAGCTGCTTGAACAGATCAGAACCACTGTTCTGCAGAGGACAGTGGATGGCATGAAAGAGGATGGTATACCGTATGTGGGTATGTGATTTGAACTTGTGTATCTCCTCTTCGGTTCCACATTATAAAATTGTATATTTGTGTAGGGGGGCAATAAAATAGCCTTTCATAATCAAAGCCGTTTGGTAATGTTTGTTTGAACAGCTGTTCACTGACCTCTGAACCCCTGTCCCCCAGGTGTGCTCTATGCAGGGCTGATGTTGACTAAGCAAGGGCCAAAGGTGCTGGAGTTCAACTGCCGCTTTGGTGATCCCGAGTGTCAGGTCTGTGTTAAGGGTGTTTACACATCTCATAATTCACGGACGGGCTTAACCCTCTTTTTGCATTTGAATGATGGTGCTCTTTTTGGTTTTTTTTTTGTAAAAACATACTTCCTTGCTCCTTCCCATGGTCATATGTTTATATCCCATTTAAAGGAAGGCAAAACTCTTATTGAGACACATTGCAGATCTTCTGAAAACAATAAAAGGTCTAATTTCTGATGTTGCTGTAATTTACAGGGCAGCTAGGAATGAGGTTTGTTTGTTTGAGCTGGACCCGTGTCTGCCTTCAGTTGGAAGTCATTAAAATATCAATAGTTGAAGCAAGATTCTTCCACTTTAACAGAAAGAAAACTGTTTATCAGTACTTTCTTTGGCAAGTAATGATGCACTAATTGCAAGATGATGCACTAATTGATACCTAAATGCACGGTTGTTGACCAATAAGCATAAAGGGTAATGCCCATTTGCTTTCTGTTACTTTTGGCCCTTTGCACTCTGTGTAGTCCTGTCCTGTACCCTGTTTGGGTTCTTGTTTCTCGCGTTGCACCATGGTATTGTTTTTTGCTCTCTGTATTGTGCAGATGCTTGAAATGACTATATACATCCTTTTTCCGTGTTTCACTTTCTACTCTCAGGTGCTGCTGCCTCTGCTGAAGAGTGACCTCTATGAGGTGCTGAAGAACACACTGCAGGCAAATCTGGCCTCAGATCCTCCCGGGTGGCTGGACAGTAGTGCTGCAGTCACTGTGGTCATGGCTAGTGAAGGCTATCCTGGAGCCTATCAGAAGGGTGTGGAGATCACAGGTATACTCTACAAGTGTTCTATAAATGTAGGACTGGAGGATATGGCCAGAACTTTTCCAGTCATCATGGTTTCTTATTCAATCAAAATATTCACTCTACATATTCTATCACATCTATCATATTCACTCACCACACGCACTGTCAAAATGTCCTTTGCACAGGCCACATATTAGACTATATTTTGTTGTTGCCTCATTTTCTCAGTGTGCTTGAAATGTCCGCGTCCAGTTTTATGCGACTTTTTTTTTGTGTGTTTTAAGTAGAGGTGGGCATAGATTAATTTTTTAACGCCATTAACGCGGGATTGCCCCCCCCCCCGACAGAAGTGGAGGCAGGTTTAAAATGGGGTGGTGGGGGGTGTATGGGTTGGTTGTGGGGGGTGTTGGGGTTTGGGGGAGGGCGTTAATTTTTTTTTCATCGCGTGATAAGAATCTTATCTTATCCAGCACTTGTTTAAAGATTAATCAGCTACAGTGTGTTAGTTTTGTTTCCCTGCTCAAAAACATGCTCACTTAACCTGTAACTAGCTCACGTTGCTAATCAATGACTCGGGTGTGTTTGGATCCCGGATAAAAACAAAAACCTGCTGAACGCTGGTCCTCCAGGACGTGACCCACTTGGTTCAAATGAATTCCTTAGATTTGAATTTCAGAAACTGATGAAATCCATGTTTCTGCAGGTCTGTCTCAGGTCACAGAGATGGGGCTTCAGGTGTTCCATGCCGGCACTGCCCTGAAGGAAGGGGGCGGAGTTGTGACCAGCGGTGGCCGTGTCCTAACAGTGACTGCAGTTCGGCCCACTCTGGAGAGCGCCTTGCACAGTGCCAATCAGGGCGTGTCCTCGGTGGGCTTCCCCAATGCCGTGTACCGCCGAGATATCGGCCACCGTGCCATCGCTTACCTCACCCGCACCAGGTGTGTGTGAGGAGGTGATAATTACACGCCTTGCATTTGAATCAGCATCGCAGTGTTTACTAGGATTTACTTAGTCGTATTTAACAATGGTGTCCCTGACGGCAAACCCCTCCCTGGGTTAGACCGGCACCGGTGTGCACTGCAAATAACACCCTGGCAAGTGAAAGAATGTTAAATTTACACGGTTCACATTGTGGGATAAATAAGAATAGAAGCTTTTTTGCTTATTTTAGCTTCTTTATCAGCAAAACATTTGACACATTTGACTGGCAGATGAGTGACCTTCAATTCCAAGAACAAGAAAAATGATTGACCAACACAGTGACATTTCCTGGGCAGGTTTGTCCTAAATTTGTGCTTAAAAGTGTCTAAAAAGAGGGCTGGTATTAGAATGGATGGTGAGGGGTGTGTGTGCAAAACATTGCATTATTTCATCTGGTACACTGTGAGTAAGGGACACTATTGTAAGAGTGCTGGAAATAATGGGAGCTAATTTGACTGATTTGATTTGTACATGCTTTTTTTCTTTTCGTTTTTCTTTCGAAATAACTTTTGCAAAACCTTGCTTACACTTTTTCATCGAGCGCACTGACTCTTCCCCACATGTGTCCATTTCACAGAGGATTGACTTATAAGGACAGTGGAGTGGACATAGCTGCAGGGAACAAGCTGGTGGACGTTATCAAACCTCTGGCCAAGGCCACCTCTCGTTCAGGTACCGGTCTTAGAAAAGACAGGATGTGTCCTTATTTTGATGAGGTCAGGTGTATTTGGTTATTAAAACCAGAAAACCTTATTTGGGGATTAAATAGGGGTTAAAGTAATATGGGTGTTGAAACCAAATCTGATTATCCGGGCAAGCGTTTTGTTTTATTCTCCTCTTTTTTCCACAATTCATCCTCCTCGTCTCCTCTAAACCGACTAGGCCACAGGAAAACACAAGTATGAGACTTGATACTCAGGTGCACAGGCTTAGCCCGACCGCCCTGATGGTGGCACTGTAGTCAAGCGATCCATGTTTAGGGCCATTTTTCCTGCACCGTGCAACATTTGCATTGTGTATTTTAAATACAGAGTACAGTAACAATGTTAATAAACATTAAAACATTTCTGTTTTGTGTTCAGCTACTTTTCCATCAGTAAAGGTAACCAGTCTCCTAAAAAGTGCAGCATTCTAATTTCTAAACATGCCTTTAAAAAAAATCTGAAAACCCACTTAGGTCAGCTTTATAACAAACATTCCAGTTGTTTAGATTCTCAGTGAGTAACTGGCAGCAAAAAAACTGCTATTGAGGTCAATTACAAAAAATATTTACACTCTAAATCCTTGATGAGATTTAAAAAGAAAAAAAAAAGACCATGCATTTCATTATGGCCACTAAGTTAAATAGCTTATAGGTTTTACAATAATTTCTTATTAATGGTTGTTCTGTTTATTCAGTTTGTTCCTGTTTATGCTGTTGTTTTCCTCAGGCTGCAACGCTGAGCTAGGTGGCTTTGCTGGACTCTTTGACCTAAAGGCTGCTGGATTTATTGACCCCATACTTGTAGCTGGAACCGATGGAGTTGGTACTAAACTGAAGGTGACGTTCTGTTTGAAGAGAAAATCCTTGTAACTCGCATTACTTTAATTGGAGCATTGTTTCATATCAGTCAGTGGCACTTATGTCTTTCGTGTCCACCTCCCTTTAGATCGCACAAGCTTGCAACGTCCACAGCACTCTTGGCCAGGATCTGGTGGCGATGTGCGTCAATGATGTCCTGGCCCAGGGGGCGGAGCCTCTTTTCTTCTTGGACTATTTCTCCTGTGGGCATCTGGATGTGGGCGTGGCCTCATCTGTGATTGGTGGAATTGCCGAGGCATGTCAGATGGCAGGATGTGCATTACTGGGTGAGTGTCGCAGTTGGTAGGAATTTTTGATACGGAGAGACAAACAAGTTGAGGAAATCACCGTTTGTGTTGTGTTTAGCAATTTAAATGTGTTAAGTGGTTCAGTAGCCTGTGCCTTTATTTATTTATTTATTTATTGATTGGATCTTTAGAGGTAACAGTATTTCAGTGATAAGATCCACACAAGCATACATAACCTGAAATTGTTTAACATCTCAAAGCCATTTGAGTCAAGTGTGTGGTCAATTAAGCGTACCATTTGCACAGTGCCGGTTGGTGAACATGAGCTTTAATTACTTGTTCGCGACACTAGCCTCCATAGTCCTCCATGTGCTAAACTATAGAAGATGGAACATTTGGATTGTTTTGCAGAATTGTCGCTTAAATACATTTGTTTAGGTGGTGAGACGGCTGAGATGCCAGGAGTGTACGCCCCAGGAGAGTATGATCTGGCCGGATTCTGTGTGGGGGCAGTAGACCGGGGGTCCCTACTACCTCGGCTAGGTGACATTCAAGAAGGAGACCTGCTGATTGGCGTCGCCTCTTCTGGGGTGCACAGCAACGGTTTTAGCTTGGTGCGCAAAGTCCTGGAACAGACTGGCCTCCAGTACAGCTCTCCTGCTCCCTTTGGGCAATCTGGACAAACCATGGGTACAACCTTATGGGTAGCATAGTCTGCTTATCCTTTCATTTTTAGTCTGGTGTTTCTTAATCCTTATGATCACCTCATGGTCATTTATTTGTGAATATTTATGTGTCTTTAATGTCTCAAGCTGACTACCAGATTGAGGTTCAAATTTGGAGTGGTAAGGCCCTGGTTCCTTTCATTTCGCAGGTGAGGCACTGCTCACACCAACTAAAATCTACAGCCGCCTTCTCCAGCCAATCCTGCGCAGCGGAGCAGTGAAAGCCTACGCCCACATTACAGGGGGCGGTCTCCTGGAGAACATTCCTCGAGTTCTACCCAAAGAACTGTCTGTAGATCTGGGTAAGATGCGTACAGACTGAGTTTTGTTGAAGGTGTATGTTCGGATTTAGACATTTCATGATCATTAAATCTTAGCTACTGTACGTAGTTGCAAAAAAAAAAACCAAAACACACATTTTTGTACCGTGTGCAAGTGAGTAGTAAAATACGTTAGTAATATTAGGAACTAAAATGATAAACAGTACTTTGAGTGCATGCAGACACAAACAGTGGTAGCTCATTTTTAAACTCTTCTTCAGCAGGTAGTACACACATGACGGAAGCTTGAGGTCTCAGACATTTGACACTATAGTCTGGAACATTTGTGTCTCACTTATCTTTAAAGACCGTTAATGATATCTTCTGTTTTCAGACGCAATGCGTTGGAGGATTCCTCCCGTGTTTTCCTGGCTCCACAAAGGAGGCGGTCTCTCGGAGGACGAAATGGCGCGAGTGTTTAACTGTGGGCTGGGAGCAGTGCTGGTGGTGGGTAAGCAGGACGCCCAGAGGGTCCTGAGACAGCTGCAGGCTCAGGAGGAGGCGTGGATTGTGGGCTCACTCACACACAAAATGCCTGGTGAGCATACCATGGGAAAATAATGCCACTGACATTTGACATGACATTTTATGGTGAATAGACCTGATGGCCTGAACTTACATTATAGGTTAATGGTCCTGTGTTCTTCTTGTGACCATTTTGGAGATACAAGGTTATGTTCAGAGAGTGCCAGTATGTAGATATTACTTGTATTTAGTCGTAACAGCAGCTTCTAAGGTTTACAGAGGTTCGATTCCAAGACCGGGAGACGATGAACTTTGGAGCAGATGGCGGTCTAGTGGTTGGGGGGGGTTACCCCTGCAGTCAGAAGGTTGTGGGTTTGAGTCCCAGCACTGCTAGTGTCATCACTGAGGTACACCTGAGCAAGGTACCGTCCCCTCACACTGCTCCCCATGTGCCTTCATTGGTGGCAGCCCTCTGCTTCACTTGATGAATGGGTTAAATGCAGAGAGAGAATTTCACGTTGTTCACGCCGTGTGCTCTGCTGTGGTGCGTTCCTGCATGACCGTAGGGATTCACTTTACTTTTAAGAGTTGTTTTTACTTAATAGGGGCAGAGGCTGTGGTGGTCAGAAACCTGGACCAGAGTCTGAGAGCAGGGCCAAACCCCAGCCCTGACACCAGTGTCCTGCAGAACGGAGCTTCTCAGACAGATTCCAATTCCCGCAAGAGGACCAAGGTAGCTGTGCTCATATCTGGGACTGGTGAGTGTAAGCAGGAAGCAGTTCTCGGGTCTAATTTTATGTAAAACTACTAATGTGGTGTTTTGTACATTAGCTGTAATCTAAATCAAAGTCAGATTGGGCCTATTTCACTATACTGTGTCTAACAGATGCAGTGTATGGCTTAGTGTGGTGTGACTTATTGTGGTTTAAGCAAATCAGAGATGTGTAAACTGTAATATTGCTTAGAAATGTTAACGTTAACTTCATGAACTACATGATTTAAGGATGCAAGTGAAACATAAGTATATATTGCTTGACATTGCTTCACTTTTAAGTTAACTTGGTGTTTACAGTGTAATACAATGTTGTGTTCTATTAGATGTACATTAACTACAATACAAATAAATAGTAGGAATAATAATGACTGGCAAAAATAAAAGTAGTTAATATGTATGAGAACAAATATATTGTGTGTGTGTGTGTGTGAGGCAGGAACCAACCTGCAGGCCCTGATAGAGCAGACCAAGAAGTCGTCAAGCTCTGCTGAGATTGTGGTGGTCATCTCAAACCGTCCAGGGGTGCTGGGCCTGAAGAGAGCCTCTATGGCAGGCATTCAAACGCGGGTACTGTCCTCTCAGTAGTTAAACCTCTGATTTAGACGTAAACGCCAAAATTTTGTTTGTTGTAAAGGCCTGTTCTTATTTCTGTAATAATTAACCTATTAATTATTAGATGAACTATTACACTTTTTTCAATAGTGGACTGCATTTTCACTGATGAAGAAAGCTGCACAGAGAACTACTAAATACTCAGCTTGCATTATTCTAATGTATTCTGTTTTAATTTTGCTTGCTTTATCCCGTTAGGTGGTGGACCATAAGCTCTATGGGAGTCGTGCCGAATTTGATAGCACAATAGATCGTGTCCTGGAAGAGTTTGGAGTGGAGGTGGTGTGTCTCGCTGGCTTTATGAGAATCCTCACTGGACCATTTGTAAGGAAATGGAATGGTATGGCCCTTTTTTTCCAACACTCCCTTATTTTTAGGTTTCCACTCAAGTTTGAGTTTGGCCACTTTATTAGATATACCTACTTTATGGCCTACAAGGCAAACAAAGTGAAGTGTGAATATTGGGATAGAATTTCAAATGTTAATGATATTGAAATCATGCATTTTGCCGGTGTTTGGGTGTGAATAGCATTTTTAACCATGCTGGGATTTTGGCGAATGCAATAGGTTGAATATAAAGTACAGTCTGTACTTAAACCAGCAGTTTTGTTCTGTGGCCAAATATGTTTTTACCATAGAAACATAGCCATACGACTTTCAAAATAAGATTAATGTATTAATGTAACATATTAACATATTAATGTAGCGTTCCGTCAGCTCACAATCCAATTCAGTAAAGGATTCATGGCTCACAGTTCGATTCTCTCAAACACACTTGGTTAGCCTCATCTGGTAATGGGCACATTTAGCGAATGTGTTTGAGGACGGGGAACGTTAGATTCTCTCAAACGCCACTCCAGATTTGTCTTTGTCCTGCAGAAAGTAAGCCAGTATCTCACCTCAGCTGTATTTTGTTTGTGTTTGAAGTATCCATCTGTGTGCTGTGTAACAGGCAAGCTGCTGAACATCCATCCATCACTGCTACCCTCCTTCAAAGGAGTGAATGCACAGAAGCAGGCCCTGCTAGCTGGGGCCCGGGTCACTGGCTGCACTGTCCACTTTGTGGCTGTAAGTTACTTCCTTTATCCCATCTGTGAAGGTCCAGTACACCATATGACACTTATAGAGAAAACATTTCACCATTTAGACTTTAGGTACTACAGGGTAGTGCGGTTTGGATGAAAAGGGCTACGAACAGTTCCTCTTTGATCTCTTATATTTTTAGCATTTCTGTAATATGGTTTTAAAAAGGAGTGTATTTAGAATTGTTGACCTACCCACCTTCAGGACTTCGGAAGCCAAAAGCTTACACTGAACATTTAAGGGGAAATTTATTTTAGTTTTTTTTTTAAGGGTAAAGCTCAGCCTTTCTATTTTTAAGCTTAATTCTTCCCCGTTCTTCATCAACAGGAGGAGGTGGACGCGGGGGCCATCATTGCACAAGAGGCCGTGCCTGTGCTGATGAACGACACAGAGGAAAGCCTATCGGAGCGTATCCGAGAGGCAGAGCATCAGGCCTTCCCCTCTGCTTTAGAACTCGTAGCAAGCGGCACAGTCAGGTTGGGGGAGGACGGGCGCATCGTGTACAACCAGCCGGCGTAGGGGTGACGAGAGCAGCAAACACTTGGACACAAGTGTATAATAAAGCAGGTCAGACTTGTTCAGCTAACATAGAGGATCACATCCTGTACTAACAGTACATCTGTCTTCCAGTTTGAACATAAGGACACGTCCAATTTGAGACCTTTCATTTCATCTCATATTTTGCACTTACAATGTGCTTCTCCACTTTTCCAGGAAGTATTATTGTTACAACAGTGTTTCTGTATTATCATGTACTTCTGATCATTCCATTTCAATCCTTAAAAGGAAAAACTGTCAGAAATTGAAAAGTTTTTAATGGCTTTTTGTGTCACTGTGATGTGGGAGATGCTTTTGACACTAATTACTCTTTAAACCTCTTGATATTAAAACTGCATGAGATGCTCAATGCCTAAAAGTAGAGAGAACAGAAAATTCATACTGGCTAGAAAATGCAATAGAATTGTACACTTGTCCTCTGCCTGTACTTGTTGACACGGACATTTGTTTGATGATGTAATAAATCTTGGTACTGAAATTATGCTACTGTAACAATTTTGGTTTTTGTAACCCCAGACATTTTCTGCCCATGTTCAGCTGAAGCTGACAATTCAGAGTCTCTAAAGAGTATTTGGGAAAGTACTTGAATCACCTGTTTCAGGTCTGAAACATTTACATATGCTTTTAAAGCTCTCTCCTTTAGAAGGACTCCGGTGTAATCCGTCTTCTATTTAAATTACCAGAGAGAGTTGTGTTGATGCCACACCGTGTGTATAAAAAGACTAGCTTGATAAAGGGAAGACCTTGTGATCAGTTACCATTATTACGTGGGCAGCGTTTTCACTGCCTCCTGCCTGAAGTATCCTTTCATTTCTAATCTTCGACTCTCAGCATCTGTAATTCCTTCCCAAAGTATTTGCTGCAGTTCCACTGTTCAGGATATACAAATGGTATAAAGCACTCTGACCAACATCAGCAATAATACATGAGGTCTTCTTCACAAAGGTGGCATTTTTTAAAAAAAAATAAGACTAACTGACTCAAGTACAATCACTTGAGGTCCTGCTTGTTCGGAATAAAAGCCACACCCACCCTTCTGTGATAAGACCAGACACACGGTCTAGGCCTTCTGCCAGGGTACAGTTTCTCCATCCAGAATCTTAGTGAACCCACAGGAAAAAATGTATGATGTAACACCGCAGTCCACTTCAGACCAGCTCTTGAAATCGGCTGCCCTTCACTCCTTCAGGGCGAGGACACAGAGTGCTGCTGTGTTTACTGTATAGTTGTATCACTCTTGCTGAAGCGCAGGATGGACAGCCTCTCTCTCCCAGCCTGACGAGACAGGCACACTTTTCCTACAAGCCCGGAATCCCCCAGCAGAGCCAGAATCTCTTCTACACATAGAGACAGGAAGGACAATTGAGGGAATGTCATATTAGAGATGGACTATTAGAGAATAGCTGTCGCAAATTGAGGTACTGGCCATAACTAAATAACCTTGTAAATAAGTAGTGTGTGAGAGATATATACACACTAAGTAATATGATGCAGCAGAACTTGAAAGTGTGGCTATTAAAACCTCAAGGAAAGTCTACTGTATGATCATCGATTAAAAAATCATGGTTACTATGATTGCCATGCTCTGGCACAGATTGCATGCCTTAATTAATTTTAAAATAATTCTTATATTGTCGTACCTGGTTTGTTATCTGACACCGTAACAAGGTAGAACAGGCCCTGATTGGACAGTAAGTGTGGAACCATAGGGAAGAATCTATCCATCACCTCCCTGCCGTTCTTTCCTCCAGCCCAGGATGCCTCAATGCCATGACTGCCCACCTGCAAACAAACATTCGACAGAATCAGGCAAGAACTTCAGAATAACTGACAGTACAAACACAAGCTAGTGAATGAACTTCATCATTTCAAACGTATGATTCAGAGGCTTTCAGAATATCATAGGGTAAATGTTTTTTAATCAGAAATTAAAGTTAAATATTTAAAGCAAGAAAAATCCTTCTCATTGCATTTAGGGTTATGGACAAGCACATTAGTGTCAATACAGTATCTAACCTCTAACGCTTGTACTTTGATGAACATAAATATTTAAAACAGCAGTGAAAAAACAAGAGGTGGAGCATCATTTTTCAGGTTATTCAGTGATTTACCGGTATAAAATAAGCTTAAAGAAAAGCGGCCAATAAAGTCGATATACAAAAATAAGATTAAATGAAAAAGCTAAAGAATATAAAAGAATACAAACTGAAGCGTTTGATTTTTAGTCAAGTGTAACAAATGAAAGTAATGCCAGAAAGCTGATTGTCATAGATTTAATGTGATCACTGAAGTCATTTGGTGTGCATAGTTATGATAGGCCATACTGAATTGAAACTTAACCAAAAGGGGCCCAAGAACTGATCCCTGTTGGACATCAAATGTGGTGATATTCTGCGATCCATAAATGACAACAGAGTCCCCCGCCTTAACAGATCATTCATTCCATCAGTCGCTTCTAATCATTTGCTGTACCAGACATGTACCTCCTCAGATGGTGTAACAACATACGGTGGGTTGAAGAGAAGAACATCCACCTTTCCATTCAGTCTAGGCAATAAACACTCAGTCTGGAGGAACAAAGAACAAACATAAATGAAGTCCAAATCAAAGTACAAGAAACATATACAGTCAGGCCCAAAAATATTTGGACAGTGACACAAGTTTTCTTATTTTAGCTGTTTACGAAAACATATTCAG
>JBBPDH010000080.1:14396440-14411335 GCA_037974565.1 Clupeocharax schoutedeni
CCTTACGTCTTTATGTTCTATCTGTGAAGAGGGTGTTCAAGTAAGAATTTCATTGTGCTCTGTACACTGTACTTTGTTCAAATGACAATAAAAACTTCTACTTCAACTTCAAAATCCTCAATGAAAATAAATTATAATAAACAATAAATTACATCCACTGACAGAACTGTTATAAAATGTAATTCCTATAATTTTGTTCCTATATGACAACTGATGGAGACTTTATAAATGCATTCATGTAGGTTTATGACAGTTGCCAGGGGTGGTTTCTGTAGGTAGGCTGTCATGTTACTTAATAACTCTTCAGTGAAGTGCTACTAGTGTTTTTATTTACACTTCAGTGTCACTGCTAGGTTGTCAATGGGCCAACGCCCAAAATATCCAGCCAATAGTAGCTATGTGGTCAGAAACTAATCAGTGCTAACAAGCGTTGTTGTTTCAGGTACTTGTTTCCCATTGAAATGCTTTGTAACACTAAAAATTCAGCTGTAAAGACAAGATTCAAAACATCATGACTATCCTTTGTCAAGAAAACTACACTAAAGCGTTCTGTCTGCTCAACGTCAATGCTGACCATTGCGACATCCCTAAATGCAGAAGCTTGTTAGAATAAATGTTTACAAAAGTTAGTGCAAGTTTAAGTTAGTTGTTGTCAAAGGCTTACGTAGGTTTCGTGTAGCCTTACAAACAGAACCCTTCAGTGAAGTATTATAAGCATTCTTCCCTTAAAGAGTTTGTGGATTTGTGCACTGAAATAAGTTGTAGATGCAGTGCCTCTCAAATATCAGCTTATCCAATTAAACAACACATATTTTGGATAAAGGTTCGGTAGATTATAATTATCAGTGCTTCATTGCAATTATTATTCTGAATCTGTGCCCTAACAGACACCAGCAAGAGGAACTTAGAAGGTAGGGATTACCATTACATGTACATAGCTCGTAAAAACAAGACAGAAAGAAATCGTTATTCCTGTTCCCTGAATAAGTAGATGTAATTGCTGTACCTGAATGTATATATTTATCATTTTCTTACGCAAAATTAAACTTCCGCGACAACGCATTGCCTCAAAGAGCACAGTGAAATATATGTGAGGTCATAGCGCCATCTGCTGGATATTATAGACCTCTCAATTCAACTTCGAAACTTGATGCAGGTTTTGGCTCTATAATATGTATTGAGAATGGACAAGATGATGTAAGACCACATGCGAAAATACAAATGTTCTCTTCTCAAAAATTAAACAATAAAAAGGGCTTCATTAGGTGACCTCTGCATTCATCTCTCCCCGTTTTTACATGATATTTGGGTGAATGTAATTTATTCCACATTCAATAATGATGTTGTGTGGTTTTGCAGGGTAAAGATATTTGATTGTATAAGCCAATATGTTAAATTAGTTACTTTGATTATGCATTTATTTGTGTTGTGATTTGGGATTATATGATGTTTTGTCATGAAAAAAATGACAAGAATTCCTAAAGTACAACAGGTCTCCATATCATGCGTCTACCGTTTGCCTTCATCACAATTTTAAATGCATCTATCACCATTTCTAGAGGTTTCTGCATGGAGGGTCTACAGATGGCCCAGTGGGACTGAGGTCTACGTTCTTGAGGAAATATTTGATGAAAAATAGAAAAAAAAATAATGTCTTCTTGAGTAGTATGCGACAGTGACTTTTTGGGCCCTATTCTAAAGTTCTATTATTGTTATCTAAGCTGCATTTATGTTTTCTCAATATTTTTACACTACAATTAAAATGTGTGTGTCCCATAAAATATTTCACTGTAAGGACCGTGTTGTTAGAGAATGGCCTGTTCGTCCCTGATCGCATAGCTCCATCTGCCGGGCTGCCATTGTGTTACAGTTTCAGAGCATTTGTAGTTAAGGTGGTCCACAACTCTCCAAACACAGCGAGAGATGGCATTTTCCTCTACAAGTACGCTGTACTTTGAATGTTTAGGATTATTACATTTAGAAAAGCCTTCCCCGAGAAAGGAATAACTGTTCAGTCGAGATTTTGACTGAAATGTATGTTACAATGACCGTGTGTTCCTGGTTAAATCTGGTAAACAGGTCACCAAAGTGTTTCCAAATTTTTGGGCCAGCAGTTCATGTTCATTTTCGGACTGTTCTAAACTGTTGTTGTACGGCATGTCTCCGTTTTCCTAACCAAGTGTTACGCTCGGGGGTCACCAAACTGACGTGTCTGGTCGACCCGGGTCCTGTTAACACGCTCAGCTTGAGATGAGGAGGGTGTCGATGGTCCAGGCCCGGCTCTGGATTGTGAGGAGGTTCAGAGAGGCCGAGCGTGGGGGGCGTGGCCCGGGAGCGGTGGAGAAGAAAGCCTGGTCCACCTTAAGAACCTGGAGGAACTGCCTCCACAGCAAACCGGCTGCACTCAGCTGGACTTATCCACCTAGTACAGCTTCTATAGCTTGTCCACTCTCTACAGCCACTATAGCTTCTCCACCTTCTACAATGTCTAACCCTTCCTCCGCTTCTGCATCTGCTACAGTTTCTGCACTCTCTACAGTCCCTACAGCTCCTCCACCCTCTCCACCTTCTGTAGCTTCTCCAACTTCTACAGTTTCTTCACCTACTCTACTTCCTACAACGTTTCCACCTTCTACAGCAGCAACAAATACTGATCCACCATGAAACTCCCATAATCTCGGTCCAATAATAAACAAAGACATAGACAGACAGACAGACAGACAGATAGATAGATAGATAGATAGATAGATAGATAGATAGATAGATAGATAGATAGATAGATAGATAGATAGATAGATAGAGCGAGAGAGAGACAGAGAGAGAGCTTCATTGATTCATTAATTGACATATAGATATGAAGATATGAACATTTATGAATTTCTGTGTAATGTAGTCCATGGACTCTGGTGTGGGATATGAGGGAACACGAGAGACTGAGTATAGCTGAAGGGTTAAAAGAAGAAAAGAGGAGGAGAGGAGGAGATGTGTGTGTAGGGGGGTGGGGGTGCTAGAGAGAGGTGGAGGGCTTGTGTGATTAATGCCGGTGGCGGGGCTCCAGGCCTCCGCTGCGTGGAGCTGCGCACGAGGAGCCCGGGGCCGTCTGATCAAAGGGGCTCCAGGAAGGGGGTGGTCCCGACTGATGGACATAAATAGGGAGCCGGGAGCTGCACGTTGAGAGAAAAAGGAGAAGCAGAGCAGAAGACAGTCTGTGGAGAAGGCAGAGAGTGGAGGGAAAGACACGAATGGGAATTAAAGTAGCGACACTCCAGAGCTAAGAGTAGTTTAAAGTGCAAGAAAAGAAACTTTATTTATTTTTTTATATTATTATTTTTAATTATTATTATTATTTGTACTATCTGTGATCGGTACTCGAAGAGAGTTTTGCACTGGATTTCCTTTTCAGAGTTATATATTTTTTCTGCACATCTGGACTTGTTTGTTTTAAGAAAAAAACAAGGTTCTTTTGTGAAGACTTTGAAAACTTTTGAGAAACACTTCTGCTTCTTTAGTCTAAGCTCCTGAAGGAATATGCTGTTTTTTCTGAGCGTGCTCCTTTCCGCCGCGTGCGGATCTGCGGCTCAGGGCGCGTGGGAGGAGACCACCGTGGTCCCGGTCCGACTCGATCCTACCGGGACCGAGCCCCAGAGCCCCGGGGCACTAGTGTACCGGCTGGACGCGTTCGGGACGCAAGTGGTGCTGGAGCTAGAGCCCGACCGCAGCTTCCTTGCGCCGGGCTTCGTGTTCCAGGAGGTCGGGCACGCAGAGGAGCGCCGGGAGCCAGAGGGCGCGGATCAGGATCGCTGCTTCTACTCGGGGTCGGTCCGAGGGGCTCAGGGGTCCTCCGCAGCCCTCAATGCCTGCGATGGGCTGAGGGGCGCGTTCTACTTTAGTGGCCAAGAGTACTTCATCCAGCCCACCGCCAAGAACGCCTCACACCAGGACCCGCACCTCCTCCGCCGCCGGAGCAGAGCAGGAGGCTCCGGGTCCAAGTGCGGAGTGAACGAGGAGGAGGAGAAGATCCCGGAGCGCAGGGGAACCCGTTCAGAGCAGGAGAGCGTGTCCACCGACTCTCAAGGTAAACAGCCTCATCAGACACATGCTTTCTTCTCAGGAAGACTTTTCATTTTACCAAAGGGCAGTTTTCATAGCGCTTAATGCCACATTAGTTTATTCTAACACTTGACATAGAGACCACTTTCAAGTGTAATGATAATAAGCTTTTATAAAAGTCTGTAGGTTTAAGTCAGTTGTTATAAAATACTTGTCATAGATGTCATTCAGCCTTCAAGTGTTTAAAATCTTTGAGATACAGAAACTGGACAGGAGTTTCCAGTGAAACACTTGTTCCTCTGATGAAAGGGAGGACTGCACGATATATTGTTTGTTGATGGTTATCACAGTACTGACCTTGCAAAAACTGGTTGTCAACAAATGCCATAAAAAATCCTAACAAACTTGTTTTTTCTTTGTTTCTGTGGGTACTTGAATGAGTTTAACTAAACGAACAAAAGTTATTTATTTAGATTTAACTCATAAGAACAGAATTAATCATTAAAAAAAAATAAGGCAGAGCAGTGTTTAACCACGTCACAGCAATGTGTTTTTAATGTGCTCCGAGACACGTCACTTACGGCGTCGCAAAAATCACAATAATGTGTTTTGTTCGTATCATGCAGTGCTCGAGCAGAGACGCTTTTTTCCCCCTGCGAGACGACTTTATGCCCACCCTCCGGTAAACTCTATAAACTCAATGACACCGACACATCCAGGGAGTGCCTGGCGCATACTGACTGAATTTGGCTGGCTCAGAGGCTCTCTGAATCTGGCACAGCTCTCCAGCCGTCGCTGAATGTGAAGTTTCTGAACGTTTCTGAAATCCATTTGAGGTGTATTAATATAAACCCCTTTTAAACAACTTGCTGCATGCGAGGTTAGGGTTAAATGGAATAAGGCACAGGAAAAAGGGGGGGTGGGGTGGGCAGATTTCTAAGAAGCCAGGAGAGTCTGAGCTGGTGAGGCGTGTGAGCTCGCCTCCTGATACCGCGTGCGTAGGTCAGCACCGACAGATATTTTCTCCTGGAGGATTGTGGATGACGAAAGTTTTCTGCCAAGTTTCCCCCTTGAAAGAGTCCCAGTTTAGGAAAGTGTAGCTGAGTGATGAGTCTATGCAAGCTGTTTCCTTTGGCTTTACAATTTAGTGGAAAAGTAAAGAAAAATAACTATTTATGATTAGTGCCTGTGGCGTTTATGTCCCATGTTCCCTAACACATTGTCCTATATTGCAAGATGTGCTAAATGTCCTACAAAACAGATGCCCTAAAATCACCATTGTTCTTTAAAAGCAATGTATTCCAATATAACTGAAGTGGAATTACTTCTGTTGTCACTATTGTTACTTAGTACAGAAATATGTATGTTTTTTTTAGCAGCTAATGTTTATATTTTGCTTGTTATTCCAGCACACCATCGGTCCCGCCGCTTTGTGTCCACCCCACGGTATCTGGAGATCATGATAGTGGCAGATCAGTCTATGGCAGAGTTCCATGGAGCTGGGCTGAAGCCTTATCTGCTGACCATAATGGCAGTTGCATCTCGCCTTTACCGCCACCCAACCATCCAAAACTCCATCTCACTTGCTGTGGTGAAGCTTCTGGTGGTGTATAATGAGGAACATGGACCCGAGGTGTCCTCCAATGCTGCCCTCACCCTGAGAAACTTCTGCCAGTGGCAAAGGCAGCACAACCCTTCCAGTGATCGCCACCCAGAGCATTACGATACAGCAGTGCTGTTCACTAGACAAGTAAGAACTAACTCCATAGTAAAAATCATATAAATCATGAGTAAATTATTTGAAGTCACAGTTGCGAAAGAAGAAGTCACAAATGCGATCCTTTTTTCAGGATCTATGTGGTGCGCACTCTTGTGACACACTGGGCATGGCGGATGTCGGCACAGCGTGTGATCCTGACCGAAGTTGCTCCATCATCGAGGACGATGGACTGCAAGCAGCCTTCACTGTTGCACATGAGCTGGGTAAGAATGAAACCTCTGTCAATGTAATTACAACTACAAAAACATACCAAGTATTGCAACATTGATCTCATGCTTGATGTGCCTTTCTTGCAGGTCATGTGTTCAACATGCCTCATGATGATGCCAAGCAATGCGCTAGTGTCAACGGTGAACACTGGAGCTCTCACATGATGGCTTCTACTCTTTCCAACCTGGACCAGTTGCAGCCCTGGTCTCCCTGCAGTGCCCTGATGGTCACGTCCTTCCTGGACAATGGCCATGGCCAGTGTCTACTGGACAAGCCCCAGAAGCCTCAGCAATTACCCCACGTTCTGCCAGGTACTGTGTACAGTGCTGATCGCCAGTGTCGTCTCACTTTTGGAGAGGAGTCCCAGCATTGCCCTGACCTAAGCACCACTTGTGCTGCTCTCTGGTGCACCGTCACCACTGCCAATGGTCTGCTGGTCTGCCAAACCAAGAACTTTCCATGGGCTGATGGAACACCATGTGGACATGACAGCTATTGTATGGCAGGCCAGTGCCTGAGCAAGAGTGCAGCTGCTGCCTATCAGGTAAGCATTTCGTTTTTGTACAAGATATGTATGACAGTTTAGTTGGTTTCAAATTTAGTAGATTTTAGTTGGTTGTTATTCGTGTCTGATTAGTTTTGTCCTCTTGTTTTTTTTCAGACTCCAGTCAATGGTGGATGGGGAACTTGGGGGGAATGGGGGGAATGCTCCCGCACCTGTGGTGGTGGTGTGCAATACTCCTTTAGGGACTGTGACAACCCTTTGCCCAAGAACGGAGGCAAATACTGCGAGGGCAAAAGGATTCAGTATCGATCTTGCAATACAGAGACTTGCCCCGACACCAATGGTAAGAGATGCAACATTCAGAATAGCTAATCACAACATCTGCATTTGACCTATGGCTAACCTGAATTTTTCACCTTTTTTTGCAGGCTTAACGTTCCGTGAAGAACAGTGTTTGGCCCATAATGACATCTCCTCCCAGGTGTCTTTTGGCTCAGGTGAGGGTGTTGAGTGGGTGCCAAAATATGCCGGTGTATCACCCAAGGACCGATGCAAGCTGGTTTGCAGAGCAAAGGGAACTGGATACTTCTTTATTCTCAAGCCAAAGGTAACTGGGCAACATGTGCTTGCAAATATCAAAAAAAAAAAAACGATTCTTATTTCATCAATGAAATAACATGGTTCTTTGCTGCCCTCAGGTGGCTGATGGGACCCCCTGCACACCTGACTCCACCTCGGTGTGTGTGCAAGGCCAGTGTGTTAAAGCTGGGTGCGATCGCGTGATTGGCTCCAACAAACGATTTGATAAATGCGGCATTTGTGGAGGAGATGGCTCCACTTGCAAGAAAGTGTCTGGATCACTGGACCGTGCACGGTAAACACAATGTTCTAATGTTCGAACAATTATTTGCTAGTTCACCTGGGAAATATCAAGCTTTTAAGTCTCTTGTCTGTTTCATTATTTCAGGCCTGGATACCAAAATGTGGTGACAATTCCTGCCGGTGCCACCCACCTTGATGTCAAGCAGCGTTCTCCCCGTCGCCAGGACAACAGTTACCTGGCAGTCCGCCGGCAAGATGGTACCTACCTACTAAATGGTGACTACAAGCTGACAACACTAGAGACTGACATCTCCCTGCAAGGGGCACTTCTACGCTACAGTGGCTCCTCAGCCACGCTGGAGCGATTGCGCAGCTTTGCTCCTCTTCCAGAGCCGCTAACGATCCAGGTATTGTCAGTAGGTGACTCTCCTCGTCCCCGGGTCAAGTACAGTTACTTCGCCCCGCGTCCTGCTCCCACTTCATCCGGCTCAAACCGACGTTCTATCAATGCTATCAGAGAAGCCGGAGGTGCAGAGTGGACCCTACGTGAATGGGGTCCGTGCTCACAGACCTGCAGCGAGGGTACGCAGATGAGGGACATCCTCTGTCTTGATGCCCAGGGCCGACCATCTAAAGACTGTCCCGAAGAGTTACGTCCTCCTTCTTCTAGGCCATGTGTCACGCAGGCCTGCCCATCCTGGGTAGTCGAAGAGTGGTCCGCCTGCTCCAAGACCTGTGGGCGAGGCTTCCGGAAACGTTCTTTGGACTGCGTTGGGCACGACGGACGTTCCTTGCCAAAAGATAGCTGCAATGCTAAAGATCGGCCACGACCCCTGCTGGACATGTGCATCCAGAGTACCTGTTAAGACAGGTTTGGACTAAAGCAATCTTGAAAGACTGTAAGCCTGCTAGTTGTGTCTGAAGCAGAGCAATGCAGGTTTTTTGGGATCCAAAGGGCCCCTTATGACAGTGACTGCAATCAGCCTCCATCCAGTGCTAAAGCTCCCACTCCTCCAACACTGGGTACAGGGCACAAAGCTGGCACACTGTGTACCTGTGTAGCTGAGATGGAGGAAGGGTACATGGACACTATAAGAACACCTCTGCTGCTTTAGAAGCCGTTGTCATGTATGTAGATCTTTGAGTGAAAGTATGTCTCAGAGTGAATGATTGTATGAAAAATTCTAGTCTATGTATTTGTACTGTCTGTCCAAGCTGGACTGGACCGACAGTTTTGTTTCTCGGAAAGAAAGTAAATGAGAGAACTCACAGAACAAAAGAGGTCATTAGGGACAGGACTATATAGGAAACTAATTAGCATCTGGCTGAGATTTAAAAAGCAGTAGCTGCCACTTAGTAAGGGAGACCTTTATAAAGGGCCAACAAGTGGTTCCCCTGCTACTAATTCCAACCATTTTGTTACTAGCATACAGAGCACATATCGTATGGACTGCCTTCTTGCCAATACTCACGCTACATCTCACTTCACCTTGTCACACAAGCTGCTATCATACACCACAACAGGCGCTGTGCATTTCTTTATAGCTACAGCTACACACTTTTAGTACACAGGTCGATATTGCTGCCAGTTTTTAAAGCCATACCTTATCATGAGGGAACATAATGATGGAGGGGAGGGAAGCCAAAGAACATGGCTTCTCTATCTGGGGAGTGTGTGTGTGCATGTGTGTGTATGAGAGAGAGAGAGAGAGAGAGAGAGAGAGAGAGAGAGAGAGTGACATGGAGAAACAGTGTGTGTGTGTGTGTGTGTGTGTGTGTTAGAAGGCATATTTGGAGGTGGGTGAGGGACTTCTCTCCTGCTACTACTTCATAAGTAAGTCTCTCGTGCCTTCCAAGAAGGTGTCATCTTAATGACGTTTTTTTTTTTTGTTGTTGTTTTGTACAGAATATCCAAACCTTATTTATTTTTGTACAGCCTGTTTAATATAATCTTGTGGCTTTTTCTATTACTGTTGTATTTCTATTTGTTATGATTATTGAAATAACAGAAGGATGTAGATTATATTAGAGTATTTATACAGTATTATATATGGTCTTAGGTTTATGAATAAAGTACCACATTGACCTGTGGACTGGTGTCATGCATGTGTTTTTGGGCTCACATCACATCCAGGTGAGTACGAGCTGGAAGGGTGCACACAGGTTTATACAAGCCTTTGGTTTACGACTTTAAATCAGTTTCATATTATTAGTAGCAATGAAGCTGAACCTGCTATGATACTCAGAGGAAATACACTCCGATGCACACTGCACTAAAAGCAAACACTTTATTAGCAAGAATAGATGATCACTAAACTGCCTGGTAAATTTGCCCCATTAGGTCAGACATTAAGAATTGATACTGTGTTAGGTTTTACTCATTTGTAGCTCAGTCCTAGCATGAGAATGCGGGGGCTGTACAATGTCCCATTTATCATTTTGGCATTCAATGGGGTGCAAATGAGAAATCTCTATGTGAGGTCTTCAGCGAGGACCCCAACAATGTGGACTCAGCAGCAGCCTCAAACCCTCAAAATCCAGATAAAAACCTATCAGCCGGGTCCTGTTTACAGCTTTCTGGCCAACGAAGCAAGGAGGAATCAGATTTGATTTAAAAATGCACTTATTTATTATTTTAACTTTTTATTAAGCTGCTTTAAACAAAGCCACTGTAGATATGTAGTGGCTCTGATTTGCTACAGCTGTCACAAACCCCTCAACCCTGTTTGAGACCCTAGCCACCAGTGTGTACCCCTACATTAAAAGTGACGCCCCTGATTTGAATTATATGATGGGAGCGTTCAAGTCTCCTGAGTCTTATCCTTCTTATTAACCTACTTCTTTTTTACTCAGATATTTATTATTATCTGACATTATCGCTGAAGCACAAGCTTGACGGTCAACAGGCTTCGGGGCTGGTCGCCCACAAGGGCACTAACCTACTGTCGCTGTTTGTACAGTGCAAATTTTATCCACAAGGGAGCAGTACAAGAAGCGCCGCTTCGACAAGGAGAAGAAGAAAAAAACAGTAAGGGACTGCTGAAAAGTTTGCGCGAGTGTGTGGAAAGGTTTCGGGGGTGAACTGAGATGGAGAGTGCGTCAAAGTTCAAGCAAGTTAAGAAAACGTTTTGTACTATGATGTAATTTCCACAGACATCCACCAAGAAAAACAGCTCTGTTGGAGTCTTAGAAATGAGAAGAGAGATCAAATATGACCAGCATTAAAGTTTCTGTACGAGGAACAGATGATTAGATGATTAAATTAAAAGCTGGTAGAAGCTGTTGCAGTCCAGATATCTGTTCTAACGAGATGACTGAAAAAATAAACGAAGAGATCTGTTCATATTATGGAGCCTATGGTTGGGCTGCATAGTCTGCATCCGTGTTGTCTGGTTCAACAATGTCAAATTTAATCCACAAACAAGTTTTCCCCTCAAAAGTGCATCCCAGAAAAGCCCAATCTGTCCCAGAACAAAAATAATCCTGGTAATAAAAGGACTCAAAACAATGTGCTGGCCTTCTCAAGCCCCTTTTCATCACATTGTTTTTTTTTCCCATCTAATGTAATAGACATGTAATAGATTCTGACAGAATGAGAAGATCAGTTTCAACAGTTTCACGCGCGCACACACACTTGTGGCTCTATGTCCTCAGTTGGCAGACATTATCAGGCAGGCAGGGAAGTACTGGGAGACACCAATGACTTTGAACTGAAGTTGGATAAGGAGGAGGAGATAGAGAGCAACAACAAGAGGTAGAAGAAAAAGTAGAAGAGGAAGAAGCAGGAGGAGGAGAAGAACAAGAAGAGTTAAGTGGAAGAGAAGAGGTAGAAGAACAAGAAGAAGAGGGAAAAGAAGAAGGAGAAGAACAAGATAAATGAGGACAAGAAGAAGGAGGAGATGAAGAAAGAATGAGCAGGAAAGGAAGGAGAAAGAGTTCAAGAAGTTGAATAAAAGGGAAGAGGATACGAAGGAAGAGAAGAACAAGAAGAGGAAGGAATAAGAGAAGATGTTGAAGAACAAGAAGAAGAGGGAGAACAACAAGGAGAAGAAAGGAAGAGGAGAAGGAGGAGAATAAGTTAAATAAAAGGGAAGAGGATATGAAGAAGCAGGAGGAGAAGAACAAGAAGTGGAAGGAGGAAGAGGAGAGGTAGGAGAAGAGGGAGAAGAGGAAGAAGGACAAGGAGAAGAACAAAGAAAGAGAATGAATGGGAAGAGGATACAAAGAAGGAGAAGAGGAAGAAGAGTGAGGAAGATGAGGTGAGGAGGGGAAGAATAGAAAGAGGGTGATGAGAAGAAAAGGAGGATGAGGTGAAGTAACAGGATGAGCAGAAGAAAATGAGGATGAGGAGGATGAGAAGAAGAAGAAAATGAGGAAGGAGGAGAGGAAGAGCAGCTTTGTTCAGATCTGCAGGGCTTGTTTACTCTCTCTCCCTCCAATGAGGGACTAAAAGAGCTTCGTGAACACAGAAGCTAAGAGCTGTCTAAAAATAGTCTTCAGGGACACAAGATCTCGTCCGGCCGAGTGGAGGGAGGGATAATTTGAGCTCAGGGTCTCTTATATACCGATAGCGAGGTCCTCAGACCGCTCTGTTCGTGAGGGGGTCCAGATTACCTGCTGTAATTGGGCCTGAGCGGGCCCGTGGTCGCGGCGCAGCGTGTCGTGACGGTGGAGGCGGTGACAGCGTTTTGTCTTTGAAAAAAAGCGTGCGGCTCAGAGAGGGGTGGGAGGAGGGAGAGAGGGGAGGGGAGTAGTTGGAGAAGTGGCAAAAGGAAGGAGGCAAAAAACAAAGAGGAAGGAGAAGTCAGTGGACACTTTTTTGGGGAAAGGCAGGAACACGTGGACGTGGAGTCTTTCATCTCTGGGTTTGTTTCACTCAGAGATTGGGTGCGAGAGGAAGCCCACCTTATCACGTTGTCTGGAGCCCCTCAAACACTGAGCTGTGAGTATGGTGAGCATGCAGTTTCTGTGAGGGTCTCTGGACTAACGGTGCCGCAGATCTTCTCTGGAGGCGCGACGAGTGGAGAAGAAAAACCACGATCGGACGGCATGGAGGGTCCCAGGAATGGTTGCTCTCACTCGGGCTGGAGGGTCTTCAGAGAGTCTCTGCTCCTCTGCCTGTTCGCCGGTGAGTTCAGTTCAGAGTTTTTTTGTTTTTTCATTCAACAGCTGAAAAGTTGATCCGTCCTGTTTTACTCCAAGAACCAGTGCGTCTTCATCTCGCTTCTTTATGCGTTAAGGCACAAAACAGTAAGATGTTCAAATAAAACTAACTTAAATCATGATAATCGCATTTAAATCAGTGATTTTAACCATCAGCCAAGTCAGCAGCTGTTCGTCTTCCACGTTCAGATTACTGTTGGTTGCTTTTTTCCCCTATTTTTTAATTTAGATAAGTGACTGAACTGAAACAGAGTATTACCAGATGTGCAGGCTTCGGGGTTAAATGCACGCCTGGTTTAAAGTGTGTTCTGGTTTGGGGGGGGCAGCGTTGGGGGACGTTTTAAGAGGTGGCTGAGGCTCTATAGGCCCTTTGTCCCAAACGTGTTGACCTACAGGACCCGGAGGTACGAGGAGGACCTCTTTGGGGACCACCCATATAGCCAGAGGAGCTGCACACAGCAAATTAGAGCCAGAATTCAGGACTTGAATTTTCCTTTTAAGGAACGTTTCATTCTGAGGCATCACCACAGTGGGGCTTCTGCTGCTTTGCGCTCCTGTTCATGTTGGATATGGGTCCATATCAGCACCTCATTATATCTATACATCATTTGTAAAATGTAAGTTATTTATTTATAGTTTCAGCCTAAAAGGCCTAATACTGTAGGCCAGACTGGGCAAGACTTAATTGCATTTAATGTGAACAGCATGGTCCAAGCATGGTCTCTCCTTGCAAGCCACAAATCACAGAAATGAGAAGTCTGCGTCTGAAGCCGTTGGTTTTGTCGGTTTGTAAATCTGCATTTATTACCATTTGCCATGGTAATATGACAGTGCTATTACTCAGATTTTGCATGGAGATGATTGCCACGGATGAGTGCAAATCAACTGCCTACGCCTGTGTTCCAACGAGCCCGCAACAAAGCAGGACTCGGAGCCAAAAGCAAAGCAATGACAGCAACCCAGTTCGAAAATACAAGGAGGGATAAAGCCAGGAGTGCATGGACTACAGGACCAGACAAGTCTGTGAATGGCACGTTCAAGCTCAGATGGGGGGGGGGGGGGTGGTGTTTTATAGAATGTGACTGGCTCCTTCAAGGCTGGTCTGAACTGTGGAGGTGAACCACAAAATCAGGAAAAAACGAACGTCTGCCCAACGCTCGCCCAAAAACTGTGCACTGATGTGAATGTATTCCACTGTCAGTATGTTTGAGCCTTCAGCAGTATAAAAGCTCAGTATCTGAAACAAAAGTTACACAGTAATTGTGTTCTGATCTAATGCTTTGGCATCAGGTTCAAATGTCACACACTCACAATACGCACTACTACACAACAGTACACTGCAATACAGCAAGATACATTGTACTTCAAATATGTCAGTAACTTGAAGCAGAGGACATTATTTTGTCCCCACAGTGATAAAAATGCGGATGACGCAGGGAGGTTTTGCTAATCCCACGGGGATGTGAAAGTGTTTCCTCTTAATTACTGACGTTAAGGTTAAGGCTTGGCTTAAAGTGTAGGTGTATCGTTATTTATTCCTTTGTCTGTATGCAATTGCAGGTCGTGCAGACGCCCAGTGCAATGCCTGCGTTGAGTACTGCTGTGATGGAGTGCCTCCTTTTTGCTGCTCGTACTACGCCTACGTGGGGGACGTCCTCTCGTGAGTAATCGCCGAAACGCACATAATCACGCCCGTGTCCCCTACAGTGTCGGCCACTTCACTCACCATCGAACCCCGCTGGCAGCTGTTCTTTCGATTGTGCCTGCTTGTAAACCCGAAGCCTTACTTATGCGCCGACCTCGGCGGAAAATATATTGTCGTAATTTAATGGCGTCCTGTTCAATATTGAATGAAATGATTTCAACATTTAAAGGGAATGTGATCAAGGGTAATAGGAATTAAATGATGTTAATATTATTTCATTATTTATTATGAGGGTTTGAAGGTCCTTTAAACGTCAAAAAGGCTCTTTACACTCACATTTTCACTCACATTTCAATCACAAGAATAATTCATTTAAGAACCATCTGCTGAAACGTTATTTAGGGCAGAGGTTCTTAATCCTTTGTTCATCCAGGGATAACTTTTCACTGTCACATCAGTTCCTTGCACCGTTACGTGCCTTTCATTAGGCAAATACAGTGGGGCAAAAAAGTATTTAGTCAGCCACCAGTTGTGCAAGTTCTCCCACTTAAAAAGATGAGAGAGGCCTGTAATAAGAGGCCTGTAAACTATGAGAGACAACATGAGAAAAAAATTCCAGAAAATCACATTGTCTGATTTTTACAGAATTTATTTGCAAATTATGGTGGAAAATAAGTATTTGGTCAAAAACAAAAGTTCATCTCAATACTTTGTTATATA
>JBBPDH010000080.1:14411435-14423044 GCA_037974565.1 Clupeocharax schoutedeni
AACAGTCGAGGAATTCTTAAGCACTGATGTACGTCGCTCTGGATAAGAGCGTCAGCTAAATGCCGTAAATGTAAATGGTTTTCTAACGACAATTAGGTTAATACATAATAGTGTCTTTCTCTCTCTGTCTCTCTCTCTCTCTCTCTCTGTGTCTCTCTCTCACTCTCTCTCTCTCTGTGTCTCTCTCTCACTCTCTCTCTAAGAAGCCATGCTGCTCAACAGTGAAAAGTGTCCATCAGGCTTTGGGATACAATGTATTTAAAAAATTGGTTGGAGCAAGACGTTTTATTTGATCCAGGCCCATGAAAAACAATTTCCAGAGTCGAGACGACCCAAAGTGAAATATAAGCGGATTTCGTTTTTTTTTTTTTAATCCCAGCTGGGTGGAAAATATAGCTCTGCCATATCAATTATTCTCCCACAGAAACGAGAACACTTCTCTCTCCGCCGGGCGCTGCTGTCTGAAGAGTCACCACACAGTGGCAGCAAATATCTGAATAATCACAGTGCTCCCCCCAACATACTTTTTGAGATAACCAGAGGTTCTCGTGTCCCTAATCTGAGCCTGGTGTGATTTTTTTAAATCTTTTTTTTTGTTGTTGTTGCATAAATTCATTTAGCGCAAGTATAAATTAATTTAACACACGAGAAAAACTCACAATACGACTGAACGAAAGACAGATAAAGACGCAGGTGAACATATTCTCCGACTATTTGAATTCAAAAGTTACTTTCTGAAGGGATGAAGATAAAAAAAATCTTACAATAAACCCTTTAATATCTCGCAAAAATGAAGAAAATCCTGTTTCGTCGCTCACTGTCAGCTCTGGCCAGGCCTGGTCACGTGACCCCTGAGCAGCTGCCCAGCCTCTCAATTGCTCTCCATCACACACACACACACACACACACATTCTTTCTCCTGGAGTCGGCACGGAGGGATTCGTCGGCAGCATTTTCTAACAGAAATACAGTGAATATGGGGAGGAATATGGGGACCCGCTGGGTTTTCTTGCTGCTCATGGCTGTGGTCTCGGCTGCGGCGGCTCTAGAGGTAAGAAGGAGAAAAGGAACATCCGATTTTGTGACTTTTATGTCACCTCAGGGTTTACCTGGCTCACTGGGTGTTACCACGGCACAACAATGTAAAGTAGGAATCTGTTAATACACTAATATTAAAGTTAACTGGTGTTATTTTAATCTAAAACGCAGTGTTAAGTGGTGTTTACTGCTGGTGTCTGCTTTTAACGGTTGCTGTTTCTATGCCAACGCGAATATTTCCTTTAGCTTCGGCTACCAGACTGGTCACCTTGAGGCTACACCCCGGCATAAACAGAATTAATCCAAATATTCAGGGACAAAAAGAACATTAGAAACTATTACCTTCTCTATAACACAACCTCGCCGTCTGTCAGTTTGGCAAACCTCTCCCTGGACGGTATGACGTTGGTAAAATTTGAGATAAAATAGTTGTTTTAGGAGAGGAGCATAATCGTACAGCACAAATACCCCAACCTCCACCATCAACTAGCACTGCTAGTCTTATTAAATCCATGTTAAATACAACAAAAAGGGTTGAGGGATGGTTGTAATTGTGGCCCATACTGTAAGTCCCATTTCTCTACAAAGTTTAAAATGGATTTCAAGGATTAATTTTCATTTTCTGCCTCCGAGGGGATGGCCTGTCTATACTCCTTTGTGAAGAGAAACTATAAAACACACCAAGCTAGGTTTTCTCAGTAACGAAAACAAAATATGGCAAAAAAAATATCACAGACATCTGTTTATGTCGTAAAAGCGTGTTGTCTTCCAGTTAGTGGTTGTAATTTCATAAGGAAGCTTGTGAGAGTGGCTCAGTCGGAGCTGGGGGATAAATTTAGCGAGGCTGTGAGAAGTGGGTGTGAGGAAAAACGACTGTTTCTCTCCGTTTTATTCTCGTTTTTGGAAAATTACAGTCGATTATACAGGACCATGAAGACATGAAGGAGCTGGCAGGAGTCACGGACAGCGTTTAAAGGCTGTGTTATGTTATAATGTGTTTGGCGAAAGAAAGAAGGGAGTATTTCCCCCGTGAACATGTTGAAGCTCCTACATGTCGAGGGCTGGAGAGTGGGATGGAACCAGACAGAAGCAAGATGGCGGAGGGAGCTGCAGTGGCTGCTCCTGAACTGAGTGGAGCCCTGTCTGAGGGAAGACTAGAGAAGTATTTCTCTCTTGCCTCAGCTATCTTTACTCACAAATGTAAGGTTTCTAGGAAAACCCATGACAAACGTGGATATTTTGGAGCGTGACAGCCAGCGGACAGCTCTGTACCACCCTCTGGCTTTCTGCCACCTCCCTGGCCTCCCAAAAACACCCAGGCCATAATTTCTTTATCATCTCACCGCAGTTACATTTCAACTGCTTCTGTACATGGCCCTCATTATCCTGCGCCCTCGTTGTGGTGGTGTTTTCAGTGTTGCCTTCTTGTCCCAAGTGCTTGAGAAGTTGATGTGAGAGTAAGTGTGTCTAATAAAATGTAGCCTACATTTCTGTGACAAGGAAAATAAATGGATAAATCTGCGAGGCAGAAGGCTGTAGGTTTGAATCCCAGGACTGCTGGCTGCCTGCTGCTTAACTTGATGAATGGGTTAAATACAGTGAAAGAATTTTAACAGTGCTCACGCTGTGCTGTAATGTGTTCACGCCTTGATCAACTCCTTGATATATATATATACCATTTTATATCAAAATCTCAAATTAAGAAACATGAAGAGGTAAGATAAGAAAAACCTTCATTAGTCCCACAAATGGGGAAATTTGCATTTAACAGTAGTTCTTCAATGTCCTGAACAATATTACACAAAATTGCTTGATTCATACTGCTGTGCCATACTTAATCAAGGACCTTTTCTGTGTGGGGTAAGATAAAATGACAGCACGATAACCAGTCTCACTAGACACTTCTAAAGGTCAAACTGCAGTGGCTGAATATCAATCCTCAATGCTGCTTTCACTAGATGTAACTGGTTCTTAAACTTCATGCTGCAAGTGGGCACTCCTGTTGTTTCATCAAATGTAGCCTACATTTCTTTGACCTTGAGAATACATGTATAAATCTGCCCTTTTATTGAGACATTGGCGACTACCCTTTTATTTTGAAATCCCAAGTGTAGTTTAACATGCAGCTCTTGGATATCTGAAGGATATCATGCGTGATTGCTTGATTCAGTCAGCTGTGTCATGCTTAATTAAGGACCTATTCTGGGTGTGCATACATGTGATCATGCAAGTCAAGATCAATTGATGACAACTAGTCAGGAGCCAACACTAGAATACATATGTAGTGGTCATACATCAGTGGCTTAATACTAACTGCAGAGCTGTTGCTTTGTAGCTGGTTCTTAAAATGATTCACGCTGCAGGGTAACTCTGAATTGTTGAAATCAGGTTTTTTGTGTGTACAGCATATGGCTTTCAAGATATCAAGTGACTGAGCTACCAAGGGACCAAGTCTAACTTATGTGGTCCGGTTGTTTGCTCACATATCTACGTTGGTAGCCGTGATGGCAGTGCATGTGTGATTGTGCTGACTGGTAAAGGAAAATTCAGTAAACATGTTGCCTTTGTGAGCTTAGATATGTTGTGTTGCGTGCTGTATTTCACATCAAAGTTAGACTAGAAACTGAACCAAATATTACAGATTAGGATGTCCTGGGCAGCAGTGATATTAGCTAAAAAGCTAACAGGCTCCACCATAGAGTACAGAGGCTGTTATCACAGAAAATAAAAACAATATCATTACATGGTAATAGCTGTTAAAAGCTTTGTATACATTTTTAAAATCTGATTGCACATTTTGACAACGAGGTGCAAGTCCAGAGACAAAAACTATCTACAAATGTTGCATAAATTCATTTTGGGATAAAGTCTGTGCCTTTTTTAATCGGATGTGTCAGTCTGTCTGAACAGTGCCTTGTACACTGGTTACATTTATTCTTTATCATAGGGCATACGTTTTTTGGCTTTGTGCTGTCTGGTCCTGCCTTTGCTTCTTGTGTTTTCTTTTCAATTAGCCTTGTGCCACACTGCTGTTCATCCCCTTTATTCCAAGCTGTGGCCCTCTAAAGGTCACATTACCTACAGTGGAATGGAAACCATTCAGAGCTGGTCACTGTGAAAAACCCCACCGCTGAATAGGGAGCTTTGTTTGTGTGCAACATGGCCTGTCAGCAGGTGAGGGATGTTGTGTCTGGAGAGATGAGCAGCACCATGGATTCCTGTGTGATGGGGGATGGCCAGCTGGCCAGGATTCATCCTGCCTATATCAGAGCAAGATCTGTGGCCATGTGCAGGTGGAGCTTGATTCAGATTCCCTAGGGGGAGGCCAGAGAGACTCTCGCTGGTTGCTTTATGGGTTAGATCAGTGGTTCCCAACCTTTATTTGGTCAGGGCCTGGCCTTTAAGGAGTGGCAGATATACGTATACGTATATATACAAATGAATAATACGCATAAAAATGGGGATATTTTAAATATATAATCTTTAAAATACAACAATAAAGGTAAATCCGGTGTGTACTCGCAGCTTTATTAACAGCATTTTCATAACAACGAGCCGACAGCAGAACACGGGTTACATCCACGTTTTTTTTCTGTGCAGCCCACGGACCGCTACCACATGACCCACGGCCCGGTACCGGTCCTGGGGTTTGGGGACCACTGGGTTAGGTGATCTAGAGATAATGCGTATCCTTCATTGGACCTTCTGCTTTAGCAACCGGGCGATTGCTGAGTGGGCCATTTGTAATGAGAAAGCAGTCAACTGCATGAACAAATTGTGACAGATGTTTTTTTATGAAGGGAATACGACCCTTTGACCTTTGTAGTCAACTATGAGCAGGAAATGTGATTAGTACAGGGCTCAGATGGCCCTCGGGGCCTCATCCCAAGTGGAAGCCACTGGTGCGGTAACCTTGGCACCATGATGTGACCTCTCACCACAGGTAGCAGCCTGATGAGCCATGTGTTCTGCCTCTTTGAACGGGCTCCAAAAAGACCCGAAGTTCATTCGTAATAACGCTGGGGAAGGTGCAGGTTTCAGATTAACACAAAAAAAAACAGAAAAAATTTTACATCAAGGTATAAATTTTGTACATCTGTCAAGTCTGGTTGTATACTCCCTTTTTTTCTCTTGCCCTCAGCCTCCGAGGTTGTTGCAGCACCCAGGCCATCCCTTGGTACCCAGCACCCAGACTATAATTAGTGCTCCCCCAGGGAGGAGTGCTGGAGCTGGGGCACTGCACGATATTCCTGTCCCTGCTCTCATTCCTTCCTAATTTTTCAAACTCTACGCTGATACTGTAACTGCAAGTGCAGAATTTTCATTACCGAATGCTACTTGGGTTGTTTTTGTAAGGATTAGAGCAGGGTGCGTCACATTGTGGATTTGGTGATGCAAGGTTTAGATCTAGATTACTATGTTTGAACATCTCAGATTTGATATTTTTTCACATGCGGTAATGTTGCACTTAAAACAAAATGAGCGAAAGACCTTCTGGTCGTGTAAATGTTGCTGCATTTCTCTCTGTGTATCTTTTTGAGGAGTTTTAGGAGCGACGCTTGGTAAGTGTTCCTAATTTTAGGCTGCTTGTAACAGGGTGGAGTGGGAGACACTTGCAGACCATACAGAGCTATTCCTGGTTCTCTTTCCTCTTCCGTGTCTAGGGAAGACTTCCTCTGTTTGTTTGACTGCAGAAGGCAAATAGTCAAGAGCCGTTTGTGAGCGCTCTGTGTTGTAATGGACTGTGCAAGAGTTTGAATATATATAGTCAAAATGTGTTGAGTGAGAATGTGTACACATCCTTTATAGAGGACACACCTCTGCACATTTTACTGCACACTTACTGTTTAACATGCTGGGAGGGAAAAGAAAATAACAACAAAATGTGTAATTTGGCCAGTGGCGTTTAATTGTTTGCATGGAAACAGAATCTGCCCCACCTCCTCGTTGGAGAGATGACCTAAATTATGGTTATGTGGATAACATACAGCAGAGGTGCCAAAGTAAAAAAAAAACTTCAAGGTACGTGATCAAATTATCAGCAGCCCTGCCGGTTAGATGTTTTGTATTGGGGTTTTGCTTACTTCATCAGTTAATATTTTAATATTATTTGATCACTGTTTTGTCTTCTGCCATTCCCTAACATTTTCCCCAATACAGCACTGCCAACATCTAATGAGCAATTTATGCAATTAATAGTGAGGAGTTACTGTACAGCATTTTGCAGAGCAGATCCAGCCAAACAGTGGGTTGGTTAAGGCATTCGCCCTGTGATCACAAAGTCCGGGTTCGATTCCCAAGACTGCTAGGCTCCCCGGGTGCCGTGTTCCTGCTGCCCCCTGCTTCACTTGGTGAATGGGTTAAATGCAGAGGACATATTTCGTGCTGTTCACACCGTGTGCTGTGGTGTGTGACTTTCACTTCACTTCATTTTGGAAGTTTGGAATTTGGAATTTTAAATAATGGTACATTATTCATCTCACTGAGTAGCAAAAAGAATCAGAAAACTTTATTGAACCCAGAGGAAATAGTTTAAAAAGCAGCTGTTTGTCTAAAGATGTTAACAGTTGTTAAGGAACAACTCGGTTTACTCTTTAAACAATTAGCATTTGTTTAACTGGAGTAAGCCATAAATGAATGAAATACAATTCAGCACCCATTTCCTGCCAGTCTTTACAGACTGACTCGAACAAAATCAGGTGATCCTGACATTGGTGTAATTTTAGGTTTTAGTCTGTAATGTACACTGCACTTAACAGACATTTTAATGAATGTCTTGGTGTAAAAAAAATCCATTAAATTTGTATTTTTCCAAATATTTGGTTTTATTAAAATAAATCTGACATGTTGGTTTGCTTTTTTTTTTTTTTGCAGAGCTGTTATTGATTACTTTTTCCTTAGTATCTAATAGGCATTGAGGGCCTATTGTCTAATCACACGTCTCCCTCCCACACTACCATAAAAAGCAAGTCATTCAAAGATAAAGGGGCTTCTGTCCAGAGACAAAAAACGGTGAGTCACACTCAGGACACTTCTCTACACAAGGGCACCAAAAGGTTGACTTATGTTTCACCATAGTGACCGTGGGGGTTAGGCAGCGGGCAGTGCAGCACTTCTGGGAAATGGAGACATATTTCTCGCAGAAACTGGCTATCACTGTCAAACACTTACAGCACACTTCACCTTTTCCTGCTCTTCCTAGATCAGCACCTCTCCTTTAACCCAGCACACTTCCATATACATTTTACTCCACATAAAAGCTACTGCTCCTCTTAAAGGGGACCTATTATGCAAAACTCACTTTAGTTATAATAGGTCTATGGGCTGTACAAAACGTGTTTTTCACAAAATCACAATCACAATATCACCAGCTTTATTCTTCACAGTCTGGACGAATGGCCTAGTGTGATGTCCCACTGGGCCAATTTGCATAGAACCACCCCTTATCTGTCGAGAGCCCACCCACTAGACTGTTGCTTATCTTCCCTTCCCTGCTTATTTTTGTTTGCTCTTGGACTAATTTCAAATCAAAGACTGGTTGAAGATCCGCCATTTTGTCTGACAGATAAGCCGAGTGCTGTGTCTATATGCAGAGGCAAGTCATGTGTTGTTGACTGCAAAGGACAGCGCTCATCCCTTCACTTTCTCCCAGACAAAGAAAATCGAAGAACTGTGAGGCTTTCATTTCATTTTCGATGGCCATACCCCAGCAACAATTGGTCTCGTTCCACCTTAGAAAGTTGAACAAAACAAAGTGAACAAAAGTATTTAAAGGTGGAACGGAAAATTCGAGCAATGTGGAGGGTCTGTATCTACTGTCCGTGACAAGTCAGCAGATGAGGGAGATTTCAAATAATGACTTGTGTTTTTATTGCTGTTAAGTATGATCTAGCTTGTTTGTTTCGTTTAGTTTCGCATGTGTCAGACGAGCAGCATAATGGGTGGGTGGAGCATGGGATAGGTGGGGGCGTGGCCAGCAACAGCTGAAAGGGACAGAGCCCTGAAACAGCTCATTTTGAAATCGACCAAAACTGTGAAGATTAAAGCTGGTTATATCTCTTTATTTAAGAGGGATTTTGTGCAAAAAAGTTCAGGAACCTGTTTTAGAGAAGTCATTGATCGGTTGGAATTTTTTTTTTTTTTTTTTTTTTTTTTTTTTTAAGTAAGTTTTGCATAATATGTCCCCTTTTTAAGTTCACTGTTCACTTACTGCCCTCTCTTTCACGCCCTGTCCCAGCACTGTGGTTGCTCTCCGTTTTCTCACCATAGCAAACATTACTGGATTTGTCACACATCCATTACATTCATAACTCAAATCTCACTTCTAAACCTTCCAAGGGCAAAACGCTGAATTGGCCCCAGATCAGTGTAACTGAATGGCCACTGGAACAAAGCAAAATAAATAAACACCAGATTCTTCTCTTTGGGGCTGCAGGGGGTGGGATAATGGATGGATTGTTAAGCGCCGTCATGGCCATTGAATGGGGGGTTGGTGCAGCAACAGCCAGGATCTGTGGGAAAACATCTTACTGTCTTTATTGTGATAATGTTGTTGGGGGTCTTGTGAGTTGGTGAGTTGGTGAATGCAGAGTGGAATGTTGGCAGGCAGGGTGTAAGGGAAGCGAGGCTGGCTGCCCTGTAATCACCGCAGCGCGCGCACACACCATGAGGATCCGGTCCCAACGACCAAGAGCGGATATTATTTTACACACACATTCATCTGTGATTTTACAAGCTGCGATGAGAGAAGGGTTATGAGAACTACTTATGTGTGCCTTAATTACCTCCTCTGTCTTTCTCACGCAGACACACACCCAAACCACACGCTTCTGTGTGTGTCCACCATTTACCTAGCTACAGTTTATTTATCGTGTGGAAACGGTCACAAACATGTCGTGGTGCTGCACATCTTGCTGTGTCTTTTTTTGTTTTGTTTGTTTTTAATATATACATATAATCTTTGTCATGGAATGACCCAGCATTTTGGCTCCCCGTGATAACTGTGCATCTGCTGTTTCACAGGCGCTTTGTAATCAGCGACAGATTTTGCCCAAACCTCGTCAGCTTTTGACCCTCTGATCCACATCATGTCCTTGGCAGCATCTCAGCGGAGAGCGGTAGATCCTTACTCTCCCTGCGTCCAATCCCCTGGTGTCTCAGCTTAAGTGTGAAATCCCATCAGCAGTCTTCATAAGGGTTCCTCCAGGCTTGCTATCAGATCATGGGGAACCGCATGGAGCTGCGAGTCTCCCTGATAGTGCAAGTTCGCAATTAAAAGCAAGCCAAGCTTCGGCAGCTCTGGGAGGGGATTACACACTAAGGCTTTTGCATGCAAATGCGATAAAATGTGTGAGCACAGCAGATGGTGGGAAATTCATCATTGTTGAGAACGAGGAAGTGTTCTGTCTGTCCCTTCCCCCAACACTGACCAGCACGTCAACTTGGGTCAGCTGGAGGCGGTGACCCGTACTGGATAATGGTTTAACAGCTTTGTGGATTGATGGGGCCTTGCTACCTTGACACACTATCAATGTGGTTTTATTAGACAGATCACTTTTGATGTCAGGCCGTATCTCAACAAAGTTGAGTCAAGATGTTCTCCTCAGGTAGAACGCATGACTGAGACTTGTCATGTGATTTAGTGTATTACTGTATGTACTTTTGGCAAGGATGTTTTGAGCCATTAAAGATGGAGTATTTGACATTCATCCAAGCAAACATGAAGTTTCTATGTTTTGCATAAGTTATTCTGAATACTGCGAACAGGTTTTGGCATCTAACTTCAAGTCCAAATTACTTGAATAGGTATTGGAACTTATTCCTAACCACAAGGAATATGTCTCAGTAAGCCTGCGGTACTATTTCAACAAAATTGGATTTTCACTTCTCTCAAGGGTATCTTTATCAAGTTACAAGGCAGCTACTGGTCACTTCTTTTTAGCTCTGGAAATCAAATTCCAACCCAACAGTCAGATACGTTCTGATATAGCTCTGCAAGTAGTAGCCACTCTAGAGCCTTAGAACCTTGTACTCTGTCGGAGCCCATCATGAGTCAGGGGGCAGATTAAAACTGAGGTCTTGGCTTTAACTTTATCTGATCCTCTGCAGAAGGGCCGCTTAGAAGACAGCCTGGTTGTTGCCAATAAGAGACAGACAGAAGGAGTTAGGAGGGCAGTGAGCAGATGGATCTGAACGGACAGTGTGAGGTTCAAAGGCAGGAAGCCGTGTCGAGTTTTGTCTCCTCTGATTCGGCCCAATTATCCGCAGCCTCTTTCCTCTGCTTCTTTTTTATGGATAGAAAGGGGCGAAGGGGATACTTGAGCTGCGTTTGTGCAGTGTTATGACCAATAACTCGAGGCTTTTATTATCCCTCCGTGCAGCTCTGATTAGCCAGATGAGAATATGAAGTCTGTCCTGTTGTCAGATCTGTGAAGAACAAGGGAGTTTATGATCTCATATTGACAGGATTCATGAGGTTTTGTTGTTTCCGTGTTTGTTTTCTCCGTACAGTGCTGAACATTATGCAAATACATCAGCAGATCCCTGCGGTGAGAATTAATGTACCTCTAAACGCTCATCACACAAACACAAAGGAAGTGGTCATACTATATTTAGCACAAAATGGATTCAAGACGTTTTACACTGTTCAGCCAGACAAAAGCAACCAAACTGAGATAGTGTCTTCATATCTAAGCAGCTGCTTTGCTAACTTTATCTTTTAGCTTGTTGCTCTCATCATCTGGCATTTGAGTTGCCCATTCTCTGCATTGTATTGATGATTTAACAAAGTTGGTACCAGGTGTAAGTTGTTTTATTTCAAAATCGGACTTTTTTTTCAAAAAATTTTTAAGCAGTCAGTGTCGAGGAAGAAAATGTTATCATCTTTAATAGAGAAAATCCCTCATTTGATGCTACTTTAGCACAACTGTTGGATGCAAGGGCGATTTAGGGCTCAGATTTTATTTTAACTTGGCACTCTATGTTCCATTTACAATATAGATCTTTTAGTAAATATTTAATAACAAATGTTGTAAAGGGAAAAGGCCAGTTCTTCTGGAAGAAATGCAACGTGATAGCTGAAGCACTTCCTGAATTTTAACCGTATGGATTTGTTTAGTGCAGCATATACTGAATGTCCGTCACTTACATGTCCTTTTGGACCAAAGCTATTAGTGACCCTGATCTACAGTTGGTACAGCAATTAATGCCATATCTGGTTACAATGTTTCAGAAGATGCCTTTGATCAGCATTAGTGAAAACTCGAAAGAGAACCTATAAGACTTCCTTTGTAAAAAATAGTGGACACAAAGTGTTTTGTTGCTTTGTAGCCTGAAATGAAGACACAGTTTTTGTTTTCCAGCGGTATTTACTTTTAACATCCAAGAGAACGACAGTGCTGTGCGATATGGAAAAAATCATATATCACGATATGGATTATTTTATATCACTATAACGATATATATCACGATATACCACAATAAAGTACGTTTTCGGTTATTCTCTGAAAAGTTTGACAAAAATATCATTGCATACTTTTTTTTGCAACTTTATTTTGAAGTGACATTTAACT
>JBBPDH010000080.1:14436848-14449711 GCA_037974565.1 Clupeocharax schoutedeni
TTTTTCTCTCCTTCTTTACAAAAGCACTCAGGCGCTTGCGCTTTGGAAGCGTCTGTCGTTGCTAAGCAACCATCAGCCGCGCTCTCCATTTCCTCCAACGAAACCCCCGTGCTGTAACTCTGCTACACGGTTTTCAACTCGGCGCGGCGCGGACACGCCTGAAGAAAACGGCGCTGGTCATGCCTACCGCTCGACAGACTGACTACGCGCCCCATTCAGCGGAGCTTTTATTTTTCTTTCAGATCTTCGGATCACATGCGTGCCGAACCGTGGAGAGGGGTCCGTTCGGATCAACAGTGATCCGTTGCACCACTATTATATATTATTACATTTTGAAATCGTTGAATATGAAATCCCTTCTTATGACTGAGATAATGTACCATATCTTCGGTCTCCATCACAGTATAATGTTGATGTGTGTTTAATGCCAATGAAGCATTGATAGCCACATTTGAGTGTATGTGTGTTCCTTCTCTCAGATGTGTGCTGGGCGAATGCAGAGACAGGTCCTTGCAGGGCTATGTTGCCCCGCTGGTATTTTGTGAAGGAGGAGGGCCGTTGCGCTCCCTTCATCTATGGGGGCTGTGGAGGCAACCGCAATAATTTTGAGTCGGAGGAGTACTGCCTTTCTGTCTGCAGCAGTGTGTGTAAGTCACGTGCGTGTGTCTGCCTTTCTGGGCGTAGAAGCTCATCTTAACAACCAACAGCCGCACCGTCCTCCTGGCTAACCCGAACGAACACTCTGCTGCTGACTTTTTTTTGTGCGCCTCGATTTCAGCACGCACGCACACAGTCCTTCACAGCATCCACGCACCGTATGCCACCCGACGCTCCCTTCTTGCTTTTCTCACACGCTCACTAACAGCCTCCTACTGTGCGTGCGTGTGCGTGTGTGTGTCCACCTGTGAATCTGAGAACACAAAATAACATATTAGCCTCTGTTTCTCTCTCACTCAGTCACAGCTTGGGTAATAAGATGAAAAAAAGTTGTGTTTAGTCACCACCCTCTGTCACTTCCTGGAGTTCACCATGTATGGGGTGTTTATGTGCATGTGGGTGTGTGTGTGTGTGTGTGTGTGTGCGCACGGTTGGCATGCTCGAATTCACTTCTGCAGTGACTCTACAGTTCTAATCAGTTACTCATCAGCGTGTCCTAAACTTTGAACTCACCCCAGCAGATCTTTCTCTCCTTCTTTTTCTTTCTCTTCCACTCCTTTAGCAAATCATTAATCTGAATGTTTTCCTCGTTTAGATCGTTTCCTACACAGAATGATGCCTGTTCATACAGCCTCGCAGCTAGTGATGTGGTTCAGTCTCAGGTTTCGAAGGCTCCCTGTGCTGCAGGAATCAGTTCTTCGTTCTTCTGCGTGTGGGGTTTAGATAAATGACAGTGCTTTTATTACTGATTGCAGATCAGCCTCGACAGTGTTGAGTTTTATTCAACATAAGCATTACAAGTGACTGATAAATTCACAGTATTTAGAAAATACGACATTTAATACACAGACTATTTATTTATTTATTTTCAAATGATTAACATTTTAACATATTAAGTGGGCCCTACTAATATATTGGCTAGACTGAGATCATTTTCCACACTTATCTGTATCAGCAGAATAACTTAGCAAAAAGGCCTCTTTTAATGATTAAAAACACGGCATTTATTCAGTGTTCTTTTGGAAGGCAAAAAAAACCCAACATCTTTTCAGAAAGGAACAAAATACCATCTGTAATGTTATCGGCTACTTTTTAATCACTTAAAATTGGTATCAGTGACAACTTTTATATGGATTTATACTTTATAATTAAGCCCATTGTTAAATTAATGCATGGGACTGCAGTATATCACCATGTTATACTGCAGTACTTGGCGCAGAGTTCCTTAAACATTATCATCAGGATCCAAATTTTGGCTGCACCCGCCCCTACTAAATACAGGATAGTGGTTGGACTCCGCAAACATAAAATACAAAATGTCAGGCCTTTTGTGAGTCGATGTGGTCTTAAAGGATATGCTAAATTCTTTTCAGAATCCAGCTTTTTTTTCTGCATGGTTAATTTCTCCATGTTCTCTTTGTCTTTCCCAGTTCTCTGGGTGACTGGTTGAGGACAAATAACAAAGACATTCATTCTTTATGTTCTCTATTTCAGAGTCAGCCTTATTATTTATTTTAATGTTTACTTTGAAATGACCCTTTACTAAAACTAACGTTTTGTTACTATTTTAGATTTCTGTCCTGTTCTGTTTCCTGTACATCTCTGATCACTTCGGGACTGTTTTCCAGGCTTTATAACATCTTTTATTCCCTAACCAAACTCTTTTAAGCACCAAACCCTCTTAAGCACTAACATCTTTGTAGCTGAAATTGCTTTGTGCTTTACTGACAGCCGTTTAAACTGTTTATTTGTCTCCTCCCTCTCATCGCCTCTTTCAGTGCCCACCACCTCCTCCAGCTCTCCAGATGCAGTAGACAATTACCTGGAGGCTCCAGCGGACGAAAACGAACATGCACACTTCCAGAAGGCCAAGGAGAGCCTGGAGGCCAAGCACCGTGAGAGAATGTCTCAGGTGAGGGAAAGAGCGGCAGGAAGGAAAGGGAAATGAAAAAGATTGGTTGGTGAAGTGTATTGGAAAACACCCTGGCCTGCATTCAGCAGATTTGGTTTTGCTTCTGATTCGGAGTATGCAGACAAGACTACAACAACAGGAATCCTTGACGTAGACTGTTAATGTGACATTCACCTACATCTGTAACCTGCAACAATGAAAAAGAAAGAACTGGAGAGAAAAAAGCGAGAGCTTGGACTGAAATTCAGCCTCAGTGCTGACTGAGAGTCTGGAATCAGTGACATTCACAAGATAAAATGTGGTTGACCTTATCTGACCTTTCCATGCTCTGTTGGCATATGCAATTCCCCCCCCCCAAAAAAAATTATTTACTTATTTAGTGAAAACTGTTGCAAGGGTAGACAAGCTTTATAGACTGTGGACGGGGGAGTTTCAAATCATTACAACAATGACTTTAGTGTCCAGATTTAAAATGCCAGTCTCCCGAGCTGGTCTGTGTGGTCATATGTAATCAAAACTAGGTGGTTTGATATGAGTTACCACTGTGCTTACATGGGCTCGTTTATGTGAAAAAAAGGTTCAATCTTTCAGAACGGTATGACCTCCACCATGCATACAAAATAAACATAATTAACTTTTTTAACTCCCTCTGAAACTGAATTGGCCCTAACACACGCTAAAGCTCAGGTGTCCAGCCTCAACAGTGGCTTTTAAAGAACACATTTGTGGGCAGAGCACTGATACGGCAGTTGCAGTCAGATCTAGTTGGAACTGACTAAACCCTAGGCATCACCCTCAGGGTGGGGATTAATCATTAAGGGGAGTCTTCACTTAGTCATACAGTGAGTGGTTAGTAGGGGTGTCTAGCAGACTGGAAAAAGAGCACCGCAAGCCTAATGTGATTTGGCTGTGTGATGCAAGAGATCTAATGAGAGCTTAATAAGCTTTTGGCGATAATTATGTTGGCAAGAAAAATGCTGTTGAATGCTTCTTTAAGCCGTGGAGTATGTGCTGCTTTCTGATCTTAGCTTTTCTCTGTTGAGTAGGTGATGAGGGAGTGGGAGGAGGCCGAGAGACAGTCAAAGAGTCTGCCACGCGCAGACAAGAAGGCAGTCATCCAGGTGAGTTACACCCATCTAACATTTCTTTACTGGGGAATTTTCCACTAGAGGTGGTCAGAAACCAATGTATTCTGTATCAGTATTTAATTTCTTCCCTTCTGTTCTTTAAAACACTATTCCATCTTCTGCTTTCTTTAGTTAATATCTGCCTCATATATATTACTGAATACCTCTGTTACTTCATCTGTACTGCACAGGTTGTCTTCTACTTTCTTTTGTTAACATTTGACTCAAATGTCCTCGTTTTTTCGCTCTTTCTTTTATTAAGCAGCACTTCCAGGAGAAGGTGGAGGCGCTTGAACAGAAAGCTGCCAGCGAGAGGCAGCAGCTAGTGGAGACGCACATGGCTCGTGTGGAGGCTCTGCTCAATGACCGCCGTCGCGTAGCACTGGAGAGCTTCCTTACTGCCTTGCAGGCTGACCAGCCACGGGTACGCAGACACACATGCAGTTCCAATGTCTCTGACTTTGCTTGAAAATTTCAGAGGTGTTCTTTTTAGTGGCCCTAATGAAACAAATAATAATAACATGGATATATATATATATATTAATTAGTGCTGGACCGTAAACGACGTTAACGCACAAGATTCTTATCGCGCGATAAAAAAATATCGGCCTAAAGGCCCCCCCAAATTCATTGCAAGCTATCCAAAGACAAAATCATCCACTTGGATTACGTTTGCAGGCTGTTCATTTTACAAACAATATGTGAACTGACACGTACGCGTTCTATAAGCTGATAGTACGACACGGTCAGAAAACCGTGAGACTCCCGCCATGTCCCTAAACTAACGGCCACTATCCAGCGGCTCGCGCAGCAATTGGTGGGGGGTGATTATCGCCGTTAACGCCAAGATTCCATGCGATTAACGGCGCTAAAAAAATTTAATCTATGCCCACCTCTAATATATATATATGTGTGTGTGTGTGTGTGTGTTTGTTTGTTTATATATTTATTTATATATTTATTTTTATTTATTTATTTATATTTATATATATATATGTGTCTCCTATTACATACACAATCATGCAGGCTTATTCACACACACACACCGTACTCCCAGTGATAATGCCCTCGCCATCTGCACTCTTCTTTCCTTCTTTCTCCCTCCAGACATTCACATGCTTTCTACTCCACTGCTTTCCTGACACCTCTCTCCCCATCCAGTCTCTCACACACACACACTTATTCTTAATCCAATTTTCTTTTTTTCCTGGACTGTTCTAGTTAGTCTGCACAGATGTGGAACTGAGTACAAAGGGAATTTGATTATTATTGGACAAGACCGTTCAGGGCAGTTTTTACGGTTTAACCAGCCTTGTGCTGGTATATTTGGCCAAGAAGGAAAAGTTCTGTCCTGCATGTAAATATCATAAAATCAAACAAATTAAACACAATGGCAGAGTGTTTACATTAACATATTAATACATATTTATGACATGAAGGCGTGCCATATGGCTCCATGTCTTATTCTCCAGCACTGAGTTCAAGTCCCTTAGGCTGTGACAGGTTGACAAATAATTGCCTGCCATTTGTTCGTCATTTTCCTCCAAGATGGAAAGTGCCTTTCTCTCATTCTCTACTTTTCTTTGTAGCCACGTCATGTATTCAGTTTGTTGAAGAAGTATGTGCGTGCTGAGCAGAAGGACCGGCAGCACACCCTGAAGCACTTTGAGCATGTGCGCGTGGTGGACCCCAAGAAGGCTGCGCAGATTCGCCCCCAGGTACACTGCACCAGTTATTTTCACGAGACTGCAAAGACCATGTTAGGATTTTGATATTAAGCTTGCCTCTGTTGTTGTGTCGGCTATAGCTAAATAGTAGTGGTGGTGGGTTTTGTTTGGCAGCAGTGAAGCACATTTTTACACATTAATAAAGCAATATAAATGTGTACAGTGTGAAACAGATGCTGAACAAGCACTTTTGTGTAAGCATAGGCAGGTTTTTTCACGAAACTTAAAAGCGAACGAATATAAAAATAACAGCCTTTCAGGGGGTTATTTTTGGAAGGCAGATTTTATGTGTCAAGAATATTTTAAAATAACTTCCACATACAGTAAAGGTTCTTAAATTGGCACTTTGCCATCATGTGCACGTTCCTAATGTAAACTCGGGCCTTAAGCCTACCTTAAGAGATAAAGAGATCACAGCTGCAGACGCCATGATCTTTGCCGCAGGTGCTCACCCACCTGCGTGTGATTGAGGAGAGGATGAACCAGTCCCTGGGGCTGCTATACAAGGTACCAGGTGTCGTTGAGGACATCCAGGATCAAGTGGGTGAGTGCTTCTCATGCTAACTCATCTCACCCACTGCAAACTGCCTATTACATATTTGAACATCATATTACACAGTCACCTGTCTCTCTTTCATGTTTTCCCTCTTTCTCTCTCTGACTCTCTGACCCCACTTCTTATCCTCATTCGATGTGGGTACAGTGTTTATTTGTGTCCTGTACGTCACATGGCCATCTGTGAGCCCTTGACTTAATCACAGACTCTCTCTCTCTCTTTCTCTCTCTCTCTTTTTTCCCTCCCCCTCTCTCCTCTGTCTCTCTCTCTCTCTCGCTCTCATGCATGCAGTCTGTCATTAAGCACCTCTTTAATTAGAGCTTCAATCCTTATGTGTGTTTGTGTGGGTGCATGTTATCTCTAATCCTGCCCGCGATCTCTTTCCGCAATCTTTTTACCTTTTCTTTCTGAGTTTTCAGTGCTGCTTTGTCCTTAGCTTTCTTTTAATTTGCTGAAGGTAGCTTTTTCCTTTCTCTAGGTCTCTTATCTCCTCCTTCAGGCTGTAAATTCATTCTCTCCCTTCACTCTTTCCCCTTCTCGTTGCTTATGCAGCTTGTGGCCATTTTGGAAAAGCTACACTATCGCCAAGAGTTGATGACTCTCGTTAAGCCAAAGTGGCATAAATCTCTTATTCTCATTCTTTCGTTTGTCAGAGCTGTTGCAGCGTGAGCAGCAGGAGATGTCGGCACAGTTGGCATCACTGCAAAGCGATGTGAGGGTGAGTTATGGTAATGACGCCCTGATGCCAGATCTGCCAGACAGCACCGCCACACTGGACCTCCCCTCTGAGGATTCTCAGAGCCTGGGGCTTGATGGCCTGGGCTTCATTCATCCCGAGAGCTTCAACCAGCCTAACACTCAAAACCACGGTACCCACACACAACTTTTTTTTATTATTGCAATGTCCCTTTAAGAAAATTCCTTGTCCTCCTTCTGTAATTTTAAGAGCAATTTTCTCTCTCTCAGTTGAACCTATTGATGCTCGTCCCATCCCTGACAGAGGACTTCCAACTCACCCAGGTGCAAACTGATTGAACATGTCGTCATGCATGATTAAACGTGTTATGCGTGTCTTACATTACATGACGCCACTGATTAAGTAATGACATTTAAATGGCAATAAAACAGAGTTGCTGAAATGAATATGTATCTCATAATGTCTGGCAACTGTTTTTATGAGATGAATAATTTTCACTAAATAAATGTTGCTTAGCCTTAATTTTGGGGTTTGACTGCCGTCATTAAAAACTAGCTCTGAACAGTTCATTTGACAGTGCAGTGTTATCAGCATTTTGTAGGTATTCCCATATGTCCCAACACAGCCTTATAAAAATCTATGTAGAATCTCTGTCTGTGCCTGAATTTTACTTAGTCACTGAACATCTGTGTTTGATAATATGACAAGTTTACAAGTTCACTGCAGTATCAAGGATTATTTTTCTGACTAACTCTATGTTGGTGCTGGATTTATTAATGTATGGTCTCTAAACCTCACTGTTACTCTTTGTCTGGCTAACTGAAGTGTCCGGACTGAAGCCAGAGGATATTCCTGAGCTGAGGATGGAGGCAGAGGAGAGGCACAGTGCTGGCTATGAAGTGCATCACCAGAAGCTGGTAAGTTCAGACACTTACAGTCAGCTGTCTGTGTATGTTGTCACACACCAATAGGCCACTTCATTAGTTTCACCTAGGGTCTGAATATAATCCTATAACCCCATTGTATCCACCCCAGTTACTTTACAGGTGCTCTTAGTATTTTACATGACTGTAGTCTGTTTCTCTCCATCATTTGTTAGCCTGCTTTAGCCTGTTTGACAGCATAACAGGGCGGTGGATCATCTTACTCAGCCCAACAGTGACCCTGACATGGAAAGAGTGCTTCAATCCCAACAGTACATAATTGTAAACTGCAAGGTGCACCTATAAAAAGGACATTGACTGCATATAGATAGCTGTACCCAATTCATACACACACATTACTTTGTAAAGTCTTAGGCACCTGTGCAAATTTTACAAGCAATTTATAGTTAGCGAAGTTAACATTAGTGCAAACAAACAAGAATGCAGTAAAAATGCCTTCAGCCTTTGCTAGGATGTGGGAAATTCCATCAGCAGCCCCTGATTTAATTTAATGAAGCAATGATTGAGTCAAACCAGGTTTCAGAGATTAACTATAAGTAATACTGGGCTTCCACAAGGAACACACTGGTATACTGTAGGTTAAATAACTGTGCATAAGTTTTTAAATATTATTTTCACAGGTGCCTAAGACTTTTGCCCAGAACTGTATAAAACACAAATACTCCCTCCCTCCATTCTCTCACAATCTCCCAGACAAGCACATGCACACACTTGAGATAATGGTTTCCGGACTGCAGCCCCCTGTGATTGGATATAAAGTAGTGCCAGTGAATGTTGCAGCTTCGTCCTTGTCGCCACATTACAAGGTCAGGTTGGCATGACAACACAGGCCTACTGAGACGACAGCTGCTATGGCTTCTCCATAGCTTTCCCTTCACTGATGGAGTCTGGCTCTGATTGTAACTCTGATTCTTATTCTTTCTTGGCTATTTCTTTCCCCTCTTACCAGGTGTTCTTCGCTGAAGACGTCAGCTCCAACAAGGGTGCTATTATTGGCCTAATGGTCGGAGGCGTTGTCATAGCAACAGTCATTGTCATCACCCTGGTGATGCTGCGAAAGAAGCAGTACACGTCCATTCACCACGGTGTGATCGAGGTCAGTGTGTGTGTGTGTGTGCGCGCGTGCGCCTCCATGTCCATGTGGTTCCTTTCATGTTTCTCTAAGACTATTTGTGGAATTAGTGGAAATTACCATTGATGTAACAATTACATTAACTTAACCCCTTGAGAGTTAATGATGATTTTACCTCCAAACTTCAGCTTTCTGTGTTTGTTATACATTACATTTATGCAGAAACCCTACTTTAGACATAATTGCTTTGCCAAGGGAAGAATGTTTACAAACACATTTTAAATGTATCTAAAGTTATATATTAGGGTGTGAATTATTGTGTACTTATTTTACATTTGACATGTTTAACTTTGACCATAAATTATAACAAATATTGAAATACACAAACTGAACATGTAAATCACGGGATTTCCAATTATTGACATCCAGTGTTAGCAACAGCTATTGCGTGCTCCAAGCAATGTGTTTAAAATCATATTTCTATCACTAATACTGTCCAGCTCTATTGTGGGTGCTCTTAAAGAGGACTGGGGCTTTCCAGTGTGCTGTTGCTTTTGTTAGTTGGATGCTTGTTGATTTATCCATAGGTCTCTTGCAAGCACTTTCTAGTATAGTCTACTAAAAACATCTTTTTTTTTTTTTTTTGCTACAGGTGGATGCTGCTATCACTCCTGAGGAGCGCCATCTCTCCAAGATGCAGCAAAATGGCTATGAGAATCCCACCTATAAATTCTTTGAGCAGATCCAGAACTAAGGATCCATTTGCTAGGCTGCAGCCCCCTGACCCCCAACCCCATTCCTCCTTACCCCACTCTGGACAGTGTAGGGAAGGCTCATCCCACATAACCCCCATTCTTTCATACCATTGGCACAGTCATTCATAAATGGTCAGTTTCTGTCAAAAAAAAGTCTTGACCAGACGGTCAGCTGATCCTGATGCTCCAGCATAAGGAGAAAGTGCCCTTAAGCACTGATTCAGGGTCAGGTGCTGTGATTATATATTTTTTTCTTTCGGGATATTAGTATGTCTTGGGTAGGTTTAGCTGATCCCAGGTCTGTGATTAAGGACATTTTATTGGAGCATTCCCGCACTGTCCATTCCTACACTGCTTCCAACTGATAAACACTGGGGTATAATGGGTTAGTGTAACAGACACAGACTCTTCCCTCATTCTCTTCCCTCTGTCCTCTCCCGCCTACCCTCATTCCTATCCTTCGTGTGCTTTGATGACAGCTGTGCTGTGTTTGATTACGCCAGGTTGTAAAGGATAAAATCACAACACGATTACAGTGATGACACTAATGTAATTCTCGAGCAAGCTCTTTATTTTAAGATTGTTTAAATGTTTTGGTTTTGGGGTTTTTTTCCAAGAAAAAAGAAAAATCACTTTAAAAAAGGAGAAAGAAAACTGACAAAAGACTGGACATTTTTAGTTGCGTCTAATGTATTTCCATAATGCAGAGAAAAAAAACGAGCTGTACCTATTTAGTGCATGACAAAAAATGAAGAAAAATCTCTTCTGCTGTCTGGATGGGTCCTTTCTCGCGTAGAGGTTGTCTTTTTAGCAGGGATTAAACATTTAGTATCTTCTCGTGAACACGTGACTTAACTCGCTAACGAAACAAAAACGGACGTAGTGGAATCAGCTTCCTGCTTGCATATCGCTTCAACACGATTGAAGAGTTCAGTGGTTTCTTTTAGATCTTTATTTTGTTTTTGTTTGTTTTTGTACTTTGCTGAGTTCCTCCAGCTGCTGGGGGCTGGATGAATCTGTCTGTATATTACCGTCTTTGCATTTCGACATGTTTTTTTTTTTTTTCCTTCATTTCCTATGCATTTAAGAGATTTATTTCCTCACTCTGTTGATCCTCTCTATTTAATTTTCCGATTCCCATTTTGAATCACGTGGTTGTATGTGTTTTGTAATGGGGGTTTTAGGAGTCTGGGGCATGGGTTAAGGTTGGGGGGGGGGGGCGGGGGGGGTCTCTGTATGTCCTGTATGTATGTTCTCTCCAGTCAGCTTTGTGTTTTTGTACGGTCCCATGTTACTGATGTTTAGAAAAGAAAAAAAAAGACAAAATCACTCTCTCCTTCAGCCTCACCTTCGTTTCACGTTACACAGGCTCACCAAAGAGGCTCTCGTTTTCTGCCCTCTTCCCTCCTTCCTTTTCGCTCTCATTTCTCACCTGCTGCTGCCAGAACAGGTGAATGCCGGCGGGCGTGATTGTGCTGGAACGAGGGAAGCGGGGGAGGGGGAGGCGAGAGGGGCAGGAAACGGGAGACCGAGTGAGAAAGACTCTAGTGTCTTCTGGATGGATCGTCGAACCCTTTTCTTGTCCCTCTAGCTGCACACAGTACACGCCACTCCTTTCTCTCTCGTTTTCCTGTGACTCACTTTAACCTGTTATCTTCTTGTTGGCTTTGTAACAGGATTTTAGCCGGGTTGCCAGATTGAAACATGTTACTAGTGTTTGAGTTACACACTGGCTCTGGGGGATTTACAGAACAAATCTATCAGCCAGGGTTGAGGAACACAGGTCTAATGGAGGAATAGTGCAGGTCGGGCCCTATCGCGTTCCCCTAATAACGAAGGGGAGGGAAGGCAAGAAGTCGGATTTTCCGAGGCGTGGTTCAGATGCGTTTTTATGCCTAATCTCGGTCTACTGCATCTGTAAACCTACAGTCGATTACCACAGATATTCGTTTCAACATGTTTCCCCAGAACAGAAAGTCCATTCACTCAAAACTCCCTCCTGTTGAAATCTAATGGACAATCCCTGAACAAACATTACTCACCTGACTTAGAGATTACTGAACTATTACAAATTCTTTCCTTTGGATAAGTACTCTCCTCTTTGAGGAATGAGTCGTACAGATTGACAGCGTTTTTGCGACCAGGGTTATGATGGTGTTCTACTTCAGCATTTCCAAATGTAATTCAGCCAATGCCCGTTGACTACTTTAGCAGGTGTTCTGTTCCTAGGGGCGTGATAAAACATGTGATGCTGATAGAGACTGGCTCCGAAAAGCAGTCTGATGAAGGATCAGGTCTGTAAGTGTCTTGATTTAGTCGGGAGGGGGGGCTGCGCACTGTTAGTACATCTCACTCTCAAGTCTCTCACTAATAGCTCTTCTAATGAATGTGACAAACACTACACTACCCATCTAGCATGCATTAAAATAATGTCTGCACTGCTGTGGTGAGTGTCTTTAAAACAAATGGGGAATGTTGTACAATTGGAGGTTCTTGTGTACTTCATCAGTTTTTGGGGCTTTTGTTTTTCCTCTCATCGGGTCTCTTGCAGCGGTCTGAGCAGTGGTGAAGAGATGGATGTGGAAAACTGGCGTGGTTGGTTCATTAGGTGGCCTGAGGTGATTATAAATGCAGTTGTTGTGGTTGGGTTTTTCAGAAGATGATATAGGAAGGTCTTGGGTTTGTGGGCAGACTGCACTGTAGATACAGGGAAAGCAGGATTTCTTTAGTTTCTTTCTCTGTGACCTTTTTTTTTTTTCTTATTCTCTATGTAAGTGTTTGGAACATTTGCTTTGACTGGGAAAACTATGCTTTATACACTGTATTCCATAAATAAAGTTTTGAATGTACATACAGATCCTCTGTATGTTGTGTTGTCATTTTGTAAAGTGTAGAAATATCACTGAGCAGTATGTCTGGAGATAGATGACCACGCATAGAGATTTCAATATAGTAACGTTTACAGATAGTTCACATATAAAACACATATAACCTTTAAGAGACCGTAGAATGCAAATTATAACATTACAGTAGAAGGAGAGAAAAAAATAGATATAGAAGTTAGAAGAGGCATAGCACTGTAAGGAAACAGATGGATTTTATCTTACCATTTTATCAAAATCAGATTTCAGATGTTTCATAAGTACAATTTCCTCTAGAAAACAATTACCGCGTATCGAGTATAGGGGGCGTGGCAGACGAGGCCTCGCTTCCAGGCGTGTATCGGCTAAGCAGAAAACCACGTGACAGATGACAAACGAAGCCTCGGTTCGTTACGTCAGTGCTTCATCCCAAGTGTTGCTTTCTGTATAAACGGGGCAAATACAATAAAAAAATATTTTTTCCTCAACAAAAATCAATAAAGGTTCCCCTAAATGTCACACATAAGCACTAAACACAATCACTGGACAAATACA
>JBBPDH010000080.1:14568202-14578452 GCA_037974565.1 Clupeocharax schoutedeni
TAAAACAACGAAAGAAACAGAAAGAAAACAAAACCTGAGAACAGGAAATAAACCTAACCTGGCACGACCTCATCGTGACAGTCGTGACAGTTCTTAAATAATGTCGCTGTTTATCATTAACTGACAACTTAATATAGTTCTGTGAGTTGTTGGTCCCGTCAGCTTGGTTTTTTTTTTTCTTTTTACAGTTTTCTAAACCTGTTTATTATATTTCACTGGAGACCTGACTGAAGTACAGGTTCTGAACTTCCAATTAAAACACATATAGGCTCGTATGTAGATGAGATTAATTTATAAATTTGATGTAACTGTTCATTGTGGTGAAGAGGAGACGTCTTTTGTATTTCTGCCTTATTTTAACCTGTCATTACATAAATAACCTTGGACTAAAAGTAGTTGCTACATTTTAAAGGCCTTAACTTTGTTACACAAATTTAAAAAACAGTGAATCAAGATAGCAAGAAAATACTACCTGACAATGTCACACTAATCAACAACAGCACAAAGACCACTGAAGTGAAGAGAATACCATTGATTTTCTCAATACAATGGCACCTGTCATTGGGTGGGAAAGCAGTTGCTGGGTGCCCACTAGGTGAACAGTTCTTCACATTGAACAGTGAGGTAGAGGAGGTTGTAGTGAAGGCAAATGCCCCTTCATCTCCATCTCCATCTCTCTCTCTCTCTCTCTCTCTCTCTCTCTCTCTTTCTCTATCTCTGACTCTCTCCCCAGATCTTCCTCTATCTTCCACTCCAGTCTCAGCCTACTACCACGGCTGCATGGAAATCCGTGTGAACGGGCAGCTGCTTGACTTTGATGAGGCCATCAGCAAACACAACAGCATCAAGTCTCATTCCTGTCCGCCCGTTTCCCCTCCTGAGCCAGTCAGCCAGTATCTGCCGTGACCAGAGATGATGTTCAGGCTGAAGCAGAGAGGATTGGCCACTTTTACTGTGTGTCCAGATGTACATTCTTGTAAGGAGAAACAGTAAAAGAGACGAGCAAAGAGGGTCTAGACTTCACCTCTGTCGTTTTGATCTGTATTCCCTGCCACTACAGTATTATTATTTACTGTCCTGTGAATATTAACCCCTTAAACTGCAAAGGCCTTTCTGTTTCCCCCGTATTAGTGAGATTACTTACAGAAGTTTCTAGTTTCTAGTAGTTACTGAATGAAACGTCGGATTAATAAGAATGAGTATACAGTTTAAGGGGTTAATGAGAGGGCACCGCCTTTTGTGTGTTTTGTTTCAAAGAAATAGCATATAATGCAATACAGAGCTGAGCTCTGAGTGGTTTGGAATTTGTATTCAGATCAGATAAGGGTGACCTGGATCCAGCTTTTTACTAGGATCTGTTGATCATCCTTTTTAGCCCATTTGAAGATCTGTTTCCATTTTAAAGTGAGATGTGAGTTTGTGTTTCTCCCCCTAAACACATTCATCAGTGAGTAAATGTAACTTTTACTTTCGGTTTTCCAGAAATAGGACCAAAGAATTCACCATACTGTGTACGACTGTGTTTATTGTGTTGAATTTTTGAGCTTGATTTATAGAACGAATTGAGTATTGTAATAAAACTGACACAAGTCTGTGGTATGTATGTATCCAACTGTTTCCAGTTTAGCTCCTACCAGTCCTAAACTGGTTAAAGCACTTTGTATAAAGAAGTACTCAAGAATGTTACACCAGACATACTGTTACGTTTCATGTATTTATGCTTCATATTGAATGTTGACCGTATACAAATGTAATCTAGCCTAATTCTGACCCAAGGGGGGGTGGTGTGTGTAAAGGAATGTAAAAGGAAAGGAGAAGAGCTGAGCGGAAAACATATTTTGGAAACAGCTCCAGGGACGATTTCATATTTTGGAAAAGTGGTATCTGAGGAAAAACAAGAGACTGGAAGACGGAACAAATTAAAGAATGCAATGTTGTTGAAATCCGGGCCGCTTCATCTTGGCTAATGCTTTGGAAGGGTCACACGATTTTGACACGCAATCCATGCCAGACACAAAGCCACGGGTTCACCCAGTAATACAGCTGCGATTTTGGGTACCTGGAACACAGTGCTTGAGCTGGAGCCCAATTTTAACATTATATACACTACCAGGCAAACATTTTTGCACACTTAACTATTTATTTCAATAACTGCGTGTCTGACATCCTATTAACTGGCTGTGTAGCGACGCATTCAAATTCTAGACTTTTCTTAATCTTTAAATGCAGTGGTTAACTGTTTCACCCCATTGGCTGTTGCTTATTAGCACATTAAATATTTAAAAGTTGTCTGATGATCCACATTATAATTATATAAGGTGGCTTTTTGGAAGTCAGTAGTCAGGAAAAAATGACATTTTCTAATAAACATTGTCCAATAAACGTACTGAAATGGTGAACATGCTATAAATATTATCAAAGAATGTTGAGTGTATTTTTAGTAAATGCTAAGTGAATAACATGCAAATGTAGAACATCTCAGTGTATGCCAAAACTTTTGACTGGCATTAAAAATATGTTTTAATTGTCAACCTCCTGACATTCACGTTTTTAAAATGGCAGGAGGTGGGATTAATTAGGCAGCAGGTTCCTTTATAAAGTTGGTTAGATTGTTAGAAGCTATTGGAAAAACAGGTACGCGTAAGGATCTGTGTGTTTTGACAGGACATCTAAAGCTCTATAGCTCTATGATGGGAAGGCTAGTTCATCTGGCCTAGTCCCACAGAGCTACTACAGCACTACGTGCTGAAAAGGTTAATGCTGGTTGAGAGAGAAAGATGTATGTGGGGTTGTGTAGAGGCAGACCAGTTAGAGTACTTATGCTGGCTACAGTGGCTGTGTGAGCATCATAACAGGCCTGGTCTGATTAATTACATTTTCTTCTCTTATGTGGACGGCCCATTGTTTGAGTGTTGGCAACGATCTGTTGGGAAATCTAGAGTCCTGGTATTCAAGGGCATGTTACCTTGATATGTACCATCTAAACCTTACTGCAGACCAAGTTCACCTCTTCAGGGCAACAATATTCCCTAAAGACTGTGACCTCATTAAGCAGAACAATGTGCTCTGCCACAGGAAAGAACATGACAGGGTGTTCCAGGTGTTGACCTCCAAATCTCAATCTGAGTATCTGTGGCACGTGCTGGACAAAGCAGTCCAATCCATGAAGACCCAGCATCACAAATTTTGGGTCATAAAGGTTCTGCTGCTAATGTCTTGGTGCCAGATACCACAGCACACCTTCAGAGGTCTTGTGGAGTCCATGCTTCGACGGGTCAGAGCTGTTCTGGCAGCCCAAAAGGTTAATTGGTTTTCATGTCTTCATGTAAGTGGTTTTCATGTCCTGGCCAATTGGTGTACATAAGCAGTATAGTGCCTCCACCTGGGCTGGTGTATCTTCCTAGTTATGAACTGTGGTTTGTGTTGATGTACAGTTTGCATTAGCCATTCTCTAGCTTTCCTTGAAGCCCCCCTTGCCTGTGTCCAAGACAAGCCAGCAACTGAAATGGCCCAATGATGAATGAGGAGGGCTGACAAATTGTGCACAATAAAACAGTTTTATATAATTTTGTGTTTTGAGGTCAGGTTTATTCTCGATCTTTGATATTTCACAAAGCTACAGAGCTCTTTGTTGTACTGAAGAGCTCAGTGTGTCAAAATGGCACCGTCTTAGGATGACAACAGAACAGTTTGTCAAATTCCTGCCCAGCTAGAGCTGACCTAGACAACAGCAATGGTACATGCAAGCTCACATTACTGTGGTGAATAAAAATCTCACCATCAGTTCATCTTCGGTTACAGTTCTCAGTACAGGATGCAACATCAGCACAGGAACTGTTTGTCAGGAGCTTCATGTATTGAATTTCATTAAGCTGACGCTCACAAGCCTAAAAGCAGCATGCACGATGACAAGCATCAGCTGGAGTGATGTACAGCACATCGTTGTTAGACTCTGGTGCAGTGGACACACTTCCTTTGATGTGAAGAATCATGCTTTTACTATCTGGCAGTCTGATGGAGAAATAGTGGTGGGTGCAATGTTTGGTAGAGGAGGAATAATCTTCTTGGAATCCTTAATTCAAGTGAATGGAAATCTTAATACAGCAGCGCATAACGACAATCTAAAGATCTGTGCTTCTACATTTTGTCATAATAATGTCTCCATGCATTATTTGTTGTGAATGAACTTGACTGGCATGCACTCACCCCATTCCAAAGGTTATGGAGTGCCTACCTGCAAGCTGAGCCTTATCACCCAGCATCAGCACCTGACCTTGTTGCTTAAAGGAAGCAGATCCCTGCATCCATGTGCCAAAATCTTTGGTAAAGCCTTCCGAATAGAGTAGAGGCAGTTACTGCAGCAAAGGCGGGACCACCAGAACAGTGATACCCATGGGTTTGGAAATGTTTTACAGATGGATGTGATGTTTGGATGAAGAACAGATTCTTTTTGAACTCATTTGACACTTGGGGCCCATTTAAATGTAGCATTACACCCATGTGTTGGTGCTTGCTAAATGTGAGTCCCTGGGGAGCTGTGGTGCACTTAACATGAAGATAATGCCTCATCAGCATAGAGCCAGAGGCTAATCCACACACAGAGAGAAATGCTGGGGTGTTTCAGAGTAACTTCTTTTAGACTAAGCTTGCTTACAACTGCAGTGACTAAGTGAAATTAGTCTCTCTCTCTCTCTCTCTCTCTCTCTCTCTCTCTTTGTCTCTCTCTCTCTCTTGCAGAGGAAAAATTCTGCATTGGGAACTCCCAGTGGTTGCTAACTTTCCACCAGCCACTTCGTCGAATCTGCTGCTCACGTTTAGATCACGAAGGTGGAGGGGGCGGGTATGAGTGTGTGTGTGTGTGTGTGTGTATATGTGTGTAAGAAAGTGAGTGAGAGTGTGTGTAGGGGAAAGAGAGAGCTGTGGTATGTGTCTGTCTCTGCAAACTGAATGTAGCTGTGGTGGTATAGACTCCCTCCCGCTGGGAAGTGAAAGCTTTCTCAGCTACATTCAAACACATACATAGAGAGGGAGACACATTCAGAGGGAGAGAGAGTGAGGCACACTCAGAGGGAGAGAGAGGGAGATAGAGGAAGAGGGACACACAGAGAGAGAGTGAGGGGAGTTTTGCCGAGCCTGCAGCCGGATCAAACATGCTTCTGACCCCGGGAGAGTTTCTCTCGGGCTCTGTCCTCTTTCTGCTGAGCGTCGCCTGCTCCGCGGAGTGTAAGTACTCGCACACAAACACGGCTTCACTTTCTTGTGCCGAGAAACCTGCCTGGTCGCGTTCACAACAGCACACTCGCTATATCACACACCGACTGCACGCACTGCTGCAGTTTTGACGCTGTTCAGTGCGGATGGTGCGGTTCTGAACGGGGCTGCTGAACTATCAGAACAGAGAAGTCCTTCCCGCCCGCCTCAGCTGCTCTTGCACGAGCTCCGAACGTGTGGCGTTCTGTTACCGTTTCGGTTTAAACTCTTCCCGACCGTTACCCCGCAGGAGTCCGTCACTATTTCGAGCTGCTCTGACGGTCTGGACGCTGTGCTTCACCTGAACGTTACTGTGTTTATCTGTGTGTGTGTGTGTGTGTGTGTGTGCGTGTGCGTGTGCGTGTTTCGCAGTGTCCTTGTCGCCTCATGAAGCGAGCCAGTTTCTGAGGAGACACAAGAGAGCCAACCAGGTTTTTGAGGAGACCAAACAAGGGCATCTGGAAAGGGAGTGTGTGGAGGAGATATGCACCAAAGAAGAGGCGCGAGAAGTGTTCGAAAACGACCCCGAAACGGTAAAAAAAAGTCATATTTTTGTTCAAACGCAAGGGTTTATGAAAGTCCTTTAGCAATGTTGTGCTGCAAACTGGTCACTGCTAGTATGGTGTGGTAACAATCACAAATTACTGATGACAGCCGACATTCAAAAGTGGACGCTTATCGCAGACTTTGAACCGTTTAGTGCCTCATTTTCATGCCCTAGTAAGTCTGGGGTCGAGGCACTTTGTAATTAGTCTCTCTCTCTCTCTGCCCACCCCTCCCCTTCACACGCATACACAAACGTTTTTATCCCCTCATTGTTTTGCGTGACATAAGTTCCCGAAAGTCTGAGGGGTTTATCGGTACTGCTTATCGTGAGCCTGGCAGCAGGGACAGGTTGGCATTGCAGCTTCATGCTAAAGTGGGTTCAATTTCCTGCTGCTCACACACACGTTTACGTCTCTTCTGGGCCCATTTGAACCGCAGTGCTCTTCATAATGCTCATTCAGTATTTCCACTCCACTCAGTAAGCCATTATTAACTTCCACCAGTCCTTTTGTTCTGTGCCATACGCTGAATACAACATTGGATTGGATTGAATGGACAAATATTTGCAGAAAATGCAACTCTTCCAGCTGTCCTGCATACAGGCCTGTGGGGCACAGAATACTACTGACAGCAGCTTCCCCTTTAATAGCACAGGACTAGTTATTGTCAGTAGCCTGTTCCTTTGGGACATGTGCAGATGAAACTGGTCCTTAGCCATGGTTATTGGCCCCTGAGAGACTTCTAACAATAACATGTGAAACAGTGATGACCGAAGGGGATTGGAATGTGTTTTTAAATCCCAAATGAATTCCTGGCGCGTTTTGTGTAATGCCTGTATCTGACGTTATGTTTTCTCCCAAACACGTGAACTGCAGTATACTCAATGTGTAGGCTGTTTGGGAGATCTCCAGAATGAAATGTGTGTCAAAGCAGCTCAGACATATTTGTACCTTCAAGTAAGTCAAACCTGACATACTTGGAGCGAAGAGATATGGATCCACTCTAGATCTGTCCCATGAGGCGGCTAGTGCTATTATTGGAACACTTAAAAAGTGGAACGCGTTTTTTTTTACGTCAGCACTGGCTTCTAGGAATGAAAGAACGAGTAGCAGAAGGACACAGGCGAAAGGCAAAGAACACGATTAGGTGGGATTTGTGAAGTAAAGTAAAATGAATTGATGTGAATGTAGAGGAAAGGTTAAATGAGGTGATGCACACGGTTAAGGTGAGGTGAGGAGTGAGGATGCATGGATGAAATGCTTTGCGTGCCTCTCCCTCATAGATTCTATGACAGGGAGGGAGGAAAAAAGGCAGGAGGAAGGAGTTGTGCTCCATATGTGCATTATTCATGGTGCACCCTGTGCTATCTACATCTGACTCAACAGAATACTGACACTGCAGTTTTTCGGACTGCAGTGACTGCACGAGTGGTGCGGTTACCGGGTAACCCCCAGAAGCTACATGGGTGAATCCTGTGCAGAATGAAGTGTCCTTTCCTTACAGGCACTGTAGCTCTGCATTTGCAGTGTATTATCCTTTCCATTCTTAGCTCATTGACTACTAATGCTATAGGAATGTTATATGAGGTCATTCTTATATGCACGGAGCTTAAAAACTGCATAAAAGCTCCTGTTTTGGCTTTTAATCTCTTTGTTTATCGGCAGAAGATAAAATGTGACCTTTTTAACCTTTTTACCCCCTTAAACAGGCGTATGGTTCATTTATAGATCTCGAGGCTTGCTGCACAGTAACTACTCAGTAACTACTATGAAACTAATATGTAATGTATGTAGTCTTAAACCTCAATGACGATGAAACGATCCATGACTGCAGTGCTTTTGATGCAAATGAAAGTAGTGAAGAAAGTTTGCTTAACATTTCAAAGGATTTGACCTTCTTCAGGTGCAAACAGTTCAGTTAACACCTCTCACAATATAAGTTGGTCTGGAAAGCCACAGAAAGAGTCCAAGAAAGAACCAGGTCAACTGTGTAGCCAGGCCACACCCCACAGCACTGCAGCACTTGGTGTTCAGGTTGTGTGGGACGATACTGTGTGCCGACTGTCACAGGCAGCTAGAAGATAAAAAAGAAACTCAGGCCCAACGTGTTCTAACAGGACAGTGAGATTAAAGACAAGCACAGGAATAATTGCATGATATCACCTACTAGTAGGAGCTAGTATTGAAGGTTGTGGGTGTTTTGGAAGTGCAAAGTCCCTCTAATCTTAATTTTCCAAAAGAGTAATGGATAGTATCTTGCATATAAGAACGTTTGCTCCATTAAACTGTGACTTCTTCAGATATTAATTTGTGTGTTGTTACTGCTGTGAATGATTTCATAACTAATAAGTGAGTTATAGGAACTGAAGTGTGGGCCTGCACCCTTGTTTAGTTAACATGTAACTGTGGTTAATATACAATATTCTGATGGTCTGCTGTTTCTTTTACACCTTTTTTCAGGACTACTTCTACCCCAAGTATCTGGGTAAGTCACAAGTTAATAATCTTGTCGTTTAGCTGCATTTGAATGTCCCCCAGCACTTTGGCCTTGCATACAGATCCTGGCCTGTGTTTGTATGTCTTGGCATGAACGATTGTGATGAAGGGCTGTCCTCTTGTCTCTTAAGCATGTGTGGAGAAGTTTGGAGATAAGAAGAAGGGAGACCTGGTCACCTGTGTCCACAGTGAGTGACCCTGCTGTGGTTTCTTATTTCTGCCCTCTGTCTTTCCACATCTCTCTTTCTCTGTGGTATATAAATAGCTCAATGCGAGTGCAGAGTTCTGCTGCCTCAGCTGCACTGCAGCAGTTTTCTAGAGGAGGATGATTACACGAGCAGAGAGAGAGGAAGAGAGAGCAGGGCATTGAGAATGAGTGCCTGTGCCTGTGTACCTGTGCTTGTTTGGCCACTGGTGATGCTCAGAAAAAATGCGTAGTTTTATGATATTTTATTTGCGGGGGTTGTGTGCATGGAAGACCCTTTGAATGGATGCGGTAGTTTTTTGTGCCGGTAAGCACGTGACCGGAGCTCGTAGAGCTGACGTGTGCTGGAGGCTCGTCCTTCAGCATGTGTTTCCGCTGAATCGGAGGCAGCAACGTGCCGGCTCAGAATGCTGTGATGTGATTGGTCGATTTGAGTCCAGTCAGGAGCCCTGAGTCAGTGTGCGTGAGAGGATGCTGTGACTCTGCAGTGTTCTCTCTCTTGCTCTCTCACTGGCTCACTCTCACTCTCCCTTTACTCATGCTCCCCTTTACTCTGCCCAGACAAGCCGGGGCATGTCTTAAAAGTGAGATGTTGCAGTGTCAGCAGCATGTTAGAGGCACTACATATATGTGTGAATGGGAACCGAGTGGAAACACAGCAACCTTCTAAGACTTTGTAAAATAAGACACAGCTATTAGGAGCACATTTTGATGGGAACGGTATGTGGCTGTTGGTTAGCTTATCAGAATGACAGGAGTCAGAAAGCAACATATTAGATGATCAGATATGGTGTTATTTTAGGATTGTTATTTGTTCTTCTGACCTTGAATAATTGACCCCCTCACTCTGAACCACCTCTCCCTCTCTCACTGTTTTTCCTCAGACATTCCAGACCAGTGCTCGCCCAATCCGTGTTATCCTGCAGGAACAACACGCTGTGAGGACAAAAAGGGACATTTCCAATGTCATTGCTTCAAGGGGTGGGCTGGCCTCAAGTGCGATGAAGGTAGGCCTTATCAGAAAGATGAAAGAACATACAAATAGACGTGCAGATATTTAATAGACAGTAGATGTTTAGTCTAACAATGCCACTAGACATGTCTTGTCCAAACGGGCAGCTATCCAGCAGACAGTAGTTTTCAATCTTATAGTCTTATCCAATTGACATTTAGTCTTTAACACTTACAATCAGATTTCCATCATTTTCCCTGTAGGGCAAAGTAGACAATCAGACGAGATGTTTGAGATCAAAAGTGTGTTTTTTGTGTGTGTTTTGCCCTGAAGCTAAAGTGCTAATGTTAATGAGGAATGGAAAGGAATGCAAAAAGACTTGCTTTTGTTGTTTTTGACAGTGTGTCTGTTAAGTACTGTCACAAAACATGGCCAAAAATGTAGATAGCGTTCAAGGTTCTACCACTGCTTGCACTGCTCTGGACTTTTTATGGATAAGATTATACTATGTGTCATGAATCACAAGTCTGTTCCAACTTAACACATAACAAAAATCTGGACACTAAACATGACATTTGAAAGGTCTACGAAGTATTGCTTCAGTGTCAGTGAGTCATTTCCAGGAGCAATAGATCTGCAATTATAGATCTATGGTGTGGAGAGGGAGCGGTATTAAGGGAACTGCACTGAAACTGTGGAGAGGGAGCGGTATTAACGGAACTGCACTGAAACAGTGTGGAGAGGGAGGGGTATTAAGGGAGACTGCACTGAAACAGTGTGGAGAGGGAGGGGTATTAAGGGA
>JBBPDH010000080.1:14583614-14596771 GCA_037974565.1 Clupeocharax schoutedeni
TATATATATAGTCAGTGAGCTAGGAATGGAAAGGATAACATTGATTAAAATGAAATGCATTCTTATTTATGAATGATTAAGAGTAATGGGAACATTTTAATATCATTTTTGTCTAATACACATGTAAGCCGCTTAGTGTTTCTGTCTGGAAAAAAGTGTCTTTTGTTTTTTTCCCTACCTGGTAGATGTGGATGAATGTGAGTCACGTGTGTGTGAGGAGGAGTGTGTCAACACGCCTGGGAGTTTCCATTGCTTTTGCGACGGCAGACAGGGTAAAAAGCTCAGACAAGACTTGAAGAGCTGTGAGGTAATGAATGGAATTGATTCATCATCTGCATGACAACCCACTCTATGTACATTTTCTCAAACTTTGCGTGATAACTATATAAAACTGTCCATGCTAGAAACAGTGGTGCCTAGACTCGGTGAAATGGCATTTTCCCCTTACTCTAAATGTACTCAGTCAACCAAAATCTGATGTGTTTGCATATTTAGATTTGCACTGAAGTGTGGCTACAAGTAATATGAGGTTAGACAAGCCTAAATGGTCACACTCTCCTGATGCCATGAGCTCTTAAAAATATCTCTTGCTTATTTTTTTTGACAGTGTTTGCCACACACTGTCAGAAATAATATGAGCATGAAACTACTATTATTAAATCTCCAATTGCTAAAATAGTTTGTTGTGTGTGAAATGAAAGTGGCAAACTTTGGACTCTTAGTATGGTTTAGTGATTACAGTTCAGGCATTGAAAAAATGGTGCAAATAATTATTAATATTTCCCCAAATTGTTGCCTAAATTAAATTGATTGGTCTTTATTTGTTTCCTTTCCCCACTATTGTATATTGTATATTGTATATGATTGTTTTGCCTATTTCCTATCTAATATTTATTGTTGGTATATATGCTTTCTCTTCCACATATTCTCCGTAGCCCATTGAGACTTGTTTGACGTTGGACATGAAGAGGAACTCTCGCTCTCTGTACCTGGGCCGCATGTTCAGTGGGATTCCTGTGGTCAAGCTACGCTTCCGCCGCCGAGTTCACACCGGGTGAGCAAAGTCTCAATTAGATGTCAATATGAACATGAACTGTGAGACTTGTATGGGCTTTTGCAAGACTATCTTGTATAGTTTTGAAGAAAACATGAACATGATAGCACAGCAAACTATTCTCTCCTTGTCATTCTCATATGTCATCAGTTAGTCAAGATATGTTTGTGTCCAAAATTAGCTTCTTTAGTTTTGTAAGGCTAATGTTGCTAACAAGCGTTTAGCTATCCAATTTTTATACTCAAGTGTTACTTCGCATGGCCAGAACCTTCAAAAGGATGGTCTGCTTGTTTGTGTGTGATGATTTAGAGAGCTTGTCTGAGGCTGTTTGGGAATTCAGCCCTTATGTTTTTTGCTAATATAGCCTTGCAGCTCCAGTGTTAAACGAAAGAAACCGTCTTCAAGCACTAAACATAGCTTGGCTGAGTAACTATATTTGAAGTAATGACAAAACCATGTACATTTAAGACCCATAATGGGATCCCCCTAATGAGTGAGTTTCATTATATTTGACCTTTAATTTGGGTCTGTTGATGAACTAGCTGGGGGCAGCTAGTGGCGGAGTGGTTAGGGCATTCGCCCTGCGACCAGAAAGTCCGGGTTCGATCCCCAAGATCGCTAGGCACTGCTGAGGTACCCTGAGCAAGGTACCGCCCCCGCGCACTGCTCCCCGGGCGCCATGTTCCTGGCTGCCCCCTGCTTCACTTGGTGAATGGGTTAAATGCAGAGGTTGCAGTTCGTGCTGTGGTGTGTTCACATATGACAAATGGTCACTTTCACTTCAGCTATTCTTGGGGGACAGTATGTCTATTGTAGAGACATGACCATTTTGGCTCCTTAACACACGACATTTCATAAAATGAAGAAAACTATGAAAAAATTTTTCAATCAGTTTGACTCTCTGTTTCCATGCAGCTTCACGGCAGAGTTTGACCTGAGAACATATGACTCAGAGGGAGTGATCTTCTTTGCTGGTGGACACTTAAACAGTTCCTGGATTGTGTTGGCAATCCACCAAGGGAAGCTGGAGCTGCAGTTGAAATATGGAGCTGTGAGCAGGGTGACTAGCAGCGGCCCATTGGTTAACAACGGACGGTGGCACAAGGTGAGGGTACACTAAGGTACCGTTCAGTCCTTTCAGAGCAAATAACAATGTTTATGCAGTTTAAACGTGAAGGATAGGAATTTGAAGATTAGGCAGCGTAACTTATGTGATACATTTACACTTAAGTGATGTATTCATAATGGTGCACACAATTTCTTTGGGGTTTGTGAATTTGAGTGGAAAAAATAGGCTTTTTGGGGAAAAGTCTTTCTGAACACAGACATGAATAAACATGGCTCTTTGAAAATACTCACATTTATTCAGTTTGTGCAATAATAGAAATGGAATCATTTTAATGTTTGAAAAAAGAAAAGCAAACTGTATTTAAACGTGATCTGGGTCTAAACTATACCTTGGTGTGTCCCTTAAATTGAGGAAGTTGGGCTTGGAAGGTCCCTGAAAACTCGTTTAATTTATTGTTTAAGGTTTGGGAACCTGACTTTAGCACTGGGATGTGAAAAGCCAGTTCTCTTCTCTGTGGATTTTCATTCTGAACAAACTGTAAATTATCTGTATGGGAAAGTTTCTTCAAAACGTGTTAGGTGCTTCCCTAATGTTGTGCAACTATCTTCATATGCTGCCAGATATCAGTAGAAGAGCAAGGGAGAAGCCTGGTGATAAAAATCAACAAGGAAGCAGTGATGAAGATTGCAGTAAATGGAGATCTTTTTACGCTGAAGAAAGGCATGCATGAACTCAACCTAACTGTGGGCGGGGTTCCGTTCAAAGAGGACGGGCTGGTTAATAAGGTAAGGATCTAATTGCAAATGTACTCTAAGAATGTGTTCTGTTTTAACTTTTGTTCCTCTTTAAGGTGGCACTCACTGATGGTGTCAATTGAGTTCCCAACTAAAATCCTTAGTCTGAACGAAGAAACCTCAACATACATTTTTTGGAATTCACACTTTAGTGCTTTTAGACTTAATTGTGTTAACAAATGTCCTTCTCAAATTTTCAAGCTGTTTAAGTATGTAGCCCTCTGCAAAGACAGTAATTATTCGGGCAAATCAGTCTTCCTTCAGCAATGTCGAGTTATTTACACTTCATATAAATGAGGCGGTGGCACAAGACAGACATTCATTTCTTCATTTCTTCATTCATCTATCCATCCATCCATTCAATCATTCATTGTTAGAGATTAGGTATTTGCTCTTATTTTACAGTAAATAAAGCAATGTCCCTGCTGTCTTCTAGGATAGTAAGGCTTTTTGCTGTTCAGGATGCAGTCGTGTTTTTGCTAGCCTGTGCTTAGAGTTTGCTTACTAAGCTGACGCAGTTGGATGGCCATTAGTCATCAGCACAGTTAGATGCTCTTGAGAGCACACAGGACAGAAATTCAGCCTTGATGCAATGTGGAAGAGCCTCACAGACACGAATGATCAAGTTCAGATCCTGTATCAGCCAAACTCACCCTCCTGCCTCTTGGATGCAGCCATTATCTGACATAAAGATGCCCTTGAAGTCAGATGCAGGGAAGCCTACAGGCAGTTTTTGGGGTGCTTCTGCTCAGAGAAAACTGGCAGTACTTCTGCCATTGGCATTAGTCTGTGAGGTTTCCATAAGGCTGCCTCTTGTGGGCTGGATTCTGCCAGTAAGCCTGTGGCATTCCGCTCAGTGTTTATAATTTGCACAAGATACTCCTGCTGTGGGCAGAAAAAAACTTCATAAGGAAAGAAATAAGACAAGGAAGTGTCGGAAAAGGCTTTATGTCTGTATGTATTTTTATGTGTAACGGTAGTTAATGTGGATATTGATATCCACTAGCTGACTTCCTCGGGCTAACTTTGTCTAAAATGAATGTAAATGCATTCATTAGCTGTGATCTGACAAATCAGATAAAATAATCCTTTCACATGACTCACCTTCATAGAAGTTATGTCAGATAACTTACAGTTAAGAACACTTTTGAACTAAACTAGTCACTCAAGTAGGCTGAAATAAAAGGTATATATTAGAACATGCCCCCTTTCAGTTCACATATGGATTCTCATGACTAGACTTGTTGGATGCTTTTGCACAAATTATTGTATAAGAATGTTTGTGAGCTAACAATATTTGGCCATATCATATCACAGAAAGAGTTTTATTCCGCCACTAGCCAGATAAAGTGATGGTTTTACACAAATCACCCTCAGGGATTGTATAAGCAGCTAACAGAGCCTTCGGGCGAACTCACTTACTTCATTGGGCTGAAAAGCTGTAGCCTAGAGACTAAATGTGAGAGTATGAACCCTTTCACGCATATTTTTATCTCGAGTCATAGGAGGAAGCATTGTTTTCTCATGGCTCATATTCCAAATGTAAGTAATGTTAAAGAAATACTGGTTGCTTTGCTGCCTAACACCTGTAGGCCAATATAAGTTGTAGTGGATGGTTCTTAATTGCTAAATCTCATAAACAGTTGCCTAAAATGTTAAGAATGTTGTAGGTGCAAAAGCAAAAGCCATTTGTTGTAAAAAATAATGGAATGCCTCAAATAACAAACAATAACATTAAGAAAATGGATGTATGTGTAGTTTTGTGTTTTTGGTACCTTGTAGAGGACCTCTGCTGGATATTGTATTGTTTCAAATTGTTAATTGAATGTTGTGCTTTAAGCAGTAGAGCTAAAATTTTATAGCATGCACCATAATGAAATATGCTGACCTTGATATAGTTGATATGGGGCAGCTGGTAGCCTAGTGGTTAGGGTGTTTGCCCTACGATCAGGAAGTTGTGGGTTCAATTCCCAAGACTGCTAAGCTCCTCTGAGGTGCCCTAAGGAAAGTAGCGTCCCCACACACTTATCCCTGGATGCTGTGTTCCTGGCTGCCCACTGCTTCACTTGGCGAAAGGGTTTAATACAGAGGAAGGTTTTCGTGCAGTTGACACTGTGTGCTGTGGTGTGTTCACAAATGACAGAATAGACACTATTTGTTATTAAACACTAAGTGTTATTACGAATAATTATAATGCATCCTGTTGTACCTAGTATGCTCAGAAAAGTGCTTAAAACCATTTTTGTATACTGTTTTTTTAATTGCCAACTAAGTTGGCATCTATTAAATTATAAAAGACAGATTCTTTGTTTTTGATTTCTTTATTCATTTCTCCTTATGTATTTAGCTATGAGTTTGGAGAGAGATTTCATCAAGTCCTAAACACTTATATCACTAATATGGTTAAATTACAAAACGCCTGTTGTATTGTGGTGCACAGCAGTTTGGTCAGCCTCATGGTTGTTTTTATAAGTGCTTTATAAATAAATAAATGTAATGAAATGAATGAACACCTGTTGCGTTCCATCACTACTGTCGCATAGTAACACAGGATGAATTATTCAACAAATGTAATCGTTAAAGTTACAGTTTTAAGTGTTTAAATAAAGCTGAGCGGCTTCTTTAAACCATATGGGTGATAACAGTGTCTTCGTAACATGCTTCGTTCAAGAGGGGCCCTGAGGATATGTTCATGAAGCATGGCTTAAAAACATGGAGTCAGCTCAAATTCCTGTTAGTCTCCAGGGGCAATTCTGGAGACCTTTTAGTGGCTGAAGCTTCTCTATGCTGATGAACCTTTAATGACCTTGACAGTCAAAGATAAGGCTCTGCTAAAGAACATTAACGAACTACTAGATCGGCCGCTGTTTGATATGAGTTTCATTTTTATAAGTTTTGATTGCCCGTGTTTACATTCAGCTGAAACATGAAGGTTAGGCTTCTAAAATCATGCTACCTGGCGTCGTTACTGCGAAGTGTGCTGCACCTAATGTTTTGCACTCATTACACTGTACAGCATGTGATTTAGGAACTAATGCCTCATGTACACTGATGTATTAGCTTTTAGGATTCCCTTTCTGTTTCACTCTTCCTAAAATAGGATGACTGGAGACAGAGATAATAACATGCCAAATTTGCCCAAGGTAGAGGAGCATACCTGAGACATGTAATTGTTTTGTAATTTTCAAGACTCTCTGACAGCAGTATCACCCTCCAGGCTTAAGACATGTCTCAACAGCAAAGAGTTGAGCACCTGTCCATAATGCATCACATCCTCAAGGTGGGCTCTTTATAATAACATAAAACTTGGGGATTTAAGGTGGCCTTTGGACAAAAAAACAAAAAATGCTTTTGTTTATATTTGGCTTTCTGATTCTCAGCTTCAAAGTGAAGACAGATCTTAAAACCATTGCAGTTGTATAATCCTGAAGACATGGCTCATATATGGGTACAAGGGGAAAAAAAACATTTTCACAAGTGTATCATATTAGTGACCACAGGATGTCTGTGGTTTTACTTGGTTCCTTAGTTACTAACTACACTTCACTACAGGGTTCTATTGGTTTCACAGTAGATGACATAATCATATGGTAACGAGCCACAGATGTTTTCAGATCCTAGGAATGCTCTTATCTCTTGAAGCTGGTCTTATATCAGCATCATAAAGAAGAAAAAAAAAATTCATTAGACAGGCAGCGGTGATTTGAATTCTTCGCTCAGAATCACGAGTACAAACTGTTTCTTCTGTAAACCAGCAAGCAGTTATTTTCTAGATAAGGGTCCAGGGAAAAGGTGTTCTGTGAATCTGTTAAATCGCACTCAGCAGTACGTAGTGGGAACTCTTGGTTACTTTTTGTACAGCACATTGTTCTTCTAGTTGTGTGAAGTTGTTTATATACTTTGCCAGGTCACTGACGGTGCACAGTTCACAGAAACGTTACCCAATAGATTGTTGTGGTGATTACTTTTGTAACTGTCTGACTGGGATTATATGTATTATCTGGACTCCAGGTGAACCCACGTCTAGATGCCTGTATGCGAGATTGGCACTGGTTGACTGGTGAAGACACATCCATCCAAGAGACCATCCGCCACAACGAGCGCATGCAGTGCTACTCCAGTGAGGACCACAGCTCATTTTACCCTGGCCATGGTTTTGCCTTCTTCAACCACAGCCACGGTGTGTCCATGTTTACGGTCTATACCAATTAAACAAATGAAATCAACAGTACTGTTACATATGAGCATATAAAATACTGGTTGTTTAGTAAAAATACCCAAGGCACCTATTGATGAGCTCTCCTCAACATACAGGTGACACCCAGGCCCTTAGTGTACAGCTGACTGTACGACCAGCATCTACTATGGGAGTTCTGTTTGCACTCATTCAACAGGATCATGTCATTTTCTCCATCTCTCTATCTGACTATCATCCTGGGAAGAAGGAATGGACAGAGGTGAGTGTGTTTTGTATCCCTTATCCAGTCAAGCTGTTTTGAACTGGCATACTTACGAAAGGCTTCTTTTCCACTATGAAGCGGACATAATCTGTGTGTAGGGCAGGGGTCACAGTCTGACACAGTTTTCATTCGAAACACACAGAAGCCATTCCAAGTATGCTTTTGTAGTAATCACAGTTCGGACTACTTTGATTTCCCTTGCCAGCTGCTGGCTGCTTTGAGTGCATGTCTCCTAAATGTAAGCAGGAGTTCTAGCATAGTTGTGTCCTGAAGTCGAATAATATTCTACTTAAAACAACGAATTACTTGAAATCTTATTTTGTCATGTCTTCTCATTCTAGCATATACTGGTATCTTTCGGTAATGTGATCGTGACGAGCGCTCCAGTTGACCTCTGTGATGCAGAGACGCACACCGTGAACGTGACTGTGACTGGCAACAGCACCACATTAGAGGTGGATTGGCATCAGGGTGAATCTGTTGAGCATTTGGAGCCTCTGGACCTTTCGTCATCCTATAGCACCTTTATTGGAGGCATACCAGGTGAGTTATAGCTGTTTTATGTGTCCATCGTGGAAAAGAACTGAAAGAAAGCTTTGACTCAGCAGAATCATTTGGAAATCGCATTTAAAACTGTTAATGGTCCTGGACAGTGCAAGCTGAGGATACACCTTTATGCTTTGTTACAGATGTTTCCCTGGTGTCCACTCCAGTCTCTGCCTTCTACACGGGCTGCATGGACGTCACGGTCAACGGCCAGCTGTTAGACCTGGACGAGGCCCAGCACAAGCACAATGATATTCGCTCTCATGCCTGCCCTCTAGTGGCCCACGCCAGTGAAAGTAAAATACTGGGCGACTAGAACGCAGGACAAACTCATTGGGCTTTGTTTATTGGACCTAGCTTTAGCCTGGCCCTAGAACCAACATGCCTTTAAAAGGAGAATGTCCATTAAAAGTGAATTTTAGTGCAAGAGTAATCGTAATCTGGATCTTTAGGATTGACACAACATGGCCTTACCAAGCCACATTCTCTACACACACTCCTTTTGTTTAAGTTGGCTCTTAACGTTCAAACTTGAGTTTTACTCCAAAACTATGGAGTCCACACCCATCCACTACTGCAAGAGTGGTCCATTACATACTCTGTCTTCCAGCAGTAAGCAATGTATACACAATCACATAAACACTGTAACTGTATATTTATATCATACTCACTGAGACACAGGGGAGATGTATACTTACATTAGAGACGTGAAAAGCACTGCTCCGCAACACAAGCTACTGAGAAAGAGAGTGCGCTGTAACATATTGTATATGTAAATACGTGACTGTACAATGCTTTTTAGACGAGACGAAAGAAAGAAAAATCCAACTACCTTAACAGCTAGATCAAACGGCCTCAAGTCACCAAAGGCCAGTTAGGTGCTCAAAGCCGTTATCGACCATTTTGTTTTGGTTTTGAGTTTTGTTCTTCCTCATGTTGTTTAGGCTGTTGTTTTTAATCTTCTGTACTGTATGAAATCTTGTTTTTGTATTTCTCTCATGTTTACCCTTGGTGTGTTCTGCATCAAGGGAGATTTTTGGTCTCCACTGTCTGATTGGAGACTAAGTGCTATTTGAAAAAAATAAAGGTGGTTGTAATAATATGAACTCTTGACTTGAATATATATATTAGTTTTGGAAATGTTCCCATTTAGATTCTCGAGATAATTCTGGGTGGGGAGTGCATTTTGTACTTATTTAATACTGAATGTATATTTTCTTGTATTAACGTATTTATACAGGCCCATAGTAAGATCCCCTTAGAACAATGCTACTATTTGTCAAGGATTTTATTGTGACTAACTGTAAAATAGCCTTGTTCATCTCTACTAGCATCTCTACTCATCTCTACTCTACCTATCCAGACTTCCAATATCCATATAAATATCTGGACAGTGACACGTGTTTTGGCTGTTTATACCAGCAAGTTTAGAAGAACTGGACATTAAACAATGGCTATTGGGTTAAAGTGCTGAATTTCAATACACAGATAAATGCATTAACCATGAAGAGAAAACTACACAAACACATCGTCAGAGGGGAAATCACAAGATCTTAAATCGAAGGACAGAGGAAATGTGTGGTGAAGCTATTAAATGTGACTGCTGATGGCTGACGAGAAACAGGAATGTTATAAAAGCATTTTAACTGCTTATTTTGAGCCAAACAGCTCAAAAGTCACAAACTGGTGGTTCACCTTGCAACAGGACAAAGACCCGAAACACACAATTAGTTTGCCTCTAGTTGGTCTCTGGTCAAGCCAATGACCCCCACTTTACTAAAGACAACTGGGATGAAAAATGGCTGATTTACAGTCCCAGCAAAGCATCACCAAGATAATATTTAGCATCTGTATCTAAGGGCTGTAAATGTCAGGAGGCACTGATTGCAAAATATTAAACATGCCAATTCAAAGTTATGTTTACTGGTGGTTAGGGAGTTGCCCCTGTAATCAGGTGGTTGTGGGTTCAAATCCCAGGACTTCCAGAGACACCACCGAGGTAGCCTTGAGCAAAGTACCTTCTCCACTCACTGCTCCCCAGGTGCTGCATTGCTGCCCACTGCTTCGCTTGGTGAATGGGTTAAATACAGAGAAAGAATTTCACACTGTTACATGACTATAAGGGGCCACTTTACTTTACTGGTATTACTATTCACTGTACTGTTAAACCCCTTCAAGTAAAGCTTAGATTCTGTATTTCAACCTAATAGTCATTGCTTTATTTCTAATCAAATTGGATTAGAGTGTAAAGTAAACGAAAACTGTCACTGTCCATGTATTTACAGAATTCAATGACCTTTAATCCATAAATCCACTCCTTAAAAGGCATAAATGTATTTTGATTAGATCCCTAATATTAGAACTATAATAAACTATCAATCCTTTTCTAACATCCAGTTGAAATGTTTTGTGCCATTCATTTACAAGAAATTCAGTAGTTGCATAGTAGTCCTTTAACAGGCGTAAGGTGGAGGTTTCTCGAAGGGCCCTAACGAGTGTCCGTACAGTGAGGGGGCGTTAGGAGTGAGCATATAGCCAGAAGAGTCCTGAGAAGTGGACTGGGATGGAACTGAAGGGTTGGTACTGGACTGGGCTTGAGGCTGGCTCTCATCGGATGGGGACACAGCCATCTCGGGGATGGGCTGAGAAGGGCTGGGCGCCGGGTAACTGTTGAGGTGCTAGTGGTAAAGACATGAAGAATGACGAGAACAGTAGTAAATGTATATATACTTGGAGGCAAATTACTATCGAGCATCAAGAACGGTAGTAAAACCGTAAAAGCCCTATTTACAGCCGGCCAGGTGCAGGTTTAAAAGCACCTCTGCAGCTATGGTTACCTGCATGGGCACTGGGTAGTTAGGGTAAGCAGGCAGAGCTTGTCCAGAGGGGCAGAAGCCTGTGTAGGTGACCATGTGCTGGGTGGGGTTGTAGAGGATGTGTGGAGGTGGAGCAGGACTGGGTGACATCTGGCTCGGAACGGCTGGAGCCTGGAGGGCAGCGATGTACTTCGTCAGGAGTAAAACGGCATCATTGTAAAGTGCACTATGTTTACAACAGTGCTAAAATATAAAACAGTTAATAAAACAACAGTGTCACACTGATGCCAGCGTTGGGACTGGTACCGAGATGTAATACTGGTAATACTGTAATACTGGGGTTAAGCATCGATCATTTTTAACTCAAGTTTTTAAACTTAAACGGGAAATGATCCCCAATAGAGAATGCTGATAACCTATCGCAATTTCTCATGCACACACACTTGTGCACCGTGACTACAGCAAGCAACATGACAGTGATGAGGCATAATCTCCTGACTGAGACAAGCAAAGAACCAAAGTTTTAAACAGCAGTGTGCAGTGGTTCATACACTGAAATCTTCAGAATCGAACCTTTTTATCAAAATTTGCCACAATTAAAGGCTGATTACATAATAACAGAAAGTGCAAAGCACACTAATTAAACCAAGATGAAAGGATAAGTTAGGCCTCTCACAGTAAGGATGACGAACCACTGTGTGCTCAGCTGCAGTCGAATGTTAGTCCAGGATGTTACTGAGGTTACGGACATAGGAACATATGTTGGTATCACTGAGTAGTGCTAGTGTAGCAGCAGGCTATGTTCCAAGATGCCATTAATTCAATAGTGGTATGTTTTGTTGAATAAAATTTTTAAATAGTAGATCAAGTAGACAGTTAGAAGTGTTATCGCTACTTTGTGTCAGAAAACCTGGTATTAAAAAGTAAAAACGAAAAAGAAAAACACTTCCCTTTTAGCCCAAACATGGTCAACGTTTGTTTTTCTGAAGTTTGCTGTGTTAGTAATGTAGCTGCAGTAATGAGAGCTCTTAAGCACACGTTGGCATTGTGCTAACTGCACGTATGAATCATCCCTGAAGTAGAAGCTTCTACTATTGTTTTACAGCAAACTGACAACAGTAGGCTCAAGCTGAAAATTGTGTAAACAGTGATTTTCACTCAAAGTTGAGTGTAACCTGCTCTGACTGAAATCTCACCATGTCCTTGAAGGCTCCTAGAATGGCTGCGGTGATGATGCCCAGGAAGACCCCCAGCACGTTGAGCACTACACTTGACCACAGCAGTCTGTGCAGGTGCACCACATCCCAGCAACTGCTCACACCAGTGAACTCGAAGTAATGGGCGTGATAATCTGGGCTGGAGAGACAGTCACAAACATTAAACTTATCTTTCCCATGAACCCTCACTCTCACTAACAGCACCAAAGCCATTATTAAGTCCGGAGTGCGGACGGTGGTCACACAGTGCAGGCTGAACTGGGGCACCTCACCTCTCACAGCTGTGTAAATCACAGCAGTAGCAGGTGTTGCTCTTCACTCTGAGTTTGCATTGCTCGTTAAAAGACTGACAAACAACCTGGATGAACAGGAAATGAGACAAAATGAGACAAGAGGCAGAGTTTGAGAGATCATCTATGACATTCTGCATAATAGAACAGATGCAAAAACCAAAGTAAGTTGTATTTAAATCCTTGTGGCTTCAAACTCTTCTTCATTCAGGAGGCTGATCACTGGCTTAGACACCTTTACACCAGCAGAGGGCACACTAAACCATGACTCTGCCTTTTAGGCACCATAACAGGTATGTAAAAATAAATATACAGCAATTATATAATTACAAAAAACCCCAACTACAATTCATTTTCTACCATTATCACCGCCTTCAGGTTACTGTAGCGAGCCAAGATTAAAACGCATGACGCCTGGTCTACAGGTGTGTGTTTCGGCCCAGAAGCGTTTGGTTTCACCTACATCTCCAGGACATTGTGCCTAATTAGTAAAGTAGGCAAAGCCAGTGCTCTATGTGCTGCGTGACTGAAATGACCACATTGTCGTTGTTGTAAGAAAATCTTGAGATTTTGTTACAACAGAATGACCAGGTAATTTCAACCATGTACCACAAAGAGGTCACCGGCTTTACAGACTCACTTCAATAGTGTCTGTACAGGAAAAGGAAATACATTCAGTGTCCTACAAGATTTCATTCTATTTTATTTTGTAGCTGAATTAGAGCATTCATCGTAAAATCTTAACACTCCTTTTCTCCTTTCAGTGTTTATCACTCAAAAAGGAATAGTTGCCTTTGTTTTGTTTACGAGAGGGAAAAGGGGGCGGGGTCACCGACATCAATCATTCTGGTTCATTCTGTGAGAGTCATGAATGTGCTCCCAGATTAGAACAGATCTGGATGAGAGATGTG
>JBBPDH010000080.1:14596871-14611774 GCA_037974565.1 Clupeocharax schoutedeni
AGCGGGCCAGGGACGGCCAAACGTACCGCGCCCGGGCACGGTTCGGAGCACTCACACTAGTCAAACGAACCGTGCTTCGTACTCGGACTCGGTTCAGATTGCCTAGTGTGAGTACACCCTTAGTCAATCACGCCTGTTTTCAAATGTACCTACGATGGCCATGGCAATGATACTTACCCCAGTTTTTCCAAGGAGGTCATTAAGTTGGTTGGTTTTTGCATTGAGGTTAACATACACAGCTCTTTGAGGTTTGGGAACAAATGCCAGCAACTGACAGAACAGGACACATTCCTTGCTATTGTCTTCTGCCAGAGGATCACTGGGTGTTGGACGGTCAATGATGCTTTGAAGTTTCAAGAAGGCAGCCTTTGTGGGAGAAGATATCAAACATAATTATTTCACCAACCATGTGCATTAATACAACCTGAAAACATTTCTACACTATAGTGCATGCTGCACACTTTCTCTCTCTTCCTGGCACTCCCTCTTCTTTCTCAATTACCTTATAGTTACATCAGACATTGTTCTAGAATTAGGCATATTCAACCACTGCCCATCTATATACCCATGGATGACAAGCAAATCATTTCTATACAGTGGGAAGGTCAATGCAGATCTTTCCCCCTGCTTAGGTTGTTCTTACTTGTGTTGCCTAATTATGTTTTAAATACTTTTTTTTTTTACGTGCAAGTGTTTTAAATGTAAATTTTAAACTTTTATTGTATCTTTAATTCTGAGTAAAGCGTCCAAGTATTTTTAAAAGCGCTCTATAAATAAAATGTATTAATTAATTATTATTAAGTGTGTTAAACAGAGCCGAGAGCTAAAGCAACTGCAGCACAGCAAGGCATGCTGTTCTCTACCAAAATATGCTGATAAACACTTAACATCTTATGGTCATATAAAATACCTGTTTTTCCTAAAGTCTTCACTCCATCAGTTCAAAAGTCAATTTGTTAGTGCACAAAAACAGGCTCTGGTTTCATATTTAGAAGAGGCACTAGGCTCATCATGACTTGAAATTGTTCACCCAGTAAGGTTTTTTTTCCTAGTGTAAGAGCAACAATATGGAAAGGTAAACCTTGACTTGACCTGTACAATCAAACAACTGTATGCATACAACAAACATAACTGCTTACCTTAAACCTTTCATTAGTGGTTTCAATCTCAGAGAGCAACTTCAGTGTTCTTTGTTTGGATGTCACATCAGTCTGTTCAGTCACATGAGAGAGAGGGGCATTTGCCTCATGAAGAGACTGAAGTTGGCATGACATTCAAGAAAATGAGTTCAATAAAAACAAAATGTTAAATTTTAATTTAACAGCTACCTGGCTCAAATGACTGGCTTCAGATTCAAGATGAATTTTCTGCTCATCCAATCTTTGTACTTTCTCCTCTATAAAGGTCAGCTGTGGAAACAATTTTACTCATTTTAAAAACACAGTTCACAAACACATAATGCATCTTTAAGAACTAACTACTCCCTGGGTGCCGTGTTCCTGGCTGCCTGCTGCTTCGTTTGGTGAATGGGTTAAATACAGAGGAAGGATTTTGTGCTGTTCACACAGTGTGCTGTGGTGTGTCTATGTATGACAGAGTGGTCACTTTCAACTAAAACAAAAATCAAACAACCGTACCTCCTCCATCTTTTCCTCTAGCTCTCTCCGGTGTCGGTCCCGCTCTTCTCTGACTTCATTAAGGACGTGCTGGAGCTGTTCTGCATGCGTCTTTTCATTCAGGAACTGGTCTTTGATTCCAACAAGACCCTGCAGCTCTTCGCTCAACTGATGTATCTACAAATAACCCGAGGTAATAAATGTAGGCGATCTCACAACAAATAGCTGTTCTTACACATATATGGTTTGTATTCCTTACTCTTTCTTCTCTGGCCTTCAGATCACTGTTTAGTTGAATCCCCTTTTCAGTGGCAAGCTTAAGCAGCTCATCAAGTTTCTCTTTTTCTTCCTCAAGAGAAGTAACCCGCGTCTGAAGATTCTGCAGCTCTGTTTTGACATTTTGAGTTTCAGCTGTCTCTGCTGTGTCTTTCAAGCTTCTTAAAGACAAAAGATCTTCAGTCAACTGGTTCAGCTAAAGAGGAAGCAGAAAAAACAAAATAGTAAAAAACATGAATCAGGTGGAAAGAGAGTTTGCTGTTCATGTGCATCTGTTAGGACAGTGGACAATACTTGCCTGCTGTTTGAGTTGAGACTCCTTTTCAGCACTTTGGGTCAGCAAGTCAGCATTCTCTTTCTGCTGCTGCTTTAGCTCCTCTTTAGTAGAATGGAGCAGGTTTTGATAGGTTTTTGACTAGAGGGAAAGAAAAAACAAAGGTTTTTCAACTGTCCAAGATTGAGGAGACAAACTACTAGCTTCTCATCAAACTACAAACTGAACCCATTCAGAGGTCTTACCATTTCAGAAGCTTCCTGCAGATCTTTTCTGAGCACTGTTCTCTCATTTCTCAAAGACTCGATTTCCTGCTTAAGGACCGGCATCTATACAATAACAGAATATTCAAACAAGACAAACGTTTGTAGCACTTTGAGATTGTTTTTAAATGGAAAGTGAATTAGAAATAAAATGTATTATTATTATTATTACAAACTGAAACTAATCTCAACCTACTGAGTTTGGCTTGAAAAGCAATTTTGAAGGGTGGAAGTGAAACATTGATAGGCTCTGGTAACTGTATCCTACTTTGCAAACAGCTTCCTTATTTAAGATAGCATTTACATCATTTAAACTGATGTGCATAAAAATCATAAAAGAAGATTCCACTGACTTGTTGAAGCTCTGCTACAAGTTTCTCTTCAGGATGCAGCTGTTCCGAACTGTTGCGTTTCAATTGCTTCAACTCGTCTTGAACTTGGATGAGCTAAACAAAAAGTATTCCTTAGAAACGCAGGCATAGACAAAATCCCACCACACCGAGAGCTACCAAGACCCAGAATAGTCTCACTAGTTTAGCATCAGACTTAACTGAACAATGTTTCTACCTTCAATTCAGAAACTAGGGTTATGTTATATTTAAGGTGGCTCAGATATTAAGGCTACCATCATACCTCTCTTACTCCTTGTAGCAGTTCTTGGAGATTATCGTCTTGCCCACTTATATTAGCAGATAAACTGGGGTTGTTGGGTGGGATACTGCAGGAAGCAGCCTTCATCAATAACTGATTTCTCTCAGCAGCCTGAAGTTGCTTCAACTGCTGTATCTTGTAACAAAAATGTAACAAACGTTTGACTTAAGAAGCACACCACCTGCTTTACCTGAATCAACAAGCTCGAAGGCATCAATTCATTGCTAAAGGTGTTGACAGTCTCTCACCATCTCATCCTTCTTGTCAAGATCCTCCTTGAGCTGGCTTTTCTCTTCCCTTAGCCCCTGAAGTACCTCCAGTAGCTGGTCTCGTTCTTTAGTAAGACACACAATGCTGGTTTCAAGTGTCTCCTTTTCTTGCATGTTGTCCAGGTTGCTCTTGGTACTTTCAGTCAAAAGGAAATCCTTCTCAGCGTTACAAAACTGAACTTCCTCCTTAAGCTGCATCACCTGCAGCAGGAAGAGAACAATTTAATGGTTAATGCAAGGATCACATCCATGTGTAAAAGGAAGAGATACAAGAATGATTTAGGCAAGAATCTGATAAACATGGCAGTGCTCCAATCTTACCATGTCATCTTTCTCATCAAGATCTTGCTTGAGCTGTTTTTTATCCTCTCTCAGTTGCTGTACTGTCTCCAGAAGCTGATCTCTCTCCTCAGTAAGGCACACAGAACTTGTGTGAAGTCTCTCCAGCTCCTGCATGTTATTCAAGTTGCTTTGAGCATTTTCAGCCAAGAGGTGGTCTTTTTCAGAGGTAGTAGACTGGAGCTCCTCCCTCAGTTGAACCATCTGTACAGGGAGAGATAATGCTTCTACATTTCACAAGATCACTTGCGGGAAACAAGACTATGTGAAATTTAAAACCGGGCACAGTTAATACCATTTCCTGTGCCTTCTCTAGGTCCATCCCTAGCTGGTTCTTCTCCTCCTTCAGGCCCCGCAGTATGTCAAGGAGGTAGTCCCTCTCTTCAGTCAGAGATAGGGTGCTTGCTTGCAACTCCTTCATATTGCTTTTAGAGTTTTCAGCCAAAAGACTATCCTTTTCAGCAGTAATACACTGAACCATTTCTTTTAGCTGCATCACCTGCAGTGGGGAGATTAACAGATCAAAATTAGAGTGTCCATTTCTACGTTCTCTTACACATAAAAAATCCACCTTTTTTGCTGGGGTTTGTGTTTTGATTAAAAAACACATTAAGGCAGTGAACAAGTGTCAATGTGTGTAATTCCCAGTTTATTCAGCAGTTCTTTCAAGAAGAAGAAGAAGAACAAAAAAAAAAAAAAGAGCACCAGCACTGAAAGCTGGCCATAGAAATTGGAATCTTGTCTGGTGCTGTTCTAATAAAACAGGACTGTTGATGTAATAGCTGCCATCTCCCCTGGTCCTTTACTAGACATGTAACCACACACCACAAGAGTATTGAAATTTGGTTGTTTTACTCAATCATACATTACACATTTAAGGTTGGACTCTTCTCATTGCACTGAAGGCAGGTGGCCATCAAACTGTCCAGATCTCAATCTGATTGAAAAGGTATAATGGAAATTAACAAACTGGTTCATGGACAATAAGTGAAATAAACATACCAAGCCATTCTTCTCCTCAAGCTCTGTCTGCAGCTGGATCTTCTCCTCTCTCAGGCCATTCAGTACTTCCAGAAGCTGATCTCTCTCCTCAGAGATGGAGGCAATTTGCAGTTGAATCTGCTCATGTTCAGACACAGTAGGAAGACTGTCTTTGGATTTCTCTGACAGAAGATGGTTTTTCTCTGCAATTGAAGACTGCTGCTCCTCCCTTAGATTAATCATCTGCAATAAGGACATAAAAGAAACTTAAAGAATTCTATAACTTAAATGTGCTGACCGTCACATCAATTTACAGAACACTTAGCTCATACCATTTCATTTTTTGCTTCCAATTCCAATTTCAGCTGTTCTGCCTCCTCTTTGAACTGTTGTCTCTGTTCAGTCAGAGACAGGATGTCCACTTGATATCTCTCAAACTCTGCTTTATTGTTATCTTTCTCAGCATTAGCGCATTGGAGCTCCTCTTGCAACTGCATCAACTTAAAAAAAAAACACACACACACACACACACACACACACACACACAGTTAGTGGCACTGTTGTGGAACCCCTAAAAGACCTACTGTTGCATAGGTAATGGAACATTATGAGAATCTCTCACGGAACATACTGAATGTCATTAATTGTGTTTGGGCTGATCTGGTATCGCGATCTATGAATATTAGGCTTGAATCAACCCACATGTCCCACTGAACCAATAATCACATAGGGCTGCACAATAAATCATCTGTATCATTGCAATATTGATCAAATGACACCTGAATCATATTGAAATGCATCACAACGTTCCTGTGCCTGACAGTCCGGCTCTCAAATTCCCAATCCCAATAATGAGCAAGCAATAAATATTTATAAATAAACCTAGTTCTTTTAGCACAGGTGCAACCATAACAAGTTGTCACAATGTCAGCTTAAAAACATCCACATAATGCACCAAAAGAAACAGCTCTAATGCAAAGAGTATTACCATCCCATCTTTCTCCTCCAGGTCAGTCTTCATCTGTTTTTTTTCCTCTCTCAGAACCTGGAGTGTGTCCATGAGCTGGTCTCTCTCTTCAGTAAGAGCAGTGACACTGGCCTTCATCATCTCCAGTGCAGTGTCCTCGATGCTGTCGGAATGTAGAGGTTTGTCCGTCCCCGCATGGGTTGACTGAAGTTCCTCTTTCAACTGCATTATCTGCAAACACACAAGTGTTAATCTTTAGCATGTCCTCTCTATTGCCATTTGCCATTCATACCCCATCTACTACTAAGAAACCCAGAAAATCGGTGTTAATTACCAAAAATAAAAATAGTAACATGGAGAAAAACAAAACCCACTGGGCACAATAATAAAACATCAGTAATAGTGACTCCACCCATTAGATAGTCTAATGCATTGGAGCTCCTCTTGCAACTGCATCAATTGCAGACATAAGATGCTGATTTGTTTATGCAGACAATGTGATAAAAGGTAAAGTCATCAACATAATGCACCAAAAATACAGCTCTACTGCAAACAGCTATATCTGATGAACCATAAAAAAAGTTAAGTAGATATGAGAAGTATAATGAGGCAAAAAAAAAAAAAAAGTTGCATCAGTTTTACCATCCCATCTTTTTCCTCCAGGTCAGTCTTCATCTGGTTTTTATCCTCTCGCAGAACTTGGAGAATCTCCATGAGCTGGTCTTTTTCTTCAGTAAGAGCAGTGATGTTAGCCTTCATCATTTCCAGTACAGTGTCCTCCATGCCGTCTTTGCTTTCAGAACATAGAGGTTTGTCTGTCTCTGCACGGGCTGACTGAAGCTCATCTTTCAACTGCATTATCTGCAAATACACAAGTGTTAATCTTTAGGGGGTGTGGGGATGTGTGAAGTGTATTTTTTGGGTCCTCTAAAGATCTTTTGATGATGTATTTAAGATATATGAACTGAAAGAGATCAGGTTGCAATTGTGCTGTTGGCTTTTCCAATTTAAGAATGTTTGCACACAAGGAATAATGTAATTTTACGGTGCCTAAGGGTTACATTCCTCAGATTAATCACAGATCACAAATATGGCCATTTCTGTTCATAGCTCTATAGACATATATATTACAACCAAAAGTGTGCCACATTTGTGTTGCACCAAACACATATTGACAGCATTAGGATAAAAATACATTGGCCCTAGTTAAACTTACAGTGGAGAACTTTAAAGAGCACCAATATGAGTCAAGTACAAAACATCACTGCAGTCATTCACTGTCTGCATTTGCTGGTTTCACACAGCAGAAGGACCTGTGCCTAACTAAATATGCACTCTTACTTTACATCACAGAAAGATTTTGCAAAATGGATGCCATGGCTCTCACCAGGTCATCTTTCTCCTCCAGATCATTCTTTAGTTGATTCTTCTCTTCTCTCAGGCCCTGTAGTACAGCCAGGGCCTGATCACGTTCCTCAGTAAGGGAGATGATGCTCGCCTGTATTTTCTCCAGCTCAGCCACCTTATTTTTTGCATCCTCAGAAAGACAGTCTTTTTGTTCAGAAACACTTCGGAGTTCATCGCTCAGCTGCTTAACCTGGGGGTAAATCAAAAACATGCTTAAGATCAATTTTAAAAATATATACGATCAGTCCAAACCGTACTTCTTAGGACTTACAAATAAGGACACACACATGCACGCACGCACAGTTCCCAAAACCACTTCACATTCAGTCATAAATGTTATTTGCTAGTTTTATAGTGTTTTGAAATTAAAAATCTTCAGTTTTACACGTGTAAAGATGCCAAGTATTATTTTATGCGGAAAGTGTGTTTAGCAACATATCTCCAATGTCAGTTCAGTAAGTTTATCATGTAAAAGAGCAAATGCAATGTACAACCATTTAAGACTGAAACGAAAATAAAAGGACAATTTCAACAAATTACACGACTAATATTTTGATAGCTGAAAGACATTAGAGAAATTAAGAAATAGAAGCACAGCTATCTGTATACTACAAAAAGGTTGACTAAAGATAGAACACACTTAACAGACTACCTGAATTTTTAGGTCTTCTGCATTGCTCTCCTCACAAACATCAGAACCGGCGGGTTTGGACTCAAGTTGATCCCTCTGCAATTCGTTTACTTTGTCTTGCAGTTTCTTTCGACTCTCCAGCACCGCTCTCAACTCAGCTTGACTTTCAATCATCTACAACAATATAAAACGATAAGTTGCAAAAGTGTAATACATTTACATTTTTCATGTTATTAAGCAGGAACTCAACTGATGCATTTGTGAGCAAAGAACACTATGTGCACTTTAGTAAATAACATGCAAAAATAGAAAATCTTAGTTTTTGCAAAAACTTGACTCTCAGTGTTTATGCAAATTATATAAATAATTTGTATTTCATAGTAGCATAGTGAGGTGTATATTTATGCACAGTTACTGTCATGCTCATAGCATTACAAAAGGAACAATTCAAGCCTTTTGCCTGGCTCATCTTAAATTGTTCCATTTAAAGTATTGTTTTCATTAATCGGATATACAAATTAAATTCTATATAACGTTGGACAGCACAGAGCCAACACGCTACATTTTAGTCTGAATTCATAATCTGTTAAAACCAAAAACAACACCTGGAAAGACTTTGAAGTTTATGCACTGTTAGATGGCAACACAGACGGGAAGCACAGCGCTTCACCGCAACCAGAAGAAACTGCTACATCACTTTAGGAAGGATAGACTGCTTCCTCTTGCTGTAAACGTCAGAATTTTCGTTCTAGCCTAATATTCAAACGTATAGTGTGCTCCAGATCTGCTGTATCCCTTCCGTAAAAGAAGTTGAGGCCTGTCTCTGTATATTACTGGAAGCATTTCTGAATTCTTTAGTATTCAGTACGGTGTAAAGTTTGGGAGCATGTTTTAATTTCACCTTAATTTTAAAATCAACTTAGTGGTGCAAAAATAAAGAATCAAAAAATAATAATAATAAAAAAAAAAACAGCCAGAGCTCAACAAAAACATTCGATTAAAAGTTACCATCTCCACATTCTCCTGAAGATCCATCTTCATTTGGTTGTTCTCCTCGGTCAGAGATTCTAGTTGCTCTTGCAAACGCATCTAGAAAGAGATTACAAGATCAATCAACCCTATTAACAGCATTAATTAAGGTTTACAGACAAAAAAAATCTAATTATAATTCAGAACAAGAGTAATGTTTTAAACATACTTTTTGAAGGTCATCTTCTACACAGGAAGTTGCCTGCTGTGAACCAAGTTCATTCAGCTTCACTTTATCCTGGGCCTGAATGAGCTGAGAAAAAGCTTTGTTAATCTCAAATCCAATTAAATAGCAAAATCAACTTTTAGCACTGAAAAAGCTTAAATACCATATCATTGCTTTCCTCCAAGTCTCTCTTTAGCTGTTTATGCTCTTCTCTTAGACCCTGGAGAATCTCCTGAAGCTGGTTTCTTTCTTCAGTTACTGAACTAACCATTTCACGAAGGCTCTCCACTTCCTCTGGGTCATGATGAGTTCCATTTGTCTTTTGACAAAACTGTTCACTTTCATTATGAATAGATTCAAGCTCCTCAAGCTTCACAGACTGCACAGGACGGACACATGCATTATTTAAGCAAACAGTGAATTATTCTTTTGATTGCTTTACGTGACCCTATAACTTTATATTCAGTATTGATCAAGACGTGTGGTTTTCTGTAATAGTTTCCAAATATTTTATAGCCGTTACTGTATACCAGTATGTAGCTGCAAAAGGAAACGGAGATGAACCCAACAGTTTTAGAAGAAACTCACTTTCATATTGGCCTCTTCTAAGGTTGTAATTAATTTGTTATTTTCCACAGACAAGTGTTCCAGTTCTTCTTGGACCTTTGCAAGCTTTTCAGCATTTTCTGTGTGCTGCTGACTCAGCTGAGCTTCCTTCAGTTGTGAATCGACCAGCTCGCTCTCCATTTTGAGAAGTTCTTCTTGTGTCTTTTCCATCTCTTCCTTAAGACTTCTATTCTCTTCGGTAACGGTAGTCTGAGCAGTGATCAAATAATCACGCTCATCTTGCACATTTTGGAGTGTGCTTGTGATTGCACTCAACTGAGAAATGAAATGATTTGAATGATATTTTACACCTTCAAACTATTCAAAGACAGTTTGACAAAGTGGACAGGCCACCAAACTAAAACTAAGTGAAATGAGAAACTTAGAACAACAGAACCCTTACCTTTCCAGAAATATCTTGAAGTTCTGTCCTAAGCTGGGCATTCTCTTGTGCTAAACCTTCAGATTCCTTCTTGAGATCTTGAATCTGCATCGTAAGGGTCAATTACAAAATAAAATGTAAAAAGAAAAAAGAATAAAAGAACCGTTATGCAGAGCACATTCTCAACTGCTTTAATGAATACTACAGTCTTGGTATGTTATTGTCTTGGTTCAAATACAACAAGCAGTAAAATTACTGGTAATAAACTGACTTCACACACCTGCTGAAGATGGATATCCTTTTCCTCAGTGGTACTGCAGGAAAGGTCGGGAAGTTCAGAGCTGGCAAGCTGACCCTTACTTAACTCTGCCTGGAAGCAGATGATCTGAAAAAGAAGGCCATTTGTATCTATTATCATAAACATGCAGAAACAAATGACTGCGATATAATTTTTGCATGATTGTTTTCTTCAGACAGCTGCCTTAAACCTATAAATTCAAACAGGGAGGAAATATTTTAAGACCAATTTCTTATAAATAAATAAGATAAAATCAAAAAAATTAAATGACTAAACTCTAAACAAAATCATTACGACATCAAATTCAACACACACACACACACACACACACACACACACACACAATTCCTTACCATCTCATCCTTCTCCTCCATTTCTCTCTTCAGCTGGATTTTCTCCGCTCGTTGTCCTTCCAGGATTTCTTGAAGCTGGTTTCGTTCTTCTGTTAGAGAAGTGACGTCGGCCTGAGTCTTCTCCAGTTGTTCTAAGGCAAGCATCTTCTCAGACAAAATATCTTCTCTCTCCATGTAGGCAGACTGGAGTTCCTCTCTTAGCTGCTTCACCTGGTAAATAGAAACGATCATTCTCTTTCAAGCGTTGGTTTTGATATCTGACTATGGGACACTCCTCCACACCCATTAGCTGACAACAAATTGAGTTCGACCTTAAATACAGATTGGCGCCCCACAACAAACACCTGCCGGCCTATAAGAACATGGGTACTGCTACAACAGCTTTTGAGGACTATGCAGCGAGACCTCATACATGCCATCAGAAAACCAGGGTTACATTTGTAACCTAAACTGTCCTGACATTTCTGTGGACTCATGACTGTGTTCTTCCCATTTTCAAACGGTTATATTAAGTATCTTAGATAGTCATTTCAATTACAGTTCAGTTTCTCACTGAACCATGATTTAGTGCCAGTGCTGGTTAGAGACTCAAAATACCTGATTTTGCACATCTTCCATTAGAATCCTCTCATTGCCATCTGAGTTTGCCAGCTTGGATTCAAGTTCAGCCGCCTGTGTTTCCAGTTGAAGTATTTGGTCCTGTTGCACCTTTAACTTCTCTTGGGAATTCCTTAACTCTTCTTGTTCATCAACCATCTGCGTTCACAGAAATTAAGAATTGAAAGTTAGGTGAACCCTACTTTCACAATAAAAAAAAATATATATCTAAATACAACAGAATTCTTCATTCATGGTGACAACAACTAATCAAAGACTTTGCAGCTCCTTTTGGCTACTCGGAACATCTGCAGCTTGCTCTGATGGGTGAAGAGATTTAAGCTCTTCATTCAACAGCACAAACAATCAAAATTCCATCTGATCTTGAAAAAAAGAAACCTTGCTGAAACATCAATGACTTCAAAGTAAAGTTAAAACTAAGAAAATCAAACTAACCTTCTGGTTAGCTTCCTCCAAAGCACTGAGGATGCGGCCATTTTCCATTGTTAATCGTTCCAGATCTCTTTGAACTACTGTGAGCTGTTCTGTGGTCTCTGTGTGCTGTTGGATCAGCTGGGCTTCCTTTAGCTCAGCATCAGCCAAAAGACTTCCTATTTTTAAAGTTTCCTTCCGTGCCTTTTCTGCCTTTTCTCCAAGGCTCTGATTTTCCTCAGTGGCGTTAGTCTGAGCAGAAATAAGACTGTCCCTTTCCACTTGCACAGAGTGGAGTTCTTCATTGAGCTCACATAGCTAAAAACAAACATTACAGAAAGATGGAAAGTACATAAACATATAGAATAGAATGCATGAACACTGATGCTGTTTGTAACATATCCGTCATCTCTAAGCATGGTTTTCACCTGTCTCATCAGGTCATCCACCTTGGCAGGTAGAGCCTCTAGAGCCTTCACTTCCTCCATTTTACTATGCAGAGCTCTCTCATTCTCCTGGCTTTTCTCAAGCTCCTTCTTTAGGTCTGCAACCGTTTTCTCCAATGTGAGATTATCCAACACATCTAAGTAAAGAGGTGCAAAATGTAGGTGCCAATAAGCATTATCCTTTCACAAACCAAACAACTGTCTTTACGTTTCTCTTGAAGGAGAACATTTTAAGACCTACTTTGAGGAATCTTTCCATCCAGAAGAGCAGTTAGCTTGGTGTTCTCATTAAAGGCTCCTAGTAGCTCTTTCTGTAAGTCAGCCTGCATTTTCTTAAAACGAGATTTTTCATTCTCAAGCTGGTTCTGCAAGGCTTTTACTTCATTTTCCATTCGGTCATATTCTGTAGTGAGAGTTGCCTGAATTGTAGGAAGCAGTATGCCATCAGTTTAACACAGTTAAATATTATCTTTATCTGAAGAGAGGGTTGTCTTCAATAACAAAAGATACTTACATCTCTCTCCTTGAGGGTCAGGTTTTCACTGCGTAGAAAAGCCCACTCCCTTTTGGTCTCCAAACTGAGGATCTCCGCATCATCTAATGAGCGCCGTAGTTGTTTTACCTCCTGAACAAGATCTTTGCCACTCTGTGTAACAGGTTTGTAAGCAATCAAATTTATAAATGACTAGACTAGACTTTCAGGTTGTGCGACGATTTTTTTCAGCAAGTCAACTGGTAATATTTGCTCAGACATCGCATTTATAAATCACTTCTAAATAAGTCACTTTTTAAACAAATGCTAAAACATACCATAGTCTGCAGATCAGCCACCAAGTCTTCCTTCTTTTTTAGGTCCACTGACATTAGCTCTAGGTCAGCCTATAAAGTAAACAAAAGACATAAAGGAGCAAGGAGTTATACATATACATAAACAAATATATATACACACACACATACATATACACAGGTGGGCATAGATTCATTTTTTAAACCTAGATTAATCTCATTGTAAGCTTGGAATTAATCTAGATTAAAATGGTACACTGTCGAAGGTCTGAAGCACCCCCCCCCCAACACACACACACACTTTTATAAATATAACCATAAATATGCCTCCAAATGTTCTCCAAGATCACTTTAATTTCATTTTGAACTCAGTCTAATACATTACCCTTAATGTAAAAGTAAATATTAACCCGAGGTTTAAATATGGAAAAGTCAGGAATGAGAGAGAGACAGAGAGAGAGAGACAGACAGAGAGTAAATCCGCACTAAAATATCAAGGTGAAAGTCATCATTGTTTACGTAGTACAGACCCAGCTCACCACCAAACTTCGTGAATAGATTAACGAATATATTTTTTTTTATCGCGCGATAAGAATCACATTAATGCAGCATGTTAACGCCGATAACAGCCTACCACTAATATATATATATATATATATATATACACACACACACACACACACACACACTATTTCTGTGTGTGTGAGCAAACATGAATATACCTTAAATTTTTGGACCAGATCTTCAGTATTTCTTGAAGCGTTTTTCAGTGCTGTGATTTCAGCCTCCAACTCTCTCTGAAGTATTAGGATAAAATTTACAATAAAACTATAGAAAAATAATGACGTTAAAGGGCATAAAAAGTCATAAATAACTGCAAAATACCTCATAGTCTTTTTTGCTCTCTTCCTCCAGCTTCTCAAAATCCTCTATACCCTTACGTTCTTCAATGTCTTTGACGAGAGTCTCCTTGTCTTTCAGCAGTGCTTCTTTGTCTTTGCCAAGTGCCTCATTGTCTTGTTTAAGCTTCTCAATATTCTCAGTCAGTAGTTCAAGACTTTGCTTCAGCATGTCCCGCTCTATAGCTATTGCCTCCTTCAAAAGCAAAATGAATATCATGTCATATAATCAAATATATACATTTGGTGCCCAAAATAAAACTGAAAACATTGCAAATCAGTATTGCATCAAATGACTTCAAAAGCCAGTGAAAAAGGTACTCACCCTCTCAAAGCTCAGTGTTTCACATAATTGGATGGTTTCCCCCATATACTGTTTTGAAAACAGAAAGGGCAACTAAAATCAAGTAAAAATGCTTCCATTCCATTTGATCAGTTTCAGGTGATAAATTCTAAGTGTGTTACACACCCACCCACACCCACACCCATGCCCACGCCCACACACACACCCACAACAATGAAAGTGCAATAGCACCATTCCATTTTAAGACACAAACACTAACACTAAACGCAGCTATTAATCAAGGCAGAGCACCAGAAACGTCACAATAGTTACGTAACATCTCAGCCAAACTCTACAACAAAATAAAATAGTTTCCCCTACCTTACAGTTTTCACAAGCCTTGTTGTCCTGTTCTGAAGGCTTTTCCAGCTCTGTGACCTTCACCTCAAGTGCAGAACACTTCTCCTCAGCTTTGTGTTTCTCCTCTAACTGCATGGTTACCTGCTGCTCCAGTGTTTTTAAATGTTTCTCAAGCTCTTCCATCTTCTGCTCAAGAGCCAAACTCTTCTCTTCAGCCTTTTGCTTCTCCTGAGTCTCTATCTCTATCTGACGTTCCAAAAACTCCACTTTAAACATTAGGTGGGGTGAGTCAGGACTGAAGAGAGGTAGAGAGAATGACACATAAGTAAGAGAGTAAGACATAAGATAGTCTTATAGTCAATAGTATAACCAATGTTAAGCTTCCGGGGGGGGGGGTTCCCCACATACTACCACATCCAAATGTTACCTTACCTATCTGTGGAGCTACGAATAGTGATGTTGCTCTGGTTCATATCAGTATAAGATGTATCTTCTGAGATGGTGTAAAAGTCCTCCATGTCTTGATGGTACCAAAAAATGAATAAAAACAATTATACATGGATACCAAGGCAAAAATAAATAAATAAATAAA
>JBBPDH010000080.1:14622595-14636185 GCA_037974565.1 Clupeocharax schoutedeni
AACAGCATGAAATTCAACCTCTGCATTTAACCCATTCACCAAGTGAAGCAGGGGGCAGCCAGGAACACAGCGCCCGGTGAGCAGTGCGCAGGGACGGTACCTTGCTCAGGGTACCTCAGCGGTGCCTAGCGGCCTTGGGGATCGAACCTGGACTTTGTGGTCGCAGGGCCGATGCCTTAACCACTAGGCCATCCAACTGCCCATAGGCCATAAACTGATGATGAATGTACACCTTTTTACCGAGTCCTTATTTACTGGTAGTAAACCTGAAGTGACTACTACAGTTGGCAGTTTGGAAATGGTGGTACATGTACTCCTTATGGCCCTGCCCTGCACCTTTTAAGGCCTTTCCTGCTCCCAACATATCTGATCCAACTAATCAGTCCATTTACCATTTCTGGTGATCTAGAGGCTTGACTGGCTAGAATTCGGCGCTCTCACCGCAACAGCCCGGGTTTGATTACCAGTGAGGGAAGGTTTGACTTTCTGGGGCAGCTGATAGCCCCTGTTGATTGCTCTTGCGATCAGAAGGCCACGGCTTCGAATCCCAGGACAGCAAGTGGCACCAATGAGGTACCCGTTAGCAAATTACTGTCCCCACACACTGCTCCCTGGGTCACCACTGTTGGTTTCACTTGGATGAATGAAAGAAATATCACACTGTATGGTTTGGGAATCATTGCCTAATTGTGTTCTACCAGGTGATAAGCACACTAAGCAGCGATTAAACATTTAAACGTAAGACTGGGAGACATTTTACTGCCCTGTTGGTGCACTTGTTTTGACACGGCTGATCTTTACTTTGGTAGAAATTGGTCCCAGAATGAGCCCCGATATCGAAGCCAGCGGTCAGTTGTTTCAGAACCAGTGGAACTGTATTATGAATGATTTTCAGGTAAATGGGTTTTCTGTTGAGGTGTAAGAGAACCTGGCACATAGAGTTACTAGACACTGCTATGGAAGTAAAAAAAACACTGTCAGTGTGGATCCTCTACTGAAACCCATTTTTGAACAGGATTATCTGAAGTGTTTGTCTAAAAACGTGTTACCTTTTCCCCTCTAGTCCTGAAGGGGCCTTTGGCAGCGATGAATTCGTAGAGAGTGACCCCAAGAGTAAAGTAATCCACAGAGTAGTCATAGTCCTCTCCTTTCAGCAGCTCTGGGGCCATGAACCCTGAATTCAGAAAGTAAAGTTCAAAAGTCAGAGAATTAATAACAGCCCTCATGTTTAAGGGTCACCTTTATCCTGCACTTGCTGCTTATTGCACTTCTGGTTAGACCTAAACTGCATTTCGTTGCCTTGTACTTGTACATGTGTAATGACAATAAAGTTGAATCTAATCAAATTTTTTTGTGCAGTATTTTGTTAATGTAAGTTGATCTGCTGTATGCTAAATCAAGGGACATGCTTAAAGGCATTTTTGTGGTGTCAGAAGTCCTATTGATCCAGAACTGGCCATTCATGCTGAAATTCCTTACATGGGTGGAACGAATTTCACAACGTTTACATACGGAATCAAATTTATTTTACAAAACCGGAGAAATATCATCTTTAAGCACTTTAATGCCTCGTGGTAACCTTTAGTGAGCCTAGAGAAGAGTCAAAAGCATTTCTGCTAAATGCTACATATTCAGAGTAACTGTTATTGTCTAAAATGTAAAGGTGTTAGGATACAGATCGATCTAAATGCGTGTTCGCCACTCCAGGCCACCGTTTATGTTTGGACTCGGAATGAAAGTACTGGCTGTACAAGAACGGAGGTTGTAAGAGTTCCACAGCACACCTGGAGTCCCAGCATAGCCCTTTGTCTTTTCCTGGTCATCTGCTAATTCCACAGCCAAGCCAAGGTCAGAGATACGCACATGGCCTAAGAACAAACACCAGCAAACATCAGCACAAGGCCAAACAAACATCAGAGATTGTTCTTTTTGTGTGTATGCCTTTGAACTGCAGGGCACAGACACGCTTTTCACACCTCCCCAACCTACCAGGTCTTACTGACATCTAACAGTCATTTTCACCTTCATTGTCCAGAAGAACATTCTCTGGTTTCAGGTCTCTGTAGATGATTCTCTTCTGATGGAGGTGCTCCATGCCCTGAATGATCTGAGCAGCATAATAGCAGGCCCTGGGCTCATCAAAGCCCGGGTTGTTTTCGTCTACGTTGTAAATGTGGAACCTGAAAGGAGGGTGAACACAGAAAAAGCACTTAAAGGCTTAATCTTATGTACATGTAAGGCGTGCCAGTGACTGAATATAACACTGTTCTGATCTAATTCAGTGTTGTCCAAATGGGACCATCAGAAATCAGGTCAGTTAAAACCGTAAAAATGCTAAAAATGTGCAATCCAGGATTTCCTGAGGACACGGGTTTGAAAAAAACAAAAAAACCCAAAAAAGTACTGTAATAGTAATATGGTAGTATTACCACCACCATCACTACCACTGCCAACAACTACTACCCTTTCTACTGCTACTAACAATAATAATAAATCAATATGAGAAATCAGACAAGCTCCCAGAAGAGTGAGTCATAACGGAATAGGTCACCTCAGATCTCCTCCGTTCATGATGGTCATGACCAAGCAAAGCTCTGTCTTGGTCTGGAAGGCGTAGGCCAGGGAAACGATGAATCTACTATGAACACGAGCCAGGATTCTTTTCTCCACCATGGCACCCTACCGGAAAGAAGTGGTTTCCCATGTCAGTGGAACAATGACCTTGAAACTGTGAGGAACTTCTCATTCATTTCATGCTTGTTCTCAAGTGACTTGCGCGATAGGTAGGGTCAGATCATAGCTAATTACATTTACTCAGTTACATGTGCTCAAGTGTCATGTTAAATGAGCTGTACCTTTGAGTATAATTAAAACGATAATAATATTCAGTGACTTATTTGTTGCATGTGTGTTTAATTCAGTTATGCAATAGTTGGGGGCAGTGTCTGCATCGCTCAGTGACCGGTCACACCAAACATGACTGTTGCCTTCGCCTCATTTCTAGGATAGAAGTCCTTCTTCTCATCTATTTGATTGTGCCAGTTCACCACTTCAGAAAGGTTTCTGCAGATAGATTTACTGAGCAACCAGTAAAACAATGGTGTCACTTTGGTGTCAAATCTATAAAGCACACGAATCTGTAAAGCCCCCTTCTCAAAATTGCTGGAGGTCTAACCAGTTATGTCACTGGCATTCATTCTAGTTGCCAACCATATCCTCCATCCTTGTGTACAGGACTTCTTGAACAAATCTGTTCCATATTTAAATGTGTTGGGGTTGGCATTTCGTAAGGAGCTCAGATGCTAAAGCTGTAGCATATCTAATACCATGCGCTAACTCCTTCTGAGCAAAGCTCCAAACAGAGCTAACCACTGACAGCATTTTACCAAAACCAAAACCTCACGAAACACAAGCAAAGCTCAAACATACGATACTCCTTCCGGAGGCTTCCTGCAGCTATTCCATTTGTGCATCGGAAACTGATTCCTCAGATTTTGCGTTTGTATAATCTAATGAAATCCTTTTTTTTTTTTTTTTTTTTAATAATTATTTTTTTCTAATTTTAGAAAAGAACCCCCTTCAAAGTTAAATTTGAACTGAGGTGCAAAACTGTATTTTATGGCCTGGAAAGAAATAAAGAAAACATTTGATTTGAAAATAAAAACATTAAAATAAAATTTAAACATAAAACATTAAACATAAAAGATAAAACATTTATCACAGCTCAAAAGTTAGGGTTAGGGTTAGTCTTTTGGTGTCAGATAGCAAGAGTCAGAATCCATGCTGGTTTTTTTTTAATAAGCCAACTTCCTGCTACGGGTCTGAATGTGCTTCAGATGGTTTCATATCAAAACTATATTCAAATTCTGCAAGAGGTAATATATCATAGGGGCTTAATTAATGACCTTTAGGTAACGAGATATCAGGCTACATTCAGATCTTCAGCAGTGTGTCTTATGTAACTTAGCACACCTTGTAATCTGGGCAACTATGACATTCAGCTGAAGGTGAAAGACTTTAATAGTGCACACTATTTGGTTTTTGGCCTGTGAGACATCGAGATAATTGAACATTTTGAGGAATCAGAAAATGTTTGTTCATAAAGATAGCTTTGCGTTTTTTGACGAATGCTTGTTAAGGACTGGCTTTGTCAACAAAGGCACTGCCATTTATCTATAGAAAGGCCAATTCATGGACCGTTTTTATTCAGTGCTCTCACTGAGTGTTAGCATTCTCTTCTCACAAGAATGAATACCCCTTGATGTCCCAACACGAGTGATCTCCAAATTTTGAAGGACGCAACAGGAAACTAGGTGGTACTGCAGAGACAGGCTGCGGTTTCAATACTCACTTCATAACCTTTCCTCTTCTTCAGCCTCTTTTTGTTCAGCTTCTTGCAGGCATACAGCTTCCCAGTGGCCCTCATTTGACAGGCAGACACCTCTCCAAAGCCCCCTTTGCCAAGGACACGGAAGTCCAGGAACCATTCCTCATTCATGGGCTGCATCTCCAGCCATTTCCATTGCAAGAACCTCTTGAAGTACATGGTCTCCAGGTAGAAGGTGAAGGGAACCTCCTTAAGGAAGTCCAGAACACAGGCCAGGATTTCAACAAACAAGTCATCTGATGCATCCTCATGACGCTCTTTCACTTTGGTGATGCCGTTTTCGGGCAGGAAGGGGCAGAAGTACTTGGCTGAAGGCTCCATGTAGCGCTGGAGGATCTTGGCAGCCTTGCTGGCACGATCTTTATCCTCAGCTGTATCATACTCCTCCACATCATTCCACAGGCGACAGGGTCCCTTGTACTCATTAGCTGTCTGTAGGTATTCCTGGAACAGACGTTTGCCAATGGGCTGCTCAACACAGATACTCATGAACTGGAGGTCCAGAGTCTCCCTAAGGCCCTCGCACACTGTGATGTGAGGCAGCTTGAGCCTGGAATGGAACTTCTTGTCCCGGTTAGCTGCGGGGTTTGCTGTTCCATCAAAGCTGCCACGAGCCGAGATGTATGCCGAGTTGGCTACCACTGTAGTAAGGCCGCCAATATCCATGGCGACAAAGCAAGAGAGTAGGCCTGGGAAGATGAACTTGGAGAAAGAGAAGGAGCTGACCAGACGACCAGCGTTCAGCAAGCCTTACTGGGTCAGAGCGAGAGCATTGGAGCTCAGCGCTCCACTCCAAGTGCTAGAGAAAGGAGATGGAGGGAAGTAGGCCTGATCAACAGACATCAAAATCCTCCCGAGAAATCACAGGTGTGAAAACAGTCCATGGGACACGAGACCCTGGAGAAAGTGAGGAGTCCAGATGTGTCGTTGAAGGATCCAGACAAATGCTGCTCAGGAGACAGTGACCACTGAATCCAGTGGTTGGGCTTTGAGCAGACAGTAGTAAGAGAGACTTAGCCCTGTGCTTCACACACTCGAACACAGATCCCCCTGACTCAACACCTTTCACAAAGCCTTTATCCCCTAACTCCATAATACCTTCCCTATGTTAACCCTTGAGACCTCCTCAAGTAGAGAGGGTACTGTAATCGATCTTCTGCTCAAAATGGGACGCTCTGTATGATCAGGCTGATTCCTCTGGCATGCTTTGTGACATTATTTACCAACAGGGTGACTGTTTTATTTAAGTTACACTTGGCCATTTGAGTGGATTATCTGACAATGAGGTTACAATGGTTACTTATGTGACTAAGCTTCTTCTACCTGGTTCTAAGCCAAATACTTTGTTAAGCAGAGTCTTTGTACCTGGAAAAACGTGGCCTCGTGTACGGGCGTCTGCTCTCAGTGGTCAATGTTAAATCCAAAATCATATCTCTGAGCTGTGTCGGGTTCACTCTCTGATAAGGCAACAAGATCTTACTCAAACTCACAGCACAAAGTTAGTTTATGGCCTTGTCCAAGGTTAACCGCAATGAATGGCTGCACACTTCCACAAATGAGTGAGCGAGGGTACCTGGGAGTGCCAAGACCAGCCCACAAAAATACATTGTGAATTGTGGCCTTATCATTTGGTATAAAAAGAACAGGCAATAGGTACACAAGCCTGGTACGTGCACAACATAGAGAACTCTAGAAGAAAGGACCACTGCCGACGGAAAGGACATATGAAAGAGGACACATTTTAAATCAAAGTGAACGTTACAAAGTTTGGCAACATTCCTTGAAATTCGTCCCGAGTAGAGACTTTCAACATGGCGACTCTTAAGGAAAAGAGAACTTGTGGACAAAGATGTCAGGACTTTGGCCACTTTGTCTGGAATTCTGATGACGGGACATTCATGGGTAGAACGCCAGAAAAATGGGGTATGTGCTGCATGAAAGAAATTGAATGATCTAACATTTTAAACGAATGCAGTACTGAATAAATTATTAAGCATAATAAGCATATTTTTTCCAAGCACCATTTTTATAACTAGTAAAAATGAGCATTTCATAATTGCACACTATTATATAATGGACACGACATCAAAAGACTGTGGACTAAATTTGGTAGTAACTCATTTGAATATTTGTGCTTCATAACCGATATTAAGTGAAAACAAGTAGACGCTAGGGTCGTTCTACATCCTCTATTTTTGCTGTTGAACTAGTCATAGGTTACCGCATGAACTCAACAGATTAGAGATCAAAACTGTTTGACAAAGGATATTGAGGACACGGCACATGATTTACCCATTAAAACAAGAGTGAGGTACAAGAAGTCCAAATGATCAAGTGGGTAATGACTTTCACTGCCGAAACGAACCTTACATATATATGTATTCATGATGTGTATGTAAACACGTGTTCCATTTCTTTGTTCCAGTATACATTAGCTCGTATTACATGGCCTTCTACGTGGTGATGACTGGCCTGTTTTCTTTGGCCATCTATGCACTCATGAGCTCAATAAGCCCATATACACCAGATTACCAGGATCGATTAAAATCTCCAGGTAACAAACCCAACAAAATGTATTACATTACTATATCTATTATTCTAAGGCAAGCAGAATTTTAGTTTTGTGTTTGTATGATTATTCATTGTCCCTTCTTGTAGGGGTAATGGTTTGGCCAGACAAATATAATGATGAGGTGTTAGAGATAACCTACAACATGTCAGACAAGCACAGCTGGATGAAGATGTCCAAATGTCTTCAGCAGTTCCTTGAACGTACGTATCTCCTCTCCAGAATGAACAAAATGCTGGTAACATGGTTAAAGAAATAAAGGAACATAACCTACGTCCATTCTTGTGTTTTCACTTCAGCCTACAACGACACCATACAGGCGCACTGTAATCATTACAATTGCACTTCTGGCAAGTACTTCTTCCAACCCACGTATCATGCACCCAAACATACCAAGTGGTCATGTCCTTTCTACCAAAGCACACTGGGTAACTGCTCTGGCCTTGAGGACCCCACATTCGGTTACAAGACCGCCCAACCATGTGTAATCATCAAGATGAACAGGGTATGTTATGGTTCAAGGAGAAAACCTCAATTAGGCTGCCTGTAAGGACTCGAGTAACTGCTCACTTTTCTTCTCAGGTCATCAATTTCCTACCGAACAATGGAACAGGAATGGCTCCATATATTAATTGCACTGTCCTGGTGAGTTACCACATTTACATTTGGACTAGTAATAGTTAAAATTGTTAACACTGCTTCCCACAAACCGATAATCTAGCGCTAAAAGACCCTTTAACAAATCTGCCCTGATTTGTTTTGATTGGTTTAGCTCGATTCTGCTTGTTCATGGGAACATTTCCCTGCATTAGTGATAACCAGTGTGTGTAGATTTATGAATTTTAAACTGTTTTATCTGAAACATTCAGCAAATGGTTTTACTCTGATTTAGATATTTGATATGAATTAATACCACTTCGTACAAATATTGGCATGCAACACTAGCACAAGTTGAGACATTATTATCTGGCTTTACATAACAGTACTGAGACGTTTGGTTGTGTACAGGAAGGTCACGAGAACGTTCGTGGCCACGTGTATTACCCACATAATGGGACTCTGGACCTCTCGTACTTTCCATACTACGGCAAACTGGCACAGGTAAGTATGTAAAGAAAGTATGAGTATAAATGCTCTTCTTTCATGCTTATGTATTACGGACATACGCAGCATTGACCAACTTATGCTGTATTCATAGCCGAACTACGTGAATCCCTTGGTGGCTGTGAAATTTGACCTCGTCAACGAGAGGCACGCAAAGATCCAGTGCAGGGTGATGGCCAACAACATCGCTTATCAGAACATCTATGATCCTTATGAGGGAAAAGTGGACTTCTATCTAAAGGCTCTGAGTTAGCTGCAAACACTGCACTGGTAGCTTTTATTGCTTTTGTTTTCATAACATGATTTTAATACTAATCGAAACACCTAATCTTTTGTTTTGGAAATAAAAACGACCACCACCACCACCACCACCCACCTACATTGTCTGCCAATGACCTCGACAAAAAGGAAATATCGTTGTCTTACTAATCACAAGTGTACATAATTTAAATTAAAATGTATTGTTAATTTGAATGTTTAATGTTTAATGCTTTGTTAAACACTTATAATAAAGACTGACAAACCTTTTTCTGCATAGCAGCTCAAATACTTTTTTTTTTAGTTCTTGATACTCAGGCATACATAAAAATTCTAGAATAAACCCACTGCTATATAAATATGCTTTTAATTTCTAAACCCATATATGAAGTGTATTTTTTTCCCAGCATATTCATTCGGCTGTAGAAAAACAAATGTAAAAGTTGAAATTGTTACATAAAACAAACTTTTCGAGATGCATTCTTTCCTTGGCTGCCTTTGAGAATACAAAAGGTTATTAAAGCTCGACATGGAGTATGGCGCGTTTCCTTCAGCCCATAAAAACCACCCAAGGTATCAAAAATAGTTATCTATGTGGACAAAAGAAAAAAAAAGAACAAGGTATAAAATTCTGCCACATCAAATGGAAGGCTAAGAAAACAGTTCTGCAGTAACTCTCAGAGCAAACTGACATTCATCCAGAAATCTTTGGAGTGTGAAAGTGAAAAACAGACAGCGCAAACGAAATTAGGGTTAAATGTTAAATTAGCATTAGGTCAATAACAGATTTTACAGAATCAATACTAAAAGATGGTAACAAAATAGAGATGACAAAAAAACTAGGTAAAAATGTCTATTTCACACACAAGCACCATTGGGTTTCTGCAGAAAGCAGCTGTACATTGAGATTGTGAAAGGCGTTACACTGAGCTTGTACATACAACCAAATCATGGCTTTCAGACATCACGAGAGAAACTGCTCGAGAGAAGATCGGTTTCACCCTACTCCCACGCTAACGTGTTCGTGGCAGTGCTGACTGGGAAGAAACAGAAACACAGGAGTTTAATCTTCGTCGTCATTCTCATCAAAGTCGTCGTCCTCCTCTTCTTCTTCCTCATCCTCCAGGAATGAAGCTGGAGTATCACGAGAGCTGCTGTGATATGAGCTGTTGGAGCTGGAGGCCATGGTTGGAACACCTGCGGTATCACTATCAACATGAATAAGAAGAGCAGAGTTTACCAACACTAGTGCCAATTCAGAACTCCATTAAGTACTGCTGTTGTGTGGCATATTAGGGATCTGCAGGAGTACTCAAGTATTCAGGTAACTGGCTGCAGGCACTAGAATTTTATTTTCATGGCTTATATACTGTGTCCTAAACACGGGTTTCTCAGCCACTGGGCTGCAAGACAGACCATTGGTCTACAATTATGGCGTCACATCAATACCAAAACTAGATTTCAATACATTTCAAAGTCGTGCGCGCAAATGTGAAAATCGAGAGCACAAAATTAAGAATCGTATGCGCGATTGTGATAATATTGCGCGCAAACTGTATTTTTCCTCTTGCGAATGTCTTTTTTCCTCTCGATGGTTAGATTTTTTGCTCGAGTGAGATTTCTGACATGCCGGTAGGTCTCCATGAGACCTTTCCAACTAGCGCCACAACATTTTCTAGGGATCCTCACATTTTCTAGGGAACCAGATGATGATTCTGGTATTGTTAACAGCATATTACAGTGTTGTAAATAAAATTGAGACAGAAAGAACAATTCCAGAAAAGAACCATACTAGATATCATATATTAGATTTTTAAACGGTTTTTTCACACATTAAATGAGATATATTATAGTTAAAAGCCAGGGTCTGTATACCATGAGTAACGATTACAGCTGCCTCCATTATTCAAACTTGACTAGAAACAAAACCAACCTGTTGAGCCAGCAGTAATAAAATTATTTCTCTGGCTATTTATTAATTATGAAACATTTTCATATAATTCTGCCTGCTGCTCCATTTTCCTTTGAGGTTCTAGTTACTGTTTGCTGGCCAGCACCAGTGCACCTGTAAGAAGTCAAATACATTAACAGATAAACCCCCCTTTGACTTCTTATTTGATTTGCTGAATATATCCCTAGCATTTGTGTGTATTTTGAGGTGTGAAAAGAAAGTAACAATTAATTTCACAACACTGCTTTAAGAACCATTTCGAGAACTAATGTGAAAATGAGCCTAATCCAGAGACAAACACTGAAAATGTGCCTGAACATATAATACCCAACAAACTCACCCGGTCGTACGAGAAGAAAACCCTCCGTTGACTTGCCTCATGGGTCCCTGTGCCATATCTAAACAAATGAATCAACTGATTAATCAACACATAACCCACAATACTAAAGGTGTGCAAGATTGAGCTTAACAGTAATACTCAGGCTTTCTCTGCTAGGGTAAAGATTCTCAGCGTGCAAGGATTTCAATTAACTTTTTATTTACAGTTTACACACAAACACATCTAGCTATAAAGTGAAGCATCCCTACTGGCCTGAGAGGCACCTAGTAAAGAGCCCTAATAATTCTCTGCACTTGTAAAGTCACCTCGCTGTGGCCATCTTAAATTGCCTTCTAAATAAAAGTACTCGAGCACGACATTTTTGTCTTAGCGCTTAAAAGAGAGAGATTTCATGTTCTGACCGATGACGTAGGGTTCCAGGGCTTTAGGCACCAAGGCCCGGGCTGTCTTCAGCTGCTCTGGAGAACACCTGCCAGACTCCAGCCCTAAAGCCATGCCCATGCGCTTCAGCACCTCAATGTCGTCGTGGATCTCAAACGTGCTGTCAAAATTAAATAGGTACTCAAACCTGCAGAGAATAAACACAACAAAATCACCAAATGTAGGCAATACACGACCTGTACAGTGCAAATACTTTATAGCCCCAACTATTCATCCGAACAAATGTTCATTTGTCCACAGGGACATTACAAATAATTACAAGGAAATACGGTACAATAAAGTGATCATGTGTGTCATACTGTTTTTAAACCTCACACAGAAACCCAGTATTTGCAGTTGCAAGTCATTTCCTTCTTCAGCTAACCAATCCCTCATTAAATGAAAGCATGTCATATGCTGTTGAAATTCCATGCAAAGCATGAGGTGCATCAAGGGGAAGACAAACCAAACTTGTGTGCTATTCTAACTGTCTCAGGGGACTTTTCTTTACTGTTTGTTTGTATTCAGTCTAATAAGGATTGTCTTATCTGAAAGACGGGTTTTTCACCACTTCAAAATAAATATTACTGCACTATACTTTATTACATCAAGGCATGGGACATAACTAATGTAAAAGTGTTCAAGTGATTTAGATAAAACACATACATTTTACAGCCATTGTTTAATCATGCAGACCATCTAACACATGGCATAACATGCTTGGTTTTTCTTAATAGGAATAACACTACACTAACCCAAGCATAGTGTAGATGTTAAGTGAGCATCTGTCATACATAAACACACCACAGCACACCTGGGAAATTATTCCCGTTTTTTTATTCATCAAGTGAAGTACTGGGCAGCCAGGAACACAGGGAGCAGTGTGTGTGGGGATGGTACCGTGCTCAAGGGTACCTCATTGGTGCCATTGGCAGACATGGGATTCAAACCCACAACCCTGTAATCACAGAAGCAACCCCCTATCCACTATGCCACCAGCTGTGACAAACAATAACAAAACTTTAGATGAAGATGACTCAAATCTAAGGCAGTGAAGCAAAGCAGCTGCTGTTGAAACAGAAATGTTAAACAACCGGTTCCACAATGCTTGGATCAGTAGCTTAGCATTACCATAATGAACTCCAAGCACTTCAGAACAGATTTATTTCTGACTGGTGCTCTGTTAAAACAAATGTAGACGATAAACTACTATCTAAGAGAGCAAAGTCAAATGGCTGGTGTTGGACTGAAAGAACGGATCCCTATCTGTTACAGCCAAAGAAGTGTTAGTGCAAGTAAGGTACAATAATCAGGCTGAAAAAAATCAGACAGGGCAAGATTGAAGTCAAAATCAGCTGTCTACAGGCCTGTGCTAGCAACAGAATCCTCGTTTTTGAAATAAAAGACCATTTGAAATAGTGTGTGCAAAGTACAGACTGTTACAATTAAAACTACACTTGTTTAGATTTAAAGACTCACCTGACAAATGTAGGGACTGGTGGTAGAGTAAAAATGTATTTATTTGTTTTTTATTAGATTAGAAAATTGACAGTCAATTTAAATGCTATAATTTTTAAATACTTTGATATACCCTAGTTCTCGTGTGAGCAGTGCTCGGTATGGTCTGGCTGTAGGCTGTGATAAAGGAATTAAAAGCCGTAAAGAGGAGAAAGAGGGCACTCACTTATCGTTTGAGATGCTACAGTCGATGACGGTCTTCTTGCTGGTGTTGACTATAATGAAGGGCAGGTGGATAACGGTGTTAGCTGGAGGCGGTCGGTGGTTCTTCTGCTCTGCCTCTCTATTTCTCTGCACCAGATTTTTAAAGGCGATTTGCTGGAAAACATTTTCACAGGTTTAACAACATGTATAATTAGGAACCACGATTATTAAAGATATGCTTCCTATAAAGAGCCCCATTATACGCCAAGGTTTATAGACGACCATTTTCCAATCTTGCGTTCTTCCTCTGAGGTCAGTTAGGTATTCCTATCGTGTATCTACACCCATTGTTCATTTTATCAGCTCTACTAAACACAGAGGTACACGCTGTACAAGTACAGACTCTTGTCCATCTGTTTCTCTACCCCCTTTAGGCTATTCATCATTGGAGTGGATCCCCATAAGACGGCCAATGAGCAAGTAATTATTCGCAGTACAGCAGTGACAGGTTTGTGTGTTCCACAAAGTAGATACAGCAGTTGCTGTTTGTTTTTGTTGTGTATTTTAGTCAAATATCCTTGAGAGGTGCTATAATTAGTCTTATTAATGTAATGTAACACTGTTTCTTCAAAAAGGTTTTGAATATGGACTGTAACAACTGAAAAACAGATTCTCACAAAAAGTAAGGTTCTTCCTTCTATATAAAATGAGGGCTGGGAAGTTAACGCGTTAATTAGATTAATTAATCACAGAAAAAAGATCACGCTTTAATATTTTTAACACAATTAACGCGTATAGACACGTGACGTTACACTTGGTTGAACTGCAGCCAGATACTCTTGGGTAGAGCTGGAATTCTCGGATCCTTTTTCGGATTCGGCTCCCTCTGAGTCACTCAG
>JBBPDH010000080.1:14664638-14680188 GCA_037974565.1 Clupeocharax schoutedeni
TGACTCTTGAGTATAAGCACAACACCCTGACAGGTTCAAAGGGTCAAATGATTTTTTCGTTCACGGAACTGTCTACACTTGAGGTGGATCAGGACCCAGTCAGGAAAGAGAAATATATTCTCGGACTGTAAGGAGCCGACAGTCTCGACATACAACAGTCTCGACATACAACAGTCTCGACATACAACAGTCTCGACATACAACAGTCTCGACATACAGCGCTCGCTCCCACTCCCCTTACACCGTTAGCAGCGTCCTTTACAGACTACGTGGATAAACTAGTTTGGAAGAATAGGCAGTATGAGTGAGGGAATTTTCCTTTTTCTGTGACTTGGTTGTGTTTTTATTATGATTTTACAACTGTATTAGGATCAGTAGGTGTCAAATTGTGATGGTTAGCCGACTGGGTCCAAAAAGGCAGGTGTTCTTCCAGTATACAGTGGTCAGCACCTACCAAAGTCGCTCAAGAAAAGATAAGTGAACCAGCTCCAGGCTTATGGGAGACCAGGGTTCTCATGAGGAGCAAAGGCTAGACTGTTTGGTCCAGTCCTCTAGATGAAGTTCATGCTGGCTTTAATAGAAAGGTAGCAGAACCCAGCGCATCACAGTTTGCTGTTGCATGAGGTAGACTCATCCAGAGTGCCCATGCTGACCACATTCTACAGCCAAAGGCTATGTGAGCATCGGAACAGAACCATGGAACAGTGGAAGAATGTGGCCTGGTCTGATGAATCACATTTTCGTTTGCATCATGTGCATGGCCAGGTGCATGTGCGTCGCTATGCACTCTGGGAAGAAGGCGGCAAATTCTTTTTCTCAGAGAATATACCAGTTACCATAGAATCCTAATATCAAGGTAGTCTAAGGTAATTGGGAAATTGGGAGGAACCGCGACTCAAAAGGAGAACCAATCATTGCTTGGGTGCCAACAGGCAGCAGAAAGATTCTTTAACTCAATGCAGATTTTCTATACAAGTTTTACTTAACATGCAGAAGGACTAGCTGCACTTACAATCTCAGCAAACCCACTGCAAACACTAGTCTTCCACTGCGAACAGAATTGGATGCTCTGCCAAAAACAGTGGAAGCCACTGTATGAGCTTAAGATCAATGTGGCCTAGGCCAAGTGGTTGTAGGTTGTGGAGCAGTGGGACTGTGTTCACTGAAGTGATGAAGTTCCACTAAATACTTTTGGGATGATGGAGTGAAGCTTATGATCCAGAACTAATGAGGCAACATCAGTACCTGACCTCACTGATGCTCTTGTTTCCGAACGCAATCAAACACACACAGCAAAGTTCCTAGAACAACAGAGTTTGTTACTGCGGCATTGAGGGACAAACTCCCCTGGTACTGCCTTTTTTTCAGAAGAAGTGTTGGACAAGTTGGTGTCTATGTAGAAATCGCTGGTTGCACAGACAGAACTTCAAATGATAAGATGATAATTAGTAAAGACTAATAGTAGATATACATATGTACATTTTACATATACATTACATTCCCATATATATTTATACATATATATTCAATTTTCAAAAATTTGTACTTTTTGTTTTATTTTTTATTTGTTTTTTTTTTTATCCTTGTACTTCTATATATTTATGTAAAGTTAGGGGAACACGAGCCTAAGAATTAAGAAGTAATGATGCTACATTGTTATCTGTATATGACAATAAATCTTGAAACTAGTAGAGTCACTGACAATCAGTAGCATCAGCACTAGATTAGTGGTTTAGTGCGCCTTGTGGAACACTTGACCTGGTAGTTCTTACTAAGAACAGGTGGTCAAGTCTGATTCTGTTGCAATCACCCTCCATCAAACACACCCTAACATCTGACCTGTTTGTTGTTGTCAAAGACATGTTCCTCAATCTCCTCCTCCAGGCGGTCGGCAGCCTTCCTGACGTCCTCTAGAATCTCATCCAGCATTGAGAGGGTCTTGTTGCGGTCCTGCGCCACCTTCAGAGCCTCCTGCTGGTGCTTCTCCGCTGCAACAAGCTCTACATATTCCTCCTCCTCCTGTCAGAGAACAGACATTCACCACAGATCAGACTGAGGTAGGCCTGGGCGTTAAAACTGAGCTACAATTTGTGTGCCTTGTTTCTCAATCTGGAATTTGCTGTCCAGGCTTCAATTCTGAACCGCTGCTACTACATTAGGTGGCGATGCGAGAGGAAGGAATTTATAACAGCTCAACCCCATGGGACAGTTAAGAGAGTTTGCCAGTGATTACAGAAATTGGGTTTTCTAAAGCTTTGAGCCAATCACTTGAAAAAATAACTCTGCATCGTGAAATATCTCTGCGTCGTGTTTTACTAAGAAATAAGTCATGGTAGTGAAAAAAAAAATTTAAATGCAGAACACGTTGAAATTGTGCAGCACGTAACCCAAAACAAAGATGCATGAATTCCTTGCACAAAACTTGCATAAAACCTTAATTTCAACTCTTCTAGAGCCCGACCGATTTATCAGAGGCCGATATTAGGCATTTTCCAATTTATCGGTATTAGCATTTATAATGGCCGATAAATGAATATTTAAAAAATAAAATAAAAACGGACTAAACACCCTTCAACCATGTCATGAGTGTTGGTGTTGTATAGTTTGTCCACCAGAGGGCACTCTACACCGTCCCTGTTGGCAGCACTCGTGTATAATGCGCCACACATCCTGCAACTTTTGGTTGTTGTTGTTATTGTGTTTTTGTTCAAAGGACTTTAAAGTTTCATATCTAAAGTTTCTATTTTTATTAATTTTATTTATCAGAACTTTAATATATTTTGATGTTCCAACTGTTCTGTTGCGACAATGAAAGAAACAAGTTTCTTTTTAAAATGCATTATCATATTATGTTAGTTAAAACTCAAACAACTACAAATAACTAATGTTAGGGAAATCTGATAATGTTTTGTTGCACGTTTCTGAAAAAAAAAAAATATATATATATATATATATCGGCCGATATATCGGAATATCGGATTTTAAAACCAACAAATATTTGTATCGGTATCAGCCTTCAAAATCCTTTTTTGGTCAAGCTCTAAACTCTTCACAATGAACACTTAATAATTGCATAAAAATAGTATGCATCTTCTATGCAACGTTTACACTACATACAAAATTATTACATTTTGTAGAAAATGTCTAAAGACCTTAATACAAGAAAAACCTGAATCATTGACATGAGCAGCATAATTCATTTTAAATAGCTCCTTAGCATGTTACAGCAACTGACCCAACAAAACCATGATTTAAGATCATGATGAAGTGCTGTTTACTGGAACGAGCTTTGTCCATTAAAGCAAACAATTTGGTGTTTAAAATGGAGGAACTTGACTGAGACTTGCTCTCTCACTCACTCAGCTTGTGTCTGAAAAACCCAAACAGCCTTTAATACACAGCAGTGCTGTCTCATGTCACCCTGGGTGCTGACCTTCAGTGCGACAGATAAGAGCCCTTCTCTCAGCAACAAAAAAAACACTCCAGTCCTTCAGCAACGTCAGAAAAGTACTGTTACTAAGGAAACAACAGTGTACCAGCCCTGCCTGCCAATTACAGTCACTCCTTGCTCATGTCAAGCTCAAGGGGCACCAGCTATAAGTCATCAATCACCAACAACAGAACAGAGTCCTATTTAACAGAAAAACGTTTTGTCACTTTGTCACTTTAAAATGTATTTGTGTAAATGAATACGCATGTATTGATAGGCTGGCCTGTATAGGAGCCCATGGTAGTCCAGGGTGAAATACAGTGGCTAGGGCATTCGCCCTGTGGTCAGAAAGACCGGGTTTGATTCCCAAGACCGCTAGGCACCTCTGAGGTTCCCTGAGCAAGGTACCGTTCCACACACTGCTCCCCGGGCGCTGTGTTCGTAGCTGCCCTCTGCTTCACTTGGTTAATGGGTTAAATTCAGAGGAAGTATTTCGTGCTGTTCACACTGTGTGCTGTGGCGTGTTCACGTATGACCAGATTATCACTTTCACTAAAACAAACCTCCATTTACACCTGGTGCCTTCAGGTCAGGTAAATATCAGGATTGTATCGAGATAAGGCCAAGCCACATAAAAAGGTATATTTCATTTGCATCATGTGGATATATGGTATAGGTATATTCACACCTAAGACACATTAAAACAGATTCAAATAAATCCAATTGCTTAAATCACTTCAGTTCACACATCGCAGTGTAAATTAATCTCTCTCCCCAAGATAAATGTAACAGCCAACCACCACCATTTAAATGTGGGCATCGCTGGTTCCTGGTTCACCCGCGGCGTTTTTCCTCTCTTGGAAGCCTACTTTACCTAGCCTTGTCCTTTCCCCCCTGTCTCGCTACAATACACTGTGTTTTATTATCCACAGGTCCTGAGGATGATGACACATGAGGACAGTTACTCTAATCTTTTCATTCGAATAGAACACAAAAATGAAGAGCAACAAAGGTCACGGGTTGTTGTACATAAGATGATGTGCATATTGCTGATCATGTTATAATCCAGGTGCTTGTCACATTAAATAACCATGTGTAAACTTGGACAAAGTGAAAAGTTAAGACTAAAACACTTCAGGACACTGGAAAAAACTACTAATGTAATGATACACACAATAACAAAACTTCTCATCACTATACGCAAAAAGGGCAGTCAGATCTATGGTAACGAGATCACAAGTATGGACTGGGAATGGACTGGGGACTAAAAGTATGCTCTGTAACTTTAACAATGTTTCAATGTAAACATGAAAAACTTTGAGAACTGAGTCTTGGGTCTGAGCCCATTCTGAATGACTCTAAGCATCTGCTACCTCAAGGCTGCTTCAACAGAAATTTGCTTGATGTTGACATTTGGCCAACTGGGCTACAATGTCTCGCCATCACACCTGGGAGGCCTCACCTTTATGGCGGCCTCTCGGAGCGCCTCCAGTCTCTGACGGCTGCTTTCCTTCATGTTCACCACATCCCTGAGGTCGCCCTTCAAGACCCGCTGGAGCCCCAGCACGGCCTGGAACACGGAGCGCTCGCTCTCATTCAGCTCCTTCTGGAACACCTCCAGCGTGTGCACCTGGAAAAGCCTCTCGGCATCCGACAGCGCCCGGTCCCGCCGCACTGCCACTGCTGCTGTCTCCAGCTTCCGAACGGCGGCGTTCTTCTGCCGCAGGAGGCCCGAGAGGCGCCTGCAGTTCTCCGCCACCCAGTGGTGGCCTTGACCAGTGGCTGCCCCCCGTCCACGGTGCAGCTTGATGGCGTGCTGGGCCACCTGATTGCCAGGCTGCAGTGCTGCTGCCAGGCCGAGGCACAGCAGCGCACAAAGGGCCCGCATTTGGCCCACCCGTGCTTCACCTGGAGATCAACAAGAGAGAGTCAGTGAACAAGTGTGGTACCTCACATCAGCAGCAGACACTGTCACAGCTCTGATCGGCGGCAGGGCCAAAAGCAGGCCGCAGTCAGGCTGACCGTCTCATTGGTTCTGATTGGTTGGAATGTCATATTAACATGCAAAAGGCCTTTTTTTTTTACTGTCCACGCGAAACAACAACAATGGAGATACAAGCTAACAACTGGGAAGTCAACAAAGTACAAACACTACTATGGGGGCTAAATTAAGATGCATTTCAGTGGGAGTTTTCTATCAAATTTAATTTCATTGCTGAGAATATTGTGAAGGTGTACCAGGCCGTTAGCTGGGTTAACTTGTAAAAACTCAAACAAGACTATAAATAATAAAAGCCCACAATAAGAAAAGCAGTTCTGGCAGAAAACGTTTCTGCAGGTGCAACTCCATGAATGAGGGTTTGGGAAAATGACAGGTCATAAACTTGCATGTCAGAAACACTGTTACTGTGATGAGATACACTGGAAAATCAAAGTTCTGTGAAATCGCAGTATGGTTTCGATTCAGCACTGTTCTTGTATACCTGTGGAAAAGTGCCTGTAAAGATTCATGACTCCACAGAACAACAGAACTGTAATTTGTAATTCCTACCATTCCAGAGACATAAGTAACCTAAAGAATATGAGGCAGTACTGCAATCTATATATAGACTGGGTGTACTTATGAACCTTTTGCATTTACCAATTAGACAGTTACTGGTATCATTCAGTTTTTGGTCCAAAAATTACATATCGCTTCATCCCATTCAGTGAAATAAAAGTGAAAGGAGACCGAGAGATAAAGGAAAGACAAAGGCTCACACATGATTGCCGTTTCAGAAACTATGTCACACGACTGGCTTGGGGGCTTGGTTTGGTAAGCTGAGCTAACCCAGGTGAGGCTCCGGTATTCAAGCAGTGCAAACAACACTAAAGGCACCTGCCCCTATTTCAAACACCACACCCGTCACACAACACCACACGGGCGGGGTGGAAACAGCCATTATACGGATATTTACTGATGTTTCAGTGGAAAGTAAATAAATTAAATAAACAAAATACTAAACCTTGCCAATAAACTAACTGCGAGGAAGAGACAGTTTGTTGCCTCAACAAAACCTTGCATTGTGGCTTTTCTTTAAATGTAAAAACACCTGTACATTGTGTAAACTTTTTTTTAATTAACTGTTATCCTAAATTACTGTTAGCCTGCTGTTTTTTTTCTGTCATTCAAAGATACCGTTGAGAGGAGGTAAGAGACGTTGCTGTAAAATCGACTTTGCTCTGAAGCACAGATCACATGCATGTGTCCGTATTGTTATCGATACCCACTAAGTATGTGCTGTCCTCTTGTGAGCTGTGTATTTCTTCGAGTATGCTATTAGTGTTTAATAGCCCTGCTTGTATATTTGAAGTACTTCAATTTAAAAGGTCATTTTAAAGCTTGTATTTTATATTATTTTTTTAAAGAAAGAGGTGGCATCTCACTACTTCAACTATTTTCTACCCTTCTTTAATTAGTGTGCTTTACAGAGCGCAGAGCAGACTTAACGACCACCAATGGGACTAATGTGGTCTTAGAACAGCACAGTCGTCTTCACGCACTTTGACGTAGACAACATATAGGGATCTCACACACACGTTAAACGCCCCCAACGCATCCTCTGTATGTCTCCATACCAACTGAACACGACACTCTCAGGTTAACTCTCACCCAGCCGATCATGGCATGTTCCTCTTGCAGACATGACGATCTCCCGCAGAATTCCACTCTCAGACCAAAATGAAGCACCAAAACACAAACGCGGGTGTTCAGGTTATCGAAACAAAACCGATATATTTTTATTGCATGCGTGACAGAGCCAGGGATGGAGAAATGGCGACGAAATGAAGGAAATCAGCCGACCATAGCTACCTTGGAAAAGTGTGTGAGGCAGGCTCCTCAGAGAAGGAGGCAAACAGACGGGCTCTTGTGTCGCCGGCCCCTCAACACACGCCACATACTAACGTTACACCGTGTGTGTCTGTGTGTGTGTGACTGTGTGTGTGAGAGAGTGAGTGAGAGAGAGAAGGGGAATGAGAGAGAGAGAGTGAGTAAGTCAGTAAGGGAGGCAGCAGACGCCGTGTTGTCGAGCCGATCCCCAGTCTCTTCGTTTATTCAGGTAAGTCGAAGTAAACTCCAGTAAGATCTGAACGATTCTGTTCCCCCGTAGAGACCGGAGGCCCGGACGTTGAGCGAACATTCATCAGAGACGTTTTAGACGAGCCGACCTGCTGGGTTTGCCAAGCTGAACTTGGCTATATACTCAAACTTTGTGCTCCACCTTAAATATCTCAGTACGTTCCCCACTCTTTGCGGCTCTGCCCTTCTGGTCCTGGCTGAAGCTGCTGCCCCGTTTAAGGTGGATTAGCAGAATGGAGTAGGAGACAACCCTCAGCCCCCCAGACTGAGTGGAGTTAGAACTGACAAGCATGACTGGACAGTCAACAAGCCGTGGACTTTTATTTCACGTTTTTTAAAGACATGTCACGAGCCGGACTTTCTGAGTAGGCCGTACTGTTTTGACACATAGCTAGTGTCGTTAGCCTTGCTGAGCTAATAAACTCAGTTTCTGGTTCACTTCCGAAAGAAACAGTCGTGTAGTTTATGTCCACTTCATGTCGTCTAACACCTGTTTGTAGTTAATTCCCTGAAACTCTCAATATTCCTACAATACACGCCTAAAGTGGGTCGTTTTATTTGTGCAAAGTTTTGCTTTGCAAAGACCCGTCACAGCTGCTTTCCAAACATATACACTGCAAAAAAGAAAAACGTCGGTACAGTTCCACGGTAATAGTCCACCACCTTTGCGAAGCAGGCACTCTTTTTTTTCTGTTAATGACTGTAAAACATAGTATTTTGGACTACAAGCGGCTAGTCGCATTTAAACTACAAATACCAGCGCCGAGCTGAAACCTGCGCAGTCCCGCGCATGCGCACGAGGGCGCTGTCTCCTATCAAGTTGGTCCACCAGCGGGTGATAAAATGGTAGGTGAAGGCACGAATGGCAAAAACCCCAAACTTGAAGACACAACAGGCGCCCAGAGGGGTGCGGAACGGAAGCGTGTTGTGTGTAAGCGGCCCGGGTGGGAGTGGGACGTGTGGTGTTTTGTGTTTTGGGGCAGTTTTCCTCCGGCTGTGTCGCATTGTCACGGTGGAGCAATTTATGAGGGAATATGGAAGGTCAGTTGTTGGTGTTTTGAGACCTGACAAGCACTTTTCTTCCTGTGATACCTTCACCTTTTTCTGACCAGTGACTTATCTGGAGGAGTTAGACCTGGGAGAGGTTTGTGAGGTGGAAACCGGGCGGGTCGGTGGTCCGGGCGGAGAGAAATTCTCTCACACACACACCGTTACCAGTGAGCAGGCGGTGGGGTAGCAGGTTTGTTTACACCCGCCCAAACGGTGGATGAACATCACGTTCCTGTCTGTTGTCATGGTCAGTAAAGCGGACGAGCATGGTGACCCTTCTGGACTGGCCCTTCTGGACTCTCCTGGGTTTCTTGAATTTGAGTATGAATATTTTTGGATGCCTCAGGGAATCTAGTTTCAGTCTGAGGTGGGTGAAGAGCACCTTCCACATTACGTCTGCTGCTAGTCATTATTTGTCTGCTTAATGACACATGATCACGATGCTGTAAGTTACACCAGGTTCAGCACTGTGAAGTCTGCTCTGCTGAAGTCTCTGCTGATTTTATGTGGCTGTGTTGTCAGCACTGCTTCTTAACAGTTCTTCAGTGTGTTAATCTTACAAATGGGACTCCTTTTATGTATGTAGGGTTTTAATGACTTATTTCTGTTCTGTCTAGTTAATTGATGACCTGTCATCTTGTGTTGGTGTAATGGGACTATCATTAGGAAGCCTTATTCTGTTTAGTTTAGTTTATAAGTGACGTAACAGTGGGCGTTTTAGTTATAAGCAAATTTCGCTGAGTATAATACTTGTCTTTGACACAGTTCTGAATGTCATCTGATGGTGGCACATAGCGCCTGAGGCCTTATATTTATCCGGTTTATGATTAGTAGAATTCAGCAGTGTTCTCAGAATAGTCATGCTAGTTGTATTTGTTAGGTTATGAAAATGATTGAACTCTCTCTGGAAAGTTATAATTAATCGAGTATGCGTGTCGTATGCGTTTTCTTCCCCAGCATAAGCTGAAGTCATCACAGAAAGACAAAGTTCGCCAGTTCATGTCCTTCACCCAGGCTGGGGAGAGGACGGCTGTCTATTGCCTCACACAGAATGACTGGAAACTAGAGGTGGCCACAGACAACTACTTCCAAAACCCAGACCTCTACTATAAAGAATCCATGAAAACCACAGTGGACCGCAAGAAGCTGGAGCAGCTGTACAACCGATACAAAGGTAACTGGTTAAATTTTGCTGCTTGTCAGTTCGTTTTAGTTTGTCAACTGATTGTGAGTAGGCCTGTGGGCTCTTGTGCTGTCCTCCTAGTGAACTGTTTTAGTCCGTGTCTTTCACTTCAGCGGACACGTCTGTGTTATTTTCATTATGCCTAAGAGACATTTGAAGATGTTTGTAAAATTAGGTTAGAAAAAACCTTGTGTATCTGTGTACATTAACATTAAAATGGACATTTGCTTGCATATATGTTCATAACCTCTCTCCCACAGATCCCCATGATGAGAACAAAATTGGTATTGATGGGATCCAGCAGTTTTGTGATGACCTCACCCTGGACCCAGCGAGCATGAGCGTTCTGGTGGTGGCCTGGAAGTTCCGGGCAGCTACGCAGTGCGAATTCAGCCGGAAAGAGTTCCTAGATGGCATGTCCGAGCTGGGGTAAGCAATGGCCATTTCCCTATCGGGATTTTGTCTAGGCGCAACATTTCATTACGAATTTCAACTGAACAAATTGTGGATTTAATTTGGTTTCCTGTGTCAAAACCTAAATCAAAGCCTCTTAATCAAATGCAAGTGTATGAGTTCAACAGTGGCATTTCTATTTATCATATGACTGTTCACATTTTGAATGTATGTGTCTCTCTACAGTTGTGACAGTCCAGAAAAACTGAAGGCCATCTTGCCCAGACTTGAACAGGAGCTCAAAGACTCTGGAAAGTTCAAAGACTTTTACCAGTTTACCTTCAACTTTGCCAAGAATCCAGGCCAGAAAGGCTTAGGTAAGTGTCATACAAAGAGGAAAAAACCGGCACAAGTACCACTTTCACAGTTTGCTTGGCATGAAAAGAGCAATGTAAATTGTTCTGGAAAAACTGTATATTATATATATATATATATTATATATTCTAAAAGTATATCAAAATTTGAACGTGTCATATATAATGGCTATGACATGCATTTATACGATATTCTTTACTATACACTATATCTCTGGTGTCAGATGTTGTTTCCCCAAAGATGGGTATTCCCTGACTTGGAGCTGTGCATTGTGTTGATTAATGCTGGCATGCAAACAAGGGTGCTGTTTGTCACTTTGCAGTGACCCCTCGTCAGTCCTGCACAGTGGACCATTGTCTGACCCATTGGACATGGATCACTCCCCAAACCTCAGCTCCCTCTCTCTTTTCCTCCCCTCTATTTCGCTTTCATCCTTTCACGTTCGTCTCTATGCTATCTATTTCTCAGATTTAGAAATGGCTGTAGCCTATTGGAACCTGGTGCTGACGGGCCGGTTTAAGTTTCTGGACCTCTGGAACAGGTTTCTGTTGGTAAGCCTATCCCTTTTCAAGCTATGCTAATTAGGTGCTTCTGGATTTAGTTCCCATTGTAACATTCTGGATCTGTAAAGGTTACCAAATGTTAACTATGTGGCAGAAATGGGCCTGCAAGTGTTGGCAGAAGTATGTATTTCTGTATACAAAATGCAGGCTAAAAACTGCACATGCAAGGAAACGGTTGTAAAGCTCATCAGTGGTTTCATGTGGTTGTGTTGCAACAGCTCTTCACTGTTTTAGCCTTGTTTATGTATAGAAAGGGAAACAGCTCTTACTGTCTTATTTTGGTTCTGTCTAGTTTACTGGTATCCAATCAAATTATGTCCTTTATTTACAGGACCATAATTTATGTTGTGGAAGGTTATGTAGAACAGCCATTTTCCTCAGTTCTGTTTTGTCTCTCTTAACTGAACCGTAAGACTGCATACAAGGAAGAAACCCTAAATCTAGCAATTAAATTAAAACTATTGCTATGCTTTTTATTACTTGTTCTTCATTTCTTCCTGCTGAAGGAACACCACAAACGATCCATCCCAAAAGACACGTGGAATCTCCTTCTAGACTTTGGAAACATGATTGCAGATGATATGTCAAACTATGATGAGGAAGGTGAGCCTATCTTTTCACGCTCAGAAAATACCATGAAAAGTTGTGCTTTTCAGAAACTGACCGTTAAAAAGAACTTTAGTTAATTCCACAAGACAGAATTTGAAAATGGATATAAATATAATACGATTCAAATGGTTATAAGTAAAGGTGTCCTGCCAGAAGTGCTAATTGTACTGTTGTCTCTTCTCAGGGGCGTGGCCAGTCCTCATAGACGACTTTGTGGAATTTGCTCGGCCAATTGTTACAGCAGGCAAGCGCAAAAATTTATAATCACCACCTACCTTTTGGAAAGGGAAGTGGAATCTTATTTCTCTGTTCAGACATTTTTTGATAGAAAAAAAAAAAGGACTGAAAAAGAAAACAAAAATTGCCAGAGACTTTTAAGTTGTGAGTCTGTGCTGCCGAACTTGGGTTGAACAATGCGGAGCTGACCGGGCCTTCTCTGGAACGAATGAATTTGCTTGGAGCACCTCACCACCAGAGGGCGGCGGTGAACCAGCCCCAATGGCATCGAGCTGGAAGAGCCCCTGTCATCCATCTGGAGACACACTAGCCTCAAGGTCACTATAGTAATGGACATCGTGACCCTGCCATGCACTGTCCACCAAGCTGCGGTTCAGGGGTGGCGCTTGCGGTATGTGAATCAATAGCATCAGAATCCCAAGGCTGAAGCCAACAAAGGGGTGTAATATAGGATGATAGATTGTGCATGTTCTTTGTGATTGATGCACAGGGTAAAGCTGCACAAGGCAAAAGAGAGAAACACTACAGATCAGTTTTCATGAAGCAATGTCATATGCGGCCCTCTTTGTGTCATTGCATATTGTTACAAATTTGCGAGTGTCAACTTTCAGGTCTGTTGTTGTCCAGCAGTTGAAAGTCTTTCTTATATTTGAAAGGTGTAAAGAACACATGATCTAGTTTCATAAGAAAGTCGGTCAGAAACCAACACGCAGCAATGCTCAGAACACCAGCAGAAGAAAGATTGCTACAGTTGTAAAAAACTGCATCTAGTAGAGATATGTACAGACATATTGCTATAAAAGCATATGAATATAGATACATGATGTTTATTATGTGACAAGAAGGTATTTGGAATAATCTATCTTTAAAAGTTTGGATGTCCTCATCGTGGAAACATTTAAAAAGTAACATTGTTTTAAACTTTATTTTAAAGTCTCTTTTTATGTAGATTGCTGTTTTTCAGGTTGGAGAAATAATGATATATCTGACATGCCTTTTGAAAAATGCACATTTGTAGCTGTAGCTTTCAAGCAAAATTTGACAATAACCTACTCATTTAATTTAGAAAGTAATTCCTTTTTTTTCTGTTGACACTTTGACTTCTCTTAAACACTAACATAGAATTTTTTTTTCAGTCAGTAATGTTATAATTACTCTCCTCCCCCCCCACACCCCCCCCCCCCTACTCTGAAAGCACTTGCACATGCTGCAGTAAATCGACTAGAAGGCTCATATTGTATTTCTTTAGATTTTATTTATTGTTTTGTTTGAATTCTGGACAAGGTGCTATGGTGTTCTGGATCTCCTCATTTAACTGTTACAGATTGCCATTTTTTGTCCAGTTTCGTTTGTTGGACATGTTCCATCACGAGGAAGGTGCACCTCCTCGTAACGTTGTCCTCACGCCTTGCAGAGTGTTCTGTGTTTGGACTGAGTCCTGGGTGATCGAGTCCGGTTCAGCTCGTTGAATCAGTATTATTGCATAATGTAAATAAAGATTATTTAAAGAAGAAAAAGCTGTTAATCTCCATCATCAAATCTGAACGCATCTGTTTGATTGTGGAGGAAGGTGTTCAATAAAGCATGTTTTTAACAAAAGGTGACAAACTAGACTAGATTTATTCACATATGACCAAAGTCTCAAGTTATGCTTTCATGGGTAACACTTACTAAGTAAAGTGTCAGTGTTTGTCGTATGTGAACACACCGGCATTCACCAAGTGAAGCAGAGGGCAGCCAGGGACACAGCGCCCGGGGAGCAGAGAGTGGGGACGGTACCTTGCTCAAGGGTACCTCAGTAGTACCACTAGCAGTTCTGGCATTTGACCCCACATCCTTCTGATCATAGGGGCAACTCCCTAACCACTAGGCCACCAGGCGCACCAAACTTCTTTCACTGCCAAAACCAACTACCAAGTGAAAATCTGGTCCTACGTGAACACACCACAGCACACAGTGTGAACAGAACGAAATACTTCCTCTGCATTTAACCCATTCACCAAGTAAAGCAGGGGCTATGAACACAGCACCCGGGGAGCAGTGTGTGGGACGGTACCTTGCTCAGGGTACCTCAGTGGTGCCTAGTGGTCTTGGGAATCAAACCCGGACTTTCTGGTCTCAGGGTGAATGCCCTAACCACTAGGCTACCAGCTGCCCCTGGAAACAATGCTTCTGCTGTGATGGGTAGTTCAGAATTGATGCACACCCATAATAAATATAGGGGGTCCTTTCAAGTTTACGACACTGATGTGGGCAGACTGGTTTAGCGGAAGAATATGCAGAATGCGACGTATGAGTGAGGGAGTACACTAAGCGCAAGTGTTTTGTTTGGTGTCCTTTTGGCCTTTATCGTGGCTTCTGATTATTTACACTCATTTTTTTTCTTTATAGAGTTCATAACAGGTCATTACTTTAGGCTTGGGTGTGTTTCAACTTTCGGGTTAAATCACTGTCATAGGAACAGATCTCCAGTTACAATGGAGATCTGTTCATATGAGGACCCCTGTATAGGGTAAAAAATTAAATATTTGGCTTCATAGGCTTCAAAAAATAAAAATGTACAGCACTTCTCAGAATCAACTGTGCTGTAGATAGGCATAACATCAAGAATGAAGGTCTAATAAAATTAATCTCTTGTATTTGAAAAGTTATTCAGTCTTTTGGATAGATGTGTTCCAATGATCTGTTGTACCTGCTGTTAACTTCTTAAAGCTCCCAAAAGTGCATTGAATAAACATCTAAAGTTTGTGCAATGCCCAGTTAGTGCAAGAGTTCTTCACAGTAACAGTAATGGGTTCCATCCCTGGAAGCAGAAGATACAGAAAGTGCTGAATCCAGAAGGGGGAAAAAAACACAAAAAACTTCTTATAAAATGAATTATGTTTATTGGTCTAATACATTGCTTGTACTTCAGTGTGACTGAGTGAGGCCAAACTGCTTTAAGGTGATTAGTAGAATGCACATGCATCAGCTATATCATAAAACCAACTGCTTATTATTCCAGCCCCCTCAGAAAAGAGCTCTGACTTAAGGCATGGACTTCACAGGACCTCTGAGGGTGATGTATCATAGCAGATCTGTAAGCTGTGAGGTAGACTTTAATGGATAAGACTATTTTGTTCAGCACATCCACAGAAGCTCGATCGGAGTGAGATCTGCAGAATGTGTAGGCCAAGTCAACACCTAGAACTGTTCGTAATGTTCCTCAAACCATTGTTAAGGAAGGTAGAACAGGGGTATCAATAAAGGGCGGGTACGGCTGCAGGGTATACGGAATCTACTTGGTCTCAGACTTCAAAACAAACCATTGGCAAACCAGTCCCTGACAACTCACCCCTTCACCCCAGCAAATTCCAGCTATAGCCCCAAATAGCTGAGATCCCAACAATGCATTTACATTACATTTACGGCATTTAGCTGACGCTCTTATCCAGAGGGATGTACAACAGTGCTTAAGAATTCCACAACTGTTTCTTACTTGAAAAACAGCTTAAATCTGAGTCAGCTATTTAGCCGAAGTACTGCAGTCAGAGCATTTATACAACAGCTGTCCAAGTAATAACTAGCCAACACCTAACCCAACAATACAT
>JBBPDH010000080.1:14690155-14704474 GCA_037974565.1 Clupeocharax schoutedeni
TCTCCCGGAAATCCGATAAAATTCAACCAATCAGAGACGACTTCGAGATTCCTGAAGTGTTTCCAGTTAAGTGTACCTTATGCATCAGACGTTTAACCAACAATCCGTGGGAGTGATGTCTGAGGCTGAGACTAATGGGCACATGACATGACTGGTAATGTAACAGAACACCTGTTTATCAGCAAACTGGGAACTCTGGTTCACAATGAGGCCCTGATTTGGGCATCAGACTTCCTAAATGTCGTCAGATTTCATTTGTCATGTGGAGTATTTTAAAGTGTTGTCAACATAACAAATTCAGATAAAAAAGATCTAACTCTACTGGCTGTATGTAAATTTCCTTTATGTATTTATTTTTATTAGCCATGTAGTGAAACCTTTTAATTGGTTAATAAATTGGTTAATGATTTTTTAATGGAGCTACTAATAATCTCTCTGTTCTAGGTGAAGGCAATGCCACAGGTGTGATTGCTGGCTGTCTGTATGGGCTGCTTTATGGTCTGGACCAGGTTCCTGCTGGACTGTACCAAACCCTGGACAAGAGAGAGCAACTGGAGGAGCTTGGAGCCAAATTGTACAGGGCCGCAGCCGCAGAAAAGTACACAGAGAAGTAACTGCCCCTCACCTTCTGGTTTCAACCAGAACACGATTTTTAGCTGCTCACCCTCCCAAACCTGTACCAAACATCCTCCCGGCTGACACCCCACCCTTTGTCAATTAACAGATCCATGTTTATATATCAAACAGGCTAAGTAGACACTGATTAGGTTTCACTGCATTTCAGGAGCTGCAACCACATCGTGTAAATTTGATCCCACACAGAAATAACTGTGCTTTAAAGAAACAGACTATTCAGTCACATGGATTGTGGAAATTGACTCAACTGACAGCTGAGAGCCAGCAGATGGCGCCACACGTGACTTACATGTAGTTTGACCAGATACGTGTCCATGATTGTCTGGTCAACGTAAAGTAAATCTTTTGGTGCATGTATGCATGTATATTATGTCATTTTATTAAAAGACCTTATGAAGAGACCTCCATTTGTAGCTATTTTATTTCTTAACAAAATTCTCTTCTTTAATGCAATACAGCAGCAAGCATCTAACAGCAAACGTGGAAAATCATGAGCTTTAATCTCAGATATTCTAATGTGCGACTCCCTTCACACTGCACAACTAAGACTCTTGCATGATGCAGTGAATTTGATTGATCAGATTTCTCTTGAGCTCTTGAGAACATCGAGCTGTTAAACCATGTTAAACTCAAACCAAGTCCAAAACTGTGCATTGTGAAAGTAGCTTGAGTAACATCTACTACCCAAAACCCTTCTAAAACCTAACGTAGTCTTGTAATGTCCCTGCTATCAACCTCCCTAGCCCTAATTCAATCCGATGCACAATACAACTTTCCAGCAGCGGCCGCAGTTCTTACAGCATTACCACCGCCCAAGCCTTGTTCCTGCCCTCGCCCTTGCTACTTGACAAGATACAGTGCAGATCTAATTACACAGAGAAGTGACTGTTGCAGGCACTCTATTGAGGTCACTGCTTCATTCTGAGTACAAAGAAAAGCCTTTTATTTCATGCAGACCAGAGCGGAAGAGGCATCGAGGAGCTGTCGCCATGGTGACCAACACACCAGGGGATGTCAGGACACTTAAACGGCTGGTCTTGGATCGCTCGTTGGATCCAGTGCTCAGAGAGGTTCTGGACACTCTACTGCACTACGTCACCCAGGAGCTGCCAAATCGGGGTCTTCACAGCCAGGAGAAGACAGTAAGAACGGACAGCATACGTAGAAATGTCAAAAAAACTGAAGGAAGTAATGCTGCGCGTCGTCTTACCGCCTTTCAGCTTCTCCAATCTAAGTTTCTCCTGACCAGCCCAAAGCCTGCAGTTACTCACAGAAGAGAAGTTGGTTCTCTGCATTTAAAAGGCCTGCAAGGAGCCAAGGAAGCAGACAGACCCAGCAGTGACACGGGCAGAGGGAAAAGGGGAGGGAGATCCAGGGTGCAGGATGTGATTGCCAAGTTTGCAGCAGCTGAGCAGAAGGAGACAGGGCTCGACACCAGGAAAGTGCTCGAGCCACAGAAACTAGTCAGGCAGATTACCAAGGGCCCCCTTTTGTCTGGCATGATAAAGAAATTTGAGGCTCTGGCAAAAATGCAAAGTAGAAGTGACTTAACTGAGGGCAAAAAACACAAGCGCACAGATGTTTCCCACCCAAGAGAAGCACAAGAACAACAGAAAAATCAAGGTTTAGGGATTCGTAACACACAAAAGTGTTTCCTAAAACAAGTAAAAGACGGTGTCTCTCCAAGCACAAAGGTGAGTAGCAACAGTGCTGAGGAGCACCAAAATGCTCTGCCAGTAGCAGAGTGGGCACAGTGGAGTTCAGCTGAAGAGGAACAACCCCTGACTTTCAAAATACAGAACAATGATGTAGATGTCGCAAGACACATAAATAATGGCTTAGATATCCCTATACACACCATCAGTGACAGAGAACCTTTAAATCAAGAGAACACTGATATAGATAACCTGCGTCTAGTAAATAATGATGTAAATATTACTGGGCAGGTGGGTTTCTCTGGCCTGGTGAACAGCAATGGCATTTTCTCTTGCCAGGTAAACACAGATATTATGGATATTATGGGTCATAAGGATGTTGCAGATTACTCAAGCCAGTTGAAGAATGATGTAGAAGCCCTGGACCAGCTGTACCATGATGTAGATACCTCAGGCCACTCTCTGAGTCAACAAAGGAAGCATATGAATGTGCTGCCGCGGAAAGTGAGGTTTGCAAGAGCTGAGGTACTTTCCTTGGCTGTGGTGGAGAACTCTGAATATTCACTTCACTGTGGGCTTCTAGTCATTGAGACTCCTCAGAGGACGCATCTAGCCACAGTTCTACAGCAGCCTGATGTTTGGATATTGGCCCGCTCATCAAGACCTTTGATTCAGAGTTTGGAAAATGATGGAAACAAACGGTTGGGATCAATTTCATGTGTGGACCAACCACATGAAAAAGGGCAAAATTCTGTATCCCCACCTTCAAAAGGCTCAAAAAAACTACAACACAAATCTCTATCCATGGAACATTATCTGCAATTAGGCAGTAAAACTACAGACATGCCTGGTCCTGTACAAGCACTCGTAAAACCCTTCAAACCGGTGTATTCTGAGATTCCAAAGGAGCCACAGACCCTTCACACTTGTACAGAACTTGCTTCATACACAGATTCATCCTCCGAACCTCAAGATGATGTGCATGGTGACTGCCTGACAAGCGCTACACTTCAATGTAAAGATACAAGGACAACAGCGGAGTCTCAGCAAGAACTGCACATGAGAGGCCGCATGAGTCCATTACTTGAGGCCAACAATAATGTACGGAATGCAGTTGAAACAAAATTGGAAGAGGGCCAAAGTGTGTCGGTGAATTCACACCCTCCTGCTTCCCTGATCTCCCAAAAAAGAGCAGAATCACATTTACTGGAAAAGAACCTGTTTTCCAGCAGCTGCGTTTCATCAGAAATAACTGCCTCAATGGGCAACGATAGTGAGAGTCTTGCAGGACCAGACAAGTCCATTACTGTTTCTACAGGTTCTGTCTATCGGTGGAGTCTGGTGAACCAGTCAAAGAGCGCAACTCTTAAGTGTTATGACAGCCAGTTGCCTCAAAACACATCTCAAGCAGAAAACCCATCTGCAGCCAAAGTTTGCTTTGATTTAATGAGTCAAAGTAGCAATGACCATGACAGAGACATCCCTAAAAGTATTGAAACAAACAATACACCAAAAGACGGGATCCAAGAAAGAAATTCATGCAGTTCAGTGATGCCGACCAGTAAAAACAGTCAGATGCCACAAGTGAAAGAGGAACAGCCTAAATACAGGACAGTAAACTACAGTGATCCCTCTGCAAAGATTACCTATATACCCAAAACAATTCGATTCACAGACACATTCAACTTCTGATCCTGAAGATCTCTCTCGTCTTCTTTGGCACTTCTGGACTCCACAAAGTCTGACCAAAGGTCGCTCTTGATAGCTGTCCGATATTTCTGTCTATTAATATGAAAAAAAAAGTTGCAAAAGCGTTTACACACTGAACTGTGCCAGCGAGGTCAGAGGGTACAGTGATTTTCCCAACAGGCAAGGCCTAGCCCAGCTCAAGAGGTTTTTGGACCAGAACTGTAAAAATATGAGAGAAAATACATTTTCTACTTGGAATTTCTGACCACTGTGGATCAGTCAATAAAGAGAATAAAAACATCTTTGCTGATCTTTGATCATTATTGTACAATGAAACAACATTGCAACATTCCCACACTCATATTAATCAGCAGTACTGTGTGCTAAGTGTGTACCGAGACAACAATGCACTATTTGATAGCTTGGATTAAATATTATCTGGATTGAACATGAAATTATACCTTGTATTTTGGAGAAAGTGTATTGTATTTTTTTTTGTTGTACACATTTGACTGTATACACTTATTGGAAGAAAAAAGAAACTATAGGTGCATTAGTATTTGTGGAACCCCACATGACCACATGTTTCTGATTGTTCTTATCTAATAAAAAATGAAAAGCTGACCTGTGTTACTGTTTTCTGTGCTGTATTGTCAGTGAGCCAAAAGGGATTCTGGTAGAAAATAGCAGTGACACACCTAGTCCGCAAGGGAGTGCATGGTAATATTATATGGGGAGTGTTGTATGGGGAGTCTATGGGGAGGGCATGCGAATGGCGAACAAATAAACAAGCAAGGCATCCCACAGTCTGCCACTGACATTACAATAAAAAAATGAAACAAAGTCAAACTTTCACGATTTCTGAACGCAGTGTTTGCTTTTTTCGTGCTTACACAGCAGGTCAGATATTCAAATAAACCACTGGCCTATTTTCCACAAGAGATAAAAACGTAGACCCTGACTTTCCAGTGAGTTACTGAGTGCTGTAGCGCCCGCACTTGGAAGTATTAGCAGGCCGCAGGGCTTCCGTTCTACAATGAGTGAAAGAGGCCTGACTCTTTGGGCCAATGAGCTGAGGGTAGACCACTGTGTATGCAAAAGCACTCAGAAATCTAAATATGCACCACATCCAATTTATTATATAATCTGTGGCATATGTATCTGTCTACAGCACAGTCTGTGTCAGGCGTTTTGGCAGAAATTAGAAACCAACAGTTAGCCCAGTGTAGCGTGAAGGAGAAACATGAGAGGGCAGGCAGGCCACACCCTCTGATCTGAGAACGCTCGCCGTTAATAGAGAATAGATTCCCATCTGGAATCCACATCCTCATTCACACACAGATGATGGTAAATACTGGAGTAGTCACAGTTCTGAAGAGAGCTGGGTCTGGCAGTGTGAGGAATCTTGACTCTGGCTCCCTCCTTACCTTGGCTTTTATACCAAGTGTCATATCCGACCCCTCTTGCACATCACGTGACCCATGTCTGTGACCGTACTCCCCTCCAGGACCATCTCCTGTCCAATCCGGCTGGGTGGATACCCAACAACGGCAGGTCTGATTTAGAAATCGGGTACGCAAGACCATTACCAGGACCTTAGCCATCCCTGTCGACCAGATACTGGGCGTCACAGCCCCTCTGACGTGAGTCAAGGATGCACCGTCCAGAATAAACAGGGCCTGCCAGAACTTAGCTATGAACTGGGTGCACACCACGCATGCCTGGATGTAGGCCAAAATTGTGGCCCCATTGAAGAACCTCCAGCCGAAGAGGAGGAGGAACAGGGGTGGAGATTCCCATGTGTGCGACTATCAAATACGATCTTCCAGCTCCCACCTCAATGAAGAAACTATGACATGAGGAGCAAGAACAGGTGCAGGTTTCTTCGACCCCAGATGTTTAGACAAGTGGAAATTAAACTGTCTAAAGAATGCCTGTCTCTGGTTCAGGTTTTGGTGGTCTGTCCAGACCATAAATGATTCACTGAGACACAGTTTGGTGAAGGCCTCTTCTGCTTGTGGATTGAGATGAAAAGCAGCCCGCCGTGGTTTCATGAGAGCTGTAAGTTGCCCCGCAACCGAACTAAAGCCCTGGATATACCGTTGAAAGAAATTGCCAAACCCCTGAAAGCGCTGGAGCGGCTTAAGCGTCTTGGGTAGGGGCCAATTACTCACAGCCTCCAGCTTCTGGGGATCTATGGCCACATCCTTAGTGGTTATCACAAACTTACTGTCTAGTTGGTGGGCCAGCAACCTCTGAAGAACCGCCCTCATGCTCTGCACATATTCTGCACATCTGCTTCATATTCTGGGAGTATCTCAGGATATCATCTAGATATACACTACCGGTCAAAAGTTTTAGAACACCCCATGTTTCCTGTTTCTTTGTATAGAAATTCAAGCGGTTCAGTGTCTCAATGTTCATTCGGCAGCTTTCCATCTTGTTCTTTTTTCTAAGGTAGTTCTGGCCGAGCGTGGACTTACGTTTCGGGTCACTATCTTGCTGTAGGATGAACCCCACCAACTAGGCACATAAATCTGCCACTGTCCTGTGAAACCAAACATGGATGCATCTGTTGCTCATTCGGCGCCACCTGCTATTCTGGACAACACTTTCAACCAGAAAGAGAAGCCTTCTGAAAAGCATACTCAAGAAGAAGTGTCTGATTTTGTGCAAATGTCAGATAGGAAGTATGTGTGTGTGCAGATACAGTTTATTTAAATTCCATGGCTGGGTAAAGCCACAAAAAATGATAAAGCAGTTAAAAACACAATTTTGCATACCAGCTGCCCCCAAGCACATGTACAGTAAGTCCTATGGGTAAGGGATATGTCTGAAATACATGAATCGCTAGCTATTATTAATAGATCATAACAATTTATCATAGTGATCATAGTAAAATGACCTTACACATATACATTTAATCTTAAATTAATCAACCTAATCAATCTAATGAAACTGCTTTTTTCTTTAATTACTTTGGAGAAATGGGGGTCTCCTGGGGCATTTTCAGTGTGCTCTGCTGAGTTTCCCTAATCACAGGGTTTTAGTTTGTCTGGTAGATAGAAGTTTTGAAAACAGTTAACCGCTCTGTGTGATGAGTTTAGGCTCGAAATATAGTTATCGAATTAAAACTATCTTGCTTACATTTATTAACCCGTTTGCTGCAAGATAATACTTTGTTTCCTGCAGCGGTATTTTTGCTGTACTCATTTGTAAAATCATTTACCTTCACACCAAATCCCATCATACCAAACAATTGTGACTGGCTCTTTTGCATCTCAGTCAGTACTGGTCCAAAGTTTGAACACACTTGATTTGATTGCATGTGTTTAATAACTTGAAGGCATTTTAATCTAAAAGCTCTTATGGCAAAGGAATTGAATCAGTTTCCTATAAACTGACCACAGACCTCAGCTAATCTGTCAATTACAGGAAATGTATTTAATTTTTGCCAGAAAAAAAAGGTTACGTCTTTCTTATAGGCTATGTAATGCCAAACAAAGGTGCAGCTTGCGCAGTGACTCACTGGCTAACTTTGATAATAGAATGAGTGTCAATAACACCTGCAGCACTGAGTGCACAGTTACCTACTGACGAATCAAATTTCCATCGCACACAATAGCGCACAGTATTTACTGTAAACTGCGGAAGGGTGTGTATTCAAATCATCCTGTTTGGAGCTAGCAGGACAGGTCTGAACCATAATGAACGTTTTTGATGACACTCTTTATGGCCCCTCTATTCAAGTACCGATAAAATTATTAGGGAAATGAGTTTTCAGTGATAGAGGAAGAGTGGTGACGTACTGATGAGTTTTGGGATAATCCACTTTCAGCCTCTGTTCTGCTTTGTAAAAAGGGATCAGAGCTGGAGGATTTAGCATGACTGGCACAGCAGATGGCACTGCATTTACCAAAATAAGCAATGGTAAAGGAAATGATGCATACCCTCAGTACCCTCACCAAAGTTCATACGGCTGGGTTTCCACTGGGAACAGTTCTTGGTTGTGGACACCGAGCAATAGAAAAACATTAGTTGTCTGTGAAACTTGTGGTTCAGGGTTGGGACATTGCTAAGTAAATACTTTTGGGGCCAGGTGGGTTGGCTCTCATAAAGGGTCAAGGTATGGATCACTAAAGAAACCTGACTGCAACACGACTACATGTACTGAACAAAAAATGTACTCGAAATGAACTCAAAGGTCTGAAACATTTTCTACAAACACAAAAGACCCATTACTCTCAAAGATTGTCCACAAATCTGTCTAGATCTGTGTTAGTGAGCACTTCTCCTTTGCTGAGATAATCCATGCCTCCTCACAAGTGTGGCATTTCAAGGTTAGACCCCATGAATATTGCACAGGTGTGCCTTAGACTGCCCACAATAAACAGCCGCTCTGAAATGTGCACATCTCCGTTGCATAGAGTTGATCAGGTTGTTGATCGTGGGCTGTGGAATATTGGCCCACTTCAATAGCTGTGTGAAGTTGCTAAATATTGGCAGGAACTGGAACACACTGTCGTATACGCCGATCCAGAGCATCCTAAACATGCTCAATAGGTGACATGTCTGATGAGTATGCTGGCGATGCAAGAACTGGGATGTTTTCAGTTTCCAGGTATTGTGTACGGATCCTTGCAATATGGGACCGTGCATCATCATGCTGCAACATGAGGAGATGGTCTGGTCGTGTATCAATGGCACAACAATGGGCCTCAGGATCTCATCCTGGTATCTCTGTGCATTCAAAATGCCAACAATAAAATGCACCTATGTTCGCTGTCCTGCCCATACCATAACTCCACCGCCACCATGGGCCACTTGATCCACAACGTTGATGTCAGCAAACCACTCACCCACACGACGACACACACGCTGTCTGCCAACTGCCCTGAACAGTGAAAACCGGGACTCATCCGTGAACAGAATGCCTCTCCAACGTGCCAGACACCATAGAATGTGGGCATTTGCCCACTCAAGTCGGTTACAATGACGAACTGCAGTCAGGGTCCAGGCCCCGATGAGGACGATGAGGTTGCAGATGAGCTTCCCTGAGACAGTCTCTGACAGTTCGTGCAGAAATTCTTTGGTTTTGCAAACCAATTGTTGCTGCAGCATCCAAATTGCTGGTCTCAGACGATCATGGAGGGGAACATGCTGGATAGGGACACCCTGAGCTGGTGTGGTTACACATGGTCTGCGGTTGTGAGGCCGGTTGGATGTACTGCCAAATTTCTCTGAAACGCTTTTAGAGGCAGCCTATGGTGGAGAAATGAACATTCATACCTGTGCTACAAGGTATGTAGGTACTAAATTTGGCTTGTTACTATTTTTGAATACTATTGTTGTTTTATTATTAACACGTCAGGAACTGTAGCTGTATATGGGCCAATGGCTTTTTGTCTTTAACAGTTTAAAGTAATTTGACTGGTTGATATGTGTATTTGCTAGGAAAAACTTAACACATGGTACATCTCCAGGACTATTTAGAGTGAATGCTCTAAGTAGTTTACATTTTTTTTGCTGAAACACAAAATGTTAGAACAGTATATAGTAAACATGCAAGATTCAAGTTTGAGCATGTTTTTGTTTGTTTTAGCTATTGATGATACTGTTCCCGACAAAGAAACAATGTTTTTGAATCAATGTTGGTTCTCAAAAATGTCAGGAAATGTCAGGATTAATACTTCCGCACTGAGTCATCATATTCACATCATAATCAAAGGACAGGAACAGGAACAGTATAATGTGAATGTTTATGTGTGGAGTATTACATTTCTGTGTTTTTAATAAATAGAGATATGTCTACTCCACACATAAACATTCACATTATACTGTTCCTGTTCCTGTCCTTTAATTATGATGTGAGTATGATGACTCAGTGCGGAAGTATTAATCCTGACATTTCCTGACATTTTTGAGAACCAACATTGATTCAAAAACATTGTTTCTTTGACCACTTATTACAATATTGGGTTTCTATGTAATGTAATTTGTGATGCTAAAAATTGACAAAATAAGTAAACAACTGGATAATAATCTAATACTAGAAGGTTGTGGGCTCAAATCGCCCCACTTCTAGTGACACCACTAAGGGACCCTTGCGCAAGGTACCATCCCCACACACTGCTCCCTGGCAGCCCCATTGGTGGCAGCCCTCTACCACTTGGTGAATTAGTTAATTCCAGGGAGAAAATTTCACGTTACATTAACCATAATAATAAATGGCAATATAGGTACTACCTAACATTCTGCTTTCTCCACAATCAGAAGAAAATATTGATATGATATGACCTATATTGATATCACCTTTTATATTGATATCACCTATTTTACTGCTGAAATTTCAAATGAACTCTTTTATGGAGAGAAACTTTTTAAAGTATTTTTTTCAGTACACTAGTCATACTATTAAAATTATTACACTAAAGTGAACTATTATTACTGCTATCTTCTGGTCAAATTGTGTAAAACTGGCTCGCTCAGTCAGCCTGCTGTCTCTTAACAGAACACTCCACTCATACACCACTTTTAGAACTGTTTTTTGGAACAGGCAGGAAAGAGAACATGCAGTAAATTACAAATAGTTTTTACAGTGGCAGTTGGGATGTACTTTCTCATCATCAATTGTTGTTTTAATTGTTATTAACATCAACAAATAGCAATAATGATAACATTTATAATATAAAAAACAAGTTATTATTATTAGCGGTAGTAGTGTTATTGTTGTTGTTATGGTAGAACAGCTGTGTACATGCACTGTGTTAGGAGTAATAATGTCCATTGAGGGGTGTGGGGGTACAGTTAATGATTGAAATGAGCTTATGATAAAACTAAAGTTTCGCTTAGAAACCTGTATTTTCTCTTCTGAGAGAATAAACTCAATGAGTCAGGGCTTAATGGTTATGCTCTAAAATGGTATGGGCCGGTATAGGGGTGTTCAAAATTGTATTTCGTTCCATGTACTCCCCCCCTAACCCCCCCGGTATAGCAGGTATGGACGCATATATTAACATTGTATGACCCCAAAACACCTTTAGTAGCGGTTTAACAGCCTGAAGAGCAGTTGCTCGCCGTGAAAGCAACTCAGAAACTGCTTTTAGAAGATAACCTTAGAAGTAGCTTGAAATAGCTTCAGCAGTAAACGAATTAATTACAAAAGAATCGGCTGATTGTCCTGCAGTAGCCTAATTTGCAGCAAACATGCTTGATAAACAGCACAAAAAATACACCTGTCTCAGTGGCAACTTCCAGGGCTGCACCGGAGGACTCCATTGCCAGCTTGGAGGGGAGGGGGGGCGGGGCGAGGCGGGGCCACATTGGCTTTGGGGGCGTGGTTAAGCCATGATTGACGTCTGCCCTTGAACTCCCAAGAGGATTCAGTCAAGCGTGTTTGTGGATATGGAATAAAGTGGGCTACTGAGAGAAGAAACGAAGATGGAAACCTCATCCGGCCGGACCCCACGTCCAAGGAGAAGTTAGATGCTTCGACATTTGGCGAGTAGGAGAGCCGGTCTGGGATGAAAGCCCTTTCGGCGGGTCAGGTGTTATCCAGCCCGAGTGAGAGCTCTTCGGACGGCTGATGCAGGCTCCGGTGGGGGGACAGCAGGGATAAAGTTACCCTGCGGTGGACACTCCGATTTATTCCTTAACATTTCAGCGAGATCCTGTTCAACCTGTCCTCGGACCGGAGATACGATCGAGTTCAGTAAAGTCTGATGCGGCTCGGTTTAGGCTCAGTTTCTAGCTCTTGTTGAGTTTATTCCCTCCTTTATGGACCCAAGTCCCGCTTCGGACACTAAACTCTAATGGATTAGTGCAGTCGAACAACTTAACTTTACACCCGGGTCTGTTTGTTTATGTGTGTGTGTAAAGTGAGCATGGTGTATGAATGGTGTATGAGGACCTTTGTCTGAGCTTAACCTCACCATGGACAAAAAGAAGAGAAAGAACGAGAACGGGACAGGTTCCTCACAGGAGCCACAACTTCGCATCAACCTGCCGAGCTCGGCCAAGGAACGAGTCCCCAGGTACAACCAAATTACTTACATTACCCACATTATTTAGCAATGCTGTGTGTTTGTACTCATCTCCCCACTACTGTAAAAACGGCAATATGTGTGATGGATGGATGGACTGAAAAAACTATAAACCTACACTATTTCAAACACACATACACACCTACCTACACTGTTAAAATCAAAGCACTCAGAATCAAAACATACAATTAACTACAAACCTAGATTCATAAACTTAACTGCAAACCTAGATTCTTAAAAACTCAACTACAAACTCACCTGCCTTGCTAAATTTCAACTATAAACCTACTCTGTTTAAAATTCACTCACTTACCAACCACCCACTGTTAAAAACTCAACTCAACATCAAAGCACACAGCATCAAAACATAAAACTATCTCAGCTACAAAACTACAAACAACATACACTGCACTGTTAAACTCAACTACACACCTACCTACACTGTTAAACTCAACTCAACATCAAAGCACACAGCCTCAGAACATTATACAACAAACCTGCACTGTTAAGAACCTACACACTTTTTAAAAAGCTCAACTATGAACCTATCTACATTGTACAAACTCAACTATGAACCTGCACAGTTAAAAACCCGGATACAAACCTGCACTGTTAAAAACTCAATTACGAACTCGGGTACAAACCTAACACTAACTACAAATGCAGTCTGTTTAAACCTGTTTGGATAATGTTCAAATACACAAGATTGAACTGCCAACACCACACCGCTAAAATACACAACCGGTGAGACACCACTGAAACTCACAGCTTCATGTAAGACACTGTTAAAACCAACAGCTGCATTCCTACAACGACCCTGCACCACTGAACCTCGCTGCAAACTAAACCACATCTCACCACATTTCACAGCTTCAGCCCTTTTGTACACTTTTGGTGACGCACGCCTCTTTTTCCTGAATTGCCTAGAGCAGCTCTTGTGTCACGGGGTCTTCGTTAATAAACACAGGCCCTTTTGGAATCCCAGCAGAGTTGCTGGTTCATGCCTTTTCTCTGTGCCTCTAAGCCATCTGATCTTGTTACTTTGTACTGAGCGGAATACTTTTAACTCTTCCTTTAACTCGGGATCTTTTCCATTTGGGAAGGCTCACAGCAGCTACTGATCCTGTTGCATAACGGCCGTTTAATGTAAGCCACCCTGATCTACCTGTGCAGGGTACAGGTGCGTTAGGGAGGAAAGACAAGGGAACTGTATTTTTGCTACTCTGTCCACAGTACTGAAGGTTTCTGCTCATTTTCTTGTATAAGCAAAACAACCCAGAGAACAAAACTGCACTGCTTAGAAATGTGTTTATTTAAGGACCATCTTAAAAAGCATTTCGAGGTGCATGTTAAAATGTCACATACCTCACACATTTCTGAAGAACGACAGTTGCACAGCTATGAATGCAGAAGATGCAGCAACAGCATCCAGGCTTACCACTTCTGTTTTAATGTTGTTGTATTTGAAACATCCTAGAATTACATTTACAGCTTTTATCAGGCGCTTTTATCCAAAGCGACATCTGTTCCCTCCCTAGTCTCCCTACAGCAACTGGGGGTTAAGCGTCTTGCTCAGGGAAGCCAGTTGTGGTAGGAGTCGAACCCATTAACTCTTGGTCCAGAGGCAAGTATCCTACCCACTAGGCCACCACCTGCCTAGATGAGCTTTACTAGATCATGGCAGACACTGAAATATAGAGATGTTAGCCTAAAGTGGTTTTGCAATAAACCCGTCCTCCAGCCCCCCCACCCTGAACTTGCTCTAAAGCCCTGCAGGGCATTTGGGCTTTATTTGTCAAATCTGATTCTTAGTCTTGAGTCTTCGGATTTCAAGCCACAAGTGACCAAATCCGATTTTTATTACTTTAGTCACGTTTGCGTGTATATCCTCATTAGTGGTAATAGTGACAAAGCTCACACTGGCTGCAGAGGAATTACTCAAAACAAACCAGTCACATTAAAAGGGGCTTAAATCTGTACTGACTATAACTGCTACACTGAACATGCTGTATTTCAACTGCAGCTTACTCCACAAAGTAAAATATTGCTGAAGTGTTTCTCCATGTTTAGAATGTAATAAATGCTGCAGCGCTGACTTTTTTTGGGGCAGTTGGATGGCCAAGTGGTTAAGGCATCCGCCCTGCGACCAGAAAGTCCAGGTTCGATCCCCAAGGCCGCCAAGCACCACTGAGGTACCCTGAGCAAGGTACCGTCCCCGCACACTGCTCCCCGGGCGCCGTGTTCCTGCTGCCCCCTGCTTCACTTGGTGAATGGGTTAAATGCAGAGGGAGTGTTTC
>JBBPDH010000080.1:14709457-14720309 GCA_037974565.1 Clupeocharax schoutedeni
TTGAATTTCGATTAAATAAAGCTTGAAACATTGGGGTGTTCTAAAACTTTTGACCGGTAGTGTATATATATATATATCATAAATTAAATAATCAATATTTTACTTTCTAATGAAACATGCAATTGTTTTGTGTTCTTTAAGTATTGATCCTCAAAGAATAATGTTATCTAATGTGATGACAGTTTATCACATGCTAGTACACATCAAATACTGGAATAACTGTCATGACTGTTACCATAGCAAGTAGCAAGTATTTAGCAAACATTTTATTATACCACCATGCTCAATGATATAACACTCTCCTAGTTATCTCCAGCTTTGCTCATCATTCTGGACACATCTAAAATGTCTTCTTTTTTAGTGGCATCGTATGTTCTTCAGTTCCAAACTTCCCTTTTCTGAACAATAGCGTAAGTGTCTGCGGATCTGAAGGTCATACCGTTCCATTGGTTACAGCGTAGGTTATGGAGAAGTTGGCAGAGATTTCTGCTTTGATGCACGTTGAATTCCCGTCTTTCACCTCAAATGACACAGCGTGTGCTACGGCAAGCCAACCTGCAACAGAGTGTCAGAAACTCCAATTCATCAGGGGGAAAACCCAGACCTGGATTTTTACAAACATCTCTCGTGTCAGTTGTGTGTTGTAGGCCTCGTCTCTTTTGAATATCATAGTAATCAAGCAATTTACTGATTCATTTGCTGATTAATCTAGTAATCACAATTTTTTAAAAGGCTAAACCTTCTCCTGAGGCAAGAGTCTACATAATGACAGGGCAGCTGGTAGCCCAGTGGTTAGGGCATTCGCCCTGCGATCAGAAAGATACAGCTGAGGTACCCTGAGCAAGGTACCGTCCCCACACACTGCTCCCCGGGCGCCGTGTTCCTGGCTGCCCACTGCTTCACTTGGTGAATGGGTTAAATGCAGAGGGTGAATTTTGTGCTGTTCACACTGTATGCAGTGGTGTGTTCACGTATGACCGAGTGATCACTTTCAAATGTAACGAGTCCAAACCTATATACTGTCTGCGCTCATCATTCTCTACCAGTTCAATTATAAAAATAAATCATTTCAACAGTACACACAAGGTTTTTACATTGCGCACTACTTTCAATTTAAAAAGACTAGTCCCCTCTTTATAATTATTATATATATATATAAACAGTACTACATGGCTCTTTATTCTAAGATCGTACACTCTTATAAGTTCATTAGGGAACTTGAAGTGGTTCTTCTAGGACTAAAAAAAAAAGGCTAGGAGAGACCAGCGCGACAGCATCACTCCATTTGTCATCTAATCCAACTGCCAATACCACCCTCCAGTTGGGAGCTATTTTTTTATTTATTGTAACCTGCTGTTAAAAAAAAGAAAACCAATCAAAAGCTAATTCTTTTGAATGGAATCTTCCCCCTTGGTTTAGGCGCCAAACTCAGGCAGCTGGGAATAGAAATCTATCCCCTCATGACACAGAGATCCTGAGAAGCAACGGCCTGACCACCAGAGGGCGCTATAAGGACTGGGCTCACACTTGCTGCACTTTCTCTGACTCTTTGCTGTCTGTGGTCAAATGCTGAAAACCTGACCTGAAGCCGTCACCGAGGCTGCGGCACGACGACATCAGTACATTTTCAGTCCGTGCTCAGACTGACTCAGACTGACTCTAAGGATCATCCCCAGCAGTTGAATGGGCACTAAAGAAGCAGAAGATGAAGATTAGGCTGGAAGGCCTGTAACACACCGTAGGAGCTTTACCGGTGTAAAATTTCATTTACAGACAGAACGTCCCATTGGCTGCACTAAAGTGCTCCAGTGGACAAGTGGTTTTGCACATCTTCAGTTTTCTCCACCAACTCATTTTCTTTCTCTTACTTTGCTCCCACAAGAGAAGCCACACTGACTGGACCTGGGTGAAGGTCAGAAGGCCGCTGTTGTGCAACGCTGGAAATCATGGACGGTGCACATTTACAGTCACACTCACTCACACGCCGCCCAGTGCTGACAGGCATTAACACAGAAAACAAATAACACTTGCTTTGCACACACATCCGCCTCTGCCAAAAGCTTCAGGCCACAAAGCCTGACCAGAGGGCCTGTGGCTTTAATATGAACCACGACCACAATAAAAAACAACACAACAAACACAGTGTGGGAAAAGTCCAGAGAGGTTTTCTACTCAAAGGAGGAACTCAGCACTCAAATTCTAAAGGACAATAAGCAATCTGTACCGGTACGGTAGATAAGGTGAGCATCACAGCCAAAATAACACTCAGTTTCATTCTAGCAGCGCTTTGTTCTAGCGTCCCTGCTGAAACAGAGTACACTACAAGCTTGCTTTCTTTTTGTTTAAGCAGATAAATGCAAGAAATGTTGATGTTGCCTTACTGGATATCCGCTTAAACTGAAAACCTGGGCTCACTGTCCAGTTAAAAATGTACTGAGTGAGGCTCCAATTGGAGTAATTCTAAAAGAAAAAATCTAAACAATGGTGCCCAGAAAGCAAGCTCTGTCCGTTTTATACAACATTTTGTCCAGTATAGAGGACTGCTACGTGTAGAAACCCTAGGGTCATAAACATCATCAGATATCTTGATACTGAATTACAACACTACTCTTGTCACCAGCATAAATAACACATTTCACATAATATGCTGTTATTGGGCACAGTGTCTGTACGTAGATGGGCTTTCCCAGCTAAAACGAGTTTAATTTAATACTATATATATTATATAACAGTGGTAAAGCTGTATTTTAATTCAGAGAGAGGTTCTGCTCCACATATCAGATCTGTCTGTGTCTGTTCCGCACAGAGAGGCCGCTGTTAGCGCACAAAGCGGTGCTGACATCACGTGACTCGGACGAGCAGCCAAAAGAGAAACAACAGGCACAACTGCGGGTGTCTGAGAGAGACAGACGCGGTTTACATTGAGATATTAAGGAGCATTTGACGACACTGCCACGAATCTGACTCTGCAGCTCGCACCAGGCATTGCCGTAGACCTCTACTTCACAAGTCGTGTGTATGAATCGTTCTTGTAAACCGATTCAACTGAATGGACTTTTTCGTAATGTTTATAAACGTGTATAAAGAATAGCTGCTGGACAAATGGTTCACAATATAAACTTACAGGGCATAAACACCACAAAACAAACTCATTTTTGTCTCTCTATATAATATAAATTCTGTTGTGCCTTTTGGCATTTACACTTTCACTATACGTGGATATAGGTAATGACATCAGACTCGCGACTCGGTGAACCGATTCCCAGTATTCATGAAGAAGAGCGTTAAAATTGAAACGCACTGAATCAATGAAAAAGTCTGTTCGTGAGAATCGGTTCCCTAGACCGAATCGAACTGAAGCGCCACTAAGTCACATTATGGCGTAGTTGGGTTGAAATGAGAGCTGTATGCACCTGTGCTGACACCTCACCTGGTTCAGCTCCGCAGAGGACACGGGTTAGAGGGTGAACGACTATCTATTTAGCTCCATCATGAATCGAAACGCACTGTTTTGGACATGGAGTAGTAAACGCGCGGGTGACACAAAAGAGAAAGAGAGATCTGTCACGGCACCAAGCATGTCTCGTTTAATCACGCGACACACACGATAAATATCTGTTTAAGTGTAAAATACTGTTTTCAGATGTGTAAGCGTCAGTTCTTCACTCACCGAGCAGAATTACAGAGGCGAAAGCTACCCGTGGTTTTCCTCTCATGGTTTCTCTCTGCGTGGGAGCAGTCGTGACAGCAAGGCAGCTCTTTTCTTCAGACTCACTCTCAGATGTCAGCTCGCCAGTTGTTTAAATCCTCGACTTTCGCTCTCCCGGCCTTGTTTCTGAGCAGTAAACAGCGAGAGCTCCGCCGCTCTCCGTGCCCTCGGTCTGAGAGAGAGGAATGTTCCAGTCATGTGAGGAGAACCGGAGAACCACCCAGCTCGGTCACGTGACCACACCTCCTCCTCCTCCTCTGGCCAAAACTATCAAACCGAGTTTTAATCAGAAAAGTAAGGCCGACCCTTACAGTCTCACACCACACAGTGTGAACAACAGTGTGAAATTATTTCTCTGCATTTAGCCCATAAGTAAGCTATGTGTGGGGACGGTACACTATATGGACAAAAGTATTGGGACACATCTGTTTTTGAGGGTTTGTGCTAGGGCCCTATCTTCTATTGAAGAGCATTCTAAACGATTCGGCATAGCAAGATAGTTTGCGCAACGTGGACACAGTATGGCAAATAACCTTTTTTTTAATTCCAGCTCCATAAAGACAGGGTTGGATGAGATCGATGTGTAAGAACGTGACTGGCCCGCACAGAGCCCTGGTCTCAAACCCAACTAACACCTTTGGGATGGACTGGAATGGAGATTGTGAGCCAGACCATCTTGTCCAACATCAGGGAAACTCCAAAATCTTGTGGAAAGACTTCCAATAAGAGTGGGAGCTGTTTTAGCCACATCATATTAAAGTCTAAGTGTTTGTATGCAATGCCATTGAAGTCCCGGTTTGTGTAATGGTCAGGCGTCCAAATACTTTTGTCCATATAGTGTATCGTGCTCAGGGGTACCTCAGTGGTGCCACTGACATCCTGGGATTCTAACCCACAACCTTCTAATTGCAGGAGCGACACCCTAACTACCAGGCCACAAGCTGCTGCACTGATGGACAAACTGAGACACTTCAGACTAATTGAAATAACGGCGAGGAGCTCTAGTAGTAGTATAAGTCTTTGGAGGATGGGTTGGTTTGCGAAACCGAATTATTAAATAAAACTAGATCATTTAAGGCCAAAGGAAAGAGCAGCCAATAGAAATGCTCCCTTACTCATATAACAGAGGAAATCTATTTCTATGTGAAATACACGTTTTTATTCAGGCTTGTATAATCACGAGGTATTATTTTAAAATGGGTTATGTCTGTAATAAACTCACTTTCTGGGGGGACAGCTGTGGCCTATTGTTTAGGTGGGTTTCATTTGGTGAAGGGCTTAAATACACACTCTGTGCTGTGGTGTGCTCACGCGTGACTATAAGGGGCCACTTTAGTTCTAGTAAATGTATTTCTGCATATTTCTGTCCATATTCACAGAACATTTTACCGTTAGTCCTCATCTGGTTCAGGTTTATGAAAGTCAGAGATGAAACAGGACAGATGAAATCTAGACAACAGCGATTCTGTGCAAAGCCTGCGCCTCAAACTCGCCCTGTTTACACGTATAGGAGCATCAGAAATCCCTGAAACTCAGCTGATGTTCACCACGCTCAGAAGAGCAGATCATCACTGTGGTCTGACACACCACACTTACCACCCAGCAGTCACGCAGCTCCGAGGCCAGCGTGTCATGTGAAAAAGTAATTGTGTGTGTGAAAGTTCACAGAATGCCCTAAAACCACTCTGAAGAACCTTCAACCCAGCTGGGATGACTTCACATACAGAACTAACTGGTTTATCCCAAATCGAACTGAGTATTAAATCAATTACTTTAAAAATTGAACCCTGTCTAAAGTTAAAATGATGTTAGAAAACCGGTCAAAAGGTTCAAACCCACCCTCAGGTAAACTGCCCTTATTTTTCACAGTATCTGCACAACGCTGTGAAAACAGTAGCGCAGAGTGGCGTGATGTGAAATGCGTTTTTATTGTACAGAACAGTTCACAGTGGTGGTGAATGGAACCAGACATCCGAAGAGCTGGCGCCTCTAAAGGCTTCAACATTTTCACACTAAATGGTGATGAATGCCTCGCCTAAGGCCTAAAACTAATTCCGGATAGAAGGTTTTGGTCTAAAGCCTTCTATTAAATCCATTCATGACAGAGAGGTGCATGCAGGAGAAGTTATAGGGCTAACAAATTTAAGCCTCGTCAATATTAAAACTCAAAACTCATTGGTTTTTTTAGGCAGTAATGGATGTCTGGTTTGTAGACGCGGTTCTGATTCGTTGAGTTCCTGTACCGTCTAAATGAATATTAAACAACTAAAAAATAATAGAGAAAATTGTACAGACTGGTGGTAGTCCGCTGTTTAACGAGTGGAACTGTGGTGGATTCTAATTAAAGCTATTGAGGACTAAACCTGGTCTGGAATCCAGTGATTTTTACACGAGTTTTAACCCAGAATGTACTTCTTCCCTTCTGCCTTGGCCACACTAATCTGGGTCAAACCCTTTAATGACTGCTTGACTCACTGCTGTTATCTGCTGTGACATGATAAGAGATGTTTACTGTAGCCTCAGCACTAGTATTCACAGGTGAGGGCTTGGCCTGCTGCAGGTCTTCCGTGCGACTGCTGTGCAAGTGTGTGCGCCGCACTTGGTGTGCAAGCGTTAAAAGACAGAAACGATGCCGGCAGCCATTTCACAGCCCTGTGAGAGACCTCCAGCCTTCGTCTTTTGGCCCCGACCCTTCCCTTCTCTCTGGCTGGCAGCGGTCTGTTTCTTCAACAAATTACTCACCAATTCAGAGGAGGAAATCGAATTAGTCTCGGCAAAACAAGAGCCTGTTCTGTTAGGCAGGAGTCACAAAGACCAGGAGGCTCAGCTGAATGAACAGAATTAGGACAGGTCTTTAAAAGGAGGGCATTATTACCTCAAAGGTATAATAGTAATCTCCTCCGTTTAAAAGCAACAGGCTGTTGGGAGGAGGGGGGTCTCTAGGTTACATTACCTAGAGAAAGAGAAAAGAATCTTTTAAAAGGCCCCAGATCTCATTTTTGTTGTATTTTCCACATTGCACGATCCATTTCCAGTCTCTTATCCTTGGTTTGGTTTTGTAACCATGCCTGACTGACATAAAACTTACGTTTTAACTGGCTGTCCTGAATTGTGCTACCATTAAAAAAATAGCCTTAAAACGTCAGCATGAATAAGCAGGACTTAATTACTGTAGACTACCAAGGAAGATTTGATGGTTTTTGAGACATCACAAGCACAATTTATTCATAATGCCTTATTATTACTGGAATTCAGGACCGTTTATATTGGTCCATTCATCATTGTTCTGTTTTACTTCTAGTTTTGTTGGCTTTTTCGTCTGCACTCGCCCTCGAATCACTTCTGCTCATTTTAACTGACGGTAATTAAACGCTAAGAATGGCAGCTCACCTTTCTGCGCTTGCCTAATCTACTGTTCTGGACTCATTTTTTGGTAATTCAGATCACTTCAGTGCCGATTAATGTACAGTTATACATTTTGCACACAATTTAATTATGCTACAAACATATACAAATGTGATCTAGCATTGGATCGGGACGGGCAATGAATCCAGCTTGAAGGAGCAGCGGCAGTGATATTGCTGACAGTGTTACTCGATACACTAGGCCAGTGTTGATACTCGTTTTCAACGCCGCATTCAAAATTACAAACTGAAACGGAGTATAATAGCAGAACACAACTGTGTGGTCCTGGACACAAACCATCCTGCACATTTGATCCCACTAATCAGCTCATTAATGACTCCTTACGGAGTTGTAGCGCTAAATCAATGGGGTCAGTGGGGTATTTTTTTCAGTTAGCCAGATTACTTAAGCCTACAGTTGAGGATTGGCCAATAAGAACGTCTGACAGCTAATTTACTAATGGATATGTTTGACTTTAGGCTTTGATAATCTCCCTAAACCTCCAGGACCAGGATGGGGAAACAGCCAATCAGTAGTCTAGAATTTCAAACAAGCAGGCTTAATGGTTCCCAGTACTGAACGAGGAATTGAGAAATGCTCAGTGGTTTGGAAGTTATTTGTTTGTCACAATGATGTGCACTTTGTCCATAAAAGTGCATCAAATGTATAACATTTTATATGTTAAATCCAAGTAAATACAAACTATTTAAGCGGCTCCAGTCCATTACAAATTTCACAGTGAGCACCATTTCTGTGATAATCATCATATTCATGACTCGCAATCTAAAGCATGCGGCAATGTCACTGTGTTCACTTTCGTACTTCCTAGAAGGTCTGGACCCTCAAAGCATTACTCGGTGTGGCCTACAGTCGGGATCCAGATTCGAGCCGCAGCTGTGGTATGTGTCGCCCATAGTTGACTGCGCTAGAAGACACAATTGGTCACATTCCAAATGGAGAGAGGAAATATAGCATGGATTTGAATATTAAAGTATTCACATTCTCTCTTCAACGGCTTCACAGAGACGCGGCCTTTGGTCGGAAAACTTCAGTAGCAGGGCTCTCGGCTGCTGACTGTGGCTTTTGTCCTCACTCTGTGGTAACTTTGTGTGAACAACAGGGAACTAATCCAACACTACGTTTTAAAAATGATGGAAAAAGACACAGACACACGCAAACGCGCTATTTTGTTGATGCCACACCTAGAGTCACAATGTTCTATTTAAATATGATTTAATTCTTTTATATCTTTCTGCACTTACAAAGAATAGAATCTCATGGGCTACAAAAAATTGACATGCCAGAGATTTTTTGTGGCGAATTAGTAGAAGAAAAACCTACACACACACACACACACACACACACACACACACACACGCTCATAACACAAACACACACAAAAGCTGCTGTAACAAAGAAGCAAACATTCTTCATGATACTCTTTTCTTGTCTTTATCTCTTTCAGTGTGTGAAAGCTAAGGAATAAGCAAGTCTGAAGAGGTCACAGTTTGAAGTGTGCATGTGTGTTAGTGTGTAAAATGCTCGCTGACCCCCGCAGCCTGAGTGAAGTCTGTCAGAAACCCTGAAGCTAACAGGACCTGCAGCCATTCGTTACTGTGTTTGCACAACTGAACTACAAAACCCTGCATTCTAGTAGCTGTTTCCTATGAACAAATCGACAGTTAGAACAACCAAAACTTGATACAAGGTAATGACAGAGTGTTATATAAAGAGAGAGAGAGACCAAAAAGGGGGTGTGGATTTAACAACGGCTAGAATAGAATAGACTGACCACAAAGGAAACACAACAAAAAAGAAAAAGAAAAAAGATAAACAACGAAAAAAGTGCTTATTTTGGAAATCAACAACTGAGCAGTCACCTCTTCTTCCTAACAGTTCACCCCTCCAAAGTACAGCACGTCCACATCATGCCAACCCTTTGTGTGGGCGTCACAGAAGGGTGGGCTATAAACTGTCCTGGGGCCAGTCAGGCAGGTGAAGCCCCATTTGCGTGCAGCAGGGAGAGAAAGCAGGGGCCAGTTGTCCAGCTAAAGGGGACGGTCCGTGTCTCCGGACTGTACCTCAAGCCACATAGTGATACTGGTTGGGGCTCTCCTTGTCTCGTTCCATGTAGTCTCGGTCAATGAGGGACTCGATGCGCTTCTTCAGGTCTCCTGGCTGAAGGGAAGGAAGCACAAAAGCGTGAAGGCTGTGTGGGTGTGAACCCGGGTACAAGAGTAAATGTGAGAGTGAAGTTACTACAAAGAGTTTGGAAGTTTACTGTCTAAACATTAAACAAGCATTCCACTAATCCCTTAAACTGCACTCGCCGCGTCTCGTCCAGTATTCAGTCTTAAGGGAGTAGTTCAGTTAATGCAGAATAATTCATCTGCAGGCAGCCACAAGTTAAAATGTATCCTTTTTAAGCTGCTTTCAATGAAAACTTGGGAGCAATTCTAGAGTGAGAACACAACAAATATATTGCTGTATTAGTAAATCAAGATCCTGTGTACGTACGACATTTACAAAACATACATGAAAGATGCTTGTCTATAACCTAAAATATATTAAAGACAGTTGAATACACAAACCTTTATTTAACGCTTAAGCCTTTACCTCTATAGACTCTGTGTATAGCCACCAATTAGCATCATAGGAAAGACTTGGTGGCCACTAGCTTCCATTCTTTCATCATATATTATTGCTCAACATGGTCCTATATGAATTTGCTTAAGAGATAGTTTTCAATAAACACTTTAAATTAGTATCAGTGGCCAGAAAAGAATACAAGTTACACAGTTATAGGAGTAAAGAACTGTAATTACCTCACATACAGAAATTAACAGGGAAAGGGGCCTTAATTTCATACACAACTGATGATGTATGGTTTATCCCAAGGCCTAAACAGTCTTATCTATGGCGCTTAGTAGAAGCAGAGAGAGCTGTACCTTGACAGGGAATTTGAGCTGGTTGTAGAGTTCTGACACCAGTAGGTTGTGGCTGAGGGTCTTCCTCATTTTCATGATCCTCACAACTGCAGCATCGATCTGATACTGCCTGTCCTGGAACACTCGCTCTGTGGTGCTCACCTGCTCCTCCACCTGAGGAAAAAGAAACACACACAAGGATATAAGAACGCATCGACTTTAATAGAATATGTACACACGGTGAAATATTCTGAATACATACTGCAGAAGATGGTGCGGAGATAAAGAGAAAAGCTGTTGACTACAAACACACAGAATAGTCAGAGGGTGACGGTTTGGAGACCTACCGTCTCTTTCATCTGAATCTGGTTGATTTTAATGCGGAAGAGTTTATGTTTGAAGTCACTGTTGAAGTTGAAGCGGTCCCCGTCCTCCACGTCTTTCCCGCGGGGGCTTTTATTAAGCACACGTGCTTTCCCACAGGCCAGAGACTGCAGTGTGCGTCTCAGCTCACCTTCCTCTGAAAAAACATTCAACCATTCGATAAGTTCCCATTTCATCTCACAATGACCATCAAAGATTTAATGCAAGAGGAACCGTGTTAAAATATCTAATGTACACCGCACCTAAATCGAGATCAGTACAGTAATATACACTAGACTGCATTCAGCCACAAGAGCATTAGTGAGGTCAAGTACTTGGTGGCCTAGTGGTGAGGGCATTCGCTCCGTGGTCAGAAAGTCCGGGTTCGATTCCCAAGACCGCTAGGCACCACTGAGGTACCCTGAGCAAAGTACCGTCCCACACACTG
>JBBPDH010000080.1:14750756-14781989 GCA_037974565.1 Clupeocharax schoutedeni
GTTAGTCCTGACATGGACAGTTATGCTCTTGGACAAGATCCTTGATCCATTTTTGCACTTTGCACAAATGATTCCTCCTCTTCCTCCTCCTCCTTCTTCTTCTAGGTGTTCTTTACATTACTTTAGCAATTCTCCCTCTTTTATGCCTGAATATCCTGCAACTAGGGCAGAAAAGGTTTTCAACAACGCTAGATTTCTTTCAGATTTTGATGTATTTTTGTTAAAAACGAGAGAAGAGTGAACGTGTGCCACAATCTTGAACAAAGCATGTGCACAAAAATAAATTTTGTTTAAAATAATCCACTGTTTTTCTCTTTATTTTTTGAGCTGATGAACTTCAAGGTCTTTATGTGGTAAGGTTGCTGCTGCATGTTTCATGTAGTCTCTTCATGTAGTGTACCGAAGGGCTCCGCATCTTAAACTCTACAGAAGCAGAGACCAAAGGTTTGAAGGGTCTCCAGGGAGAGCCCTTTTGTGTTCTCTGACCCCATCACACTTTCAACAACAACAGCACCCCAACAGCCGAGGCGCTCGCAGACAGCAAGTTGCAAAGCAGCCTTCAGCAGCAGCAGCAGCAGCCATGTGGTAGAGTAGGTGGGCCGTCTGCATCACCAGGTGGAGCTCAGAGAAGCCGCTTCCTGTCACCAGTCAAAGCTCAAGGCTTCAAAGAAGCAGCAGCGTCACTGAATGCCACAGCACATCTGCACCTAGAGGCCTTTCGGCACCGTGCGAGCTTACTAACACCTAACCTCGGACCCGGCTTGGTAGGATTGTCCAAGGTATATGTTCTATCAAGGGTGACCATCAGCCTGAGACTACAGAAAACTTTGAGATCCTTTGGCACGAAAGTATGGGGCTCCAGAAGACTGGTGCGCTGGCCTTCTTGCTCTTGATGTTCTCCCCTGCAGGTAAGGTTTTTTTGCTCTTCTTGCAACTCCTTTTGGCTCGTTCTTGTTTTTTTACAGACATTTTTTCAACATTCTGGAGGAAGTTTATTAGACTTAAACAAGGTTTTGGAAGAGTAAGGTGAAGAGCAGGTTTCTTTGGGTCTAGAATCCTGCATGCACGTGAAGAGCATCCGCTCGGAGCTCAAGGCAGCCATTTTCATCACAAATCAGAGAGCTTTGAAAGAACATCCAGTGTTTGTTTTTTTTTTTTTAATTGGATGAATGTTCTTGTTGATTATGATCATCAGGACATTGTCTTCACTTGTGTTGTCTCTGTGCGCAAGAAAGTACGTTAGGCTCTTTTCCAGTTGTGCACGAAGGCCTTCGCTCTACCTGGTGTTAAGTTGTCTTATGTGGTTTGTGTGCTTTTGCGTTTGTATTCATGAGGAAACGTTGGCAAATTGTGTTCTTTCCTGTGATAGATTGTTTTGAATTTTGCAGTGAAAAGAACAATTGCATCAAAAACAAAAATAAATACTGCTTTTGTAAAATATGTATGTGTATATATATGTTGAATTTTTCCGCGATACATTTATGTTCACTTTTCATTTAAATGGTGACACTCTTCTTAAATGCCTATATAAACTGCCCTGTGCTGATTTTTCTTAGTGGTTTGTTTAATATAATTTCATAAGTATATGAAAAGCCCAAAATACTGCATATCCATTTGTAACACTTTTATATATTTAATATATATATATATATTTAAAAAATGTATAAATAGCTGACACATTTACCGCACAGCCCTGATATTTAGTATATGTGTAAAGCTAAACTCTGTATTATGGTATAAAAGCTGTCAAATGTACTGGACTCAGCTGTAAATCAATCAGCTTGACAAATGAAAGCTTTCTGTTCATCAAATCATCAAAGTGCTGGACTGTAAATCCCTAACAACTGCTATTGTCTTAGAAAAGTATTTGTTCGGGGTGTTTGTAGCATGTTTACAAAAAGGGTTCTTTGTGCCTTGCCATCAATGACAGTTTTGCTTCCCTAAAAGGCCAGGTTTGAAAAAGAGCCCTGGGAGCATGAGACGGACCTATAAAAACATAATTCACATGTTCATATTTCACACTGTGTGCTGTGGTGTGTTCACGTATGACAAATAGTCACTTTCTCTTCATAATATGAAGATTATTTACCAATTTAAGGGTTCTTTCAAGAACCTTTATATTATACAGCGTTTCTAACGGGTCTTCACACTCATTCATCTCGATTACGAAAATAATTATTTAAAGAATACTCCAATAAGGTTTAAGCCAAAGTGGTTCTTCTATGCCATCACACAGAGAACCCTTTCTCTAGAATCTACGCTGACTATTTTACAAGAGGCTCTGAAGGTGCTGACGGCAGCTTCCGATGAACTCAAAGCAAGACTCGGAAACCAATTCTACTAAAAAAAGAACTTCATTTTGTTTCACACATTAAAAAAACACTTGCCATATCCCATTCTGGTAGAAAAGGATTTCTCAAAAGACAACACATATATTGACTACTAAAACAGACAACTTTTAAATGTTTCTTCTCAATTTGTGAGAAACTGTTGTATATAGTTTAATTGATTATTAAAATGGCGCTGTATTGAACCTGTAGGGGTTCCACTATTGTTACGGTCCCTTAAGGAGCCAGGTTTGGTAGAATTATATAGAAACTATATAGAAACGCTTTGTAACAATGTGCTTCTCTAAATGTGTGTAACGTGAATTCAGCAATACAGATTAGCGATCACATACACGGGGAAATTGATCAAAAACTGTGTAGATGATTATTATCGATGTTACAGGTTTTGTGTATTAGGTGTCGTGTTTTGAGTCGATGTCAGTTCGGGTTGATGTGAACTGTGAATAAAAATCAGGATTTCAAAATAACTAAATGCATGAAAATGCACTGTAGCCTCGGGAGCGATATGGGAGCGTTTGAGCTGGGAGCCAAACAGTGCAGTGGTTTTTTAGAGGCCTCTCTTCTCAGTAAAAGGCGAAATGAAAGATTGGGTGTCTTGTGACAGTCATTTGTTCTGTTTCTTCATGAGCGCGTCATTGCTGGGACTCCGTGTTGTTGTGTCCAGTGATCTGACAAACACGGCAGAAAACACACTGAACGAGCCAACTATGTGGTGCTGGATGGGGTTTCTCTTTCGCTCTTCCTAGATCAGTCTTTACGGTCTCCTTTGAGTGGAGGAGGTCAGGACTCTGGGGAAACGTGTCTGGTCCTGGATCAGCCTTCAAGACGAGCAAACGCACAGCCTAAGCTGCCATTTCTCAAAGAGGAACTCTGTGTGGGAGGGCACTTTCCATCTGCTGCCACGAATAATACGGCTTTTGAAATGATGCTACTGTTCGACTTAAAAGGACACTTTATCTCACATATGGTGAACACGTTTACAGAGGTTTCAAAAAGGTGTGCACCTCTCCCTCTCTTACCTGAGATTTGGAAAACGCTCGTAACGATAAAGCCTATTTCCACACGGTAGTACACAGCCACGGGAAGCTCACAGGAGATTTTTTTTACTTGAAATGTGAAGGAAATATCAAATGAAGAAGGGGTTGTGTTCTGTGGGGCACTACAGAGGGACGTATAGAGATGCTCCTGCTTTTAATGGAACAAACTAATTGGTGGAAAAACGAATTGAGACCGTTTTCCTCCCACTCCTGCTGTAGTCAGTCAGTCGAGTCACGTTTGAAACCCAAATATTGCTTCCTGATTTTAGAACTGGAACAATGGAAACAATGGAACTCAGTAGTTGCACGAATAGCCGGAACAAATTGAATTGCCGAAAAGACCCACAACCTGCTCAAAGCTTATGCAGATGTTTATTATAAGGAGGGGCAAACTTGCTGCTGTGGTTTAGGACGCGGCCTTCAAATGTACTGCCTTATCAACACCAGCTTTGGCTGAAATGGCTCCCTGCCGCAAGTGTTGCTTATTTTTATTGCACATCCACAAGTCTGTACCACCTTCATGAAGTGCTAAATGGCGCTTGGGAGAAAAAACAAAAAAAAATATATATATATATTTAATTATTTCTTTTTTCTTTTCTTCAGGACATTTAGGTGACCTTTGAGCTCTAGTGTATTAGCAAATTAGGTACTCATTGGAAGTTGACATTTTTTTAAAAACTATTCCTTTAAAACCATGTTTGCAATATGAAAGGAGGGTCTTTTTCAGGTGGGCCGAACGGGAGCATGGGTGTATTAGTGACGACACTGCGGTAAAGTGTGAAACTGATGGCCTAAAAAATGGGATCTAATTCAAATCATGACCTTTCGTCGACCTAATTGGTGTGACCAGATTTAAAACCATGACTGGGCTGCTATTTGTGGACCAATAATAAAAAACACGTTCTTCCTTTGCCTTTAACAGGTGGGTTTTCCTATTTTAAAAAAATGACGGGGCATTTTTCCCCTCTGCGGTTGCCTTTAGCTGCACGGCATAATGAGCAGATCCATTTTTGAAAAATGTCGAAGAAGATGTAAAGCTCAATTAGAGCCTAATTATTTAATATCCGTGTATTTTCAAGTATATTGTTATTGGAAGACTGTTTAAGGTTCCAAATTATTCACATTAACCATTTCTGATTAATTCACAGCAGTGTACTGTTTCAGTCACCAGTCATGTGCCATGGAAACTGATGCAGACTCGTGTTTGCGCCCATCGTATGAAGTGTTAACTCATCAAAAACAAAAAGAAAACATACATATTTTTCTCTCAAGGCTGCTGATGTTTAGGAAAAAGCCATTTTGTCTGGAGGCGTCTCTTTTTCAGTTTACAGTCCGTGACATCAGTGAATTTTCTGACTTTTTCTTTTTCAATAAAACACCCCCAGAGTGTGTTGAAACTCAGCAGAAAGATAAACAGTATCTCTGAATCAGAGAGCTACAAGCTACAAAAAATATCACTATAACACACTGAAGATTGAACCAATCTCTCTCTTTTTATCTTCTCTGTGGAAATTCACAAACACGACTTTCAAAAGTGAAGCGATCAAGATGTGGGGTGTTAAAATCAAAAAGACATGCAAGCACTACATTCACACAGATGAATAAAGACAGGAATGAAGTGAGCTTCGGCCCGGAATGGGAATAGTACTGTAAATACAGACGTTACAGTTTTTAGTGACTTTTCCACTGTTTGTCAACACTGATTAAGTGAGTGTGAAGGTGTGTAGCCGTGTGGTTTGGCTCGTTTCTTCATGAGTGTGAGAACGGCTACAGTTCCTGAGGCTGATATATAAATTAGCCGAAGTAGCCGCGCCGAGTGAAGCGGTGGTGGTTTCCTCAAAGCTCACCCCCATTTCTCCGCACCAGTATCTCAGCCAGGCTCTGACAGTGAAGCTCATCTGAATGAAGAGCGAGGCCTCACTGAGTCACTCAGGCCGAAAACCTTATTTTTTTCCATGATCATGTTTTAGGTTTTCAGTTGTAGAACTCCGTGTACTTTTATTCAAAGTAAAAGTCTTTTCCTGTATTTCTAATGATATCTTGGGCCTTCGTCAGAGTGCAGCCAAGGCGCTGGAACCGAATGAAACAAGTGTTACAAGATTTGAGCGTTAATAAAAAATAACGCTCTATCTATCGGCATTAGTTTGACACCAAGCCTAGAAATGAGTTCCTCTTATTGTAGATTTCTTTAAACAAGTGACATGAAGGCTTTTCTTCCAAACGTTAGAATCCAAATCCATGTGATCCCTGTTCTGCGGAATCAAAACCACGCACAAAAAAACATTAAATATGGAACATTAACCTCGTAAACTAAAATGGGACATTTTGGTACTTCAGTAAGCTAGGCTTGCTAAAACTATTGCTACTTGTTTAGAAAGCTGCCGCCAGAAACCGCTCATGTAACACATTTAACATGTGGCACTGCCAACGTAGAACATAGGAGCAGCTTTTGGTGTCATGTAGGATATGTAAATATTTAAAAATAGAAATTAAGTTGCATGCAGTACATGAACATTGCTTTCATAGATCGAATGTGTTCCTGTTTAAGTCACGCAAGCCCAGGGTTCCTACTGTAGTTAGCAGCATCATATTAGCTGCTTAAAATGTTGGCATTGCAAAAAAAAATAAAACCACCAAAAACATTTTATTGTAATGTAGCATATTGTCACTGTCGGTATTAAAGTTGACTATTTTTTCCTATTTTCAGTGTTTTCCCATAATTTTAAAGGACTTTCCCTGTAGTGTGAAAACTGATGATGAATGGTGCAGTAGAAATGGTTTAGAAGCTTTTTACATTGACCTCTATAATTCATTTTGAGTGATGTTCTGTAAAGATGACAGATTTGGAGGCAGGGACGTTGTTAGAATCGGTTTCTGTGTCTCACACACACGATGTCCAGCTACGACGTGTTCCTGCTATTGATAATCTCTCAGTAGTGTTCGGTTTTTGGGATGTTTTAGGAAGGCTTCCATCTTCTGGTGCCTTCTGATGTCCCAGTTAAGGTGGAACAAATATTTTAACTTGAACTGTGTGACAGAAGGCGAGCAGTGCAGAAGGTCGTCTGATTGAAAAATAATACATTAAATAAGTGAAAAAAACAGGGTCTATAACACTGAGCCTTTTAAGTGCTGTAAAGGAATCAACAACATTGCCAAGCACATTCTGAGCTCAGTGAAAACAGAAGGTTTGCACATTTTAGAAACTAAAGACTTTTCTTGTTAGTACCAGTTGTTTTGGACAGATTTGTTAGCATTTGCTGCCATGAAAGATCCTATAATTGACTCTAATAATCCTCTAAAAATCCTATAATTAACTATAATTGACTCCTATAAGTTATATTATTTTCCAATCCAGGGCTATTGACTTAATATTTTTATTATTATTATTGCAAAAAAAAGCTATTCATGAAACATTCAAGGCTAAAGCCTCCTATGCCCCTGTTTGAGGATGTGAGGTTTAGTTGCTACATGTTTGTATCGGGGCTACTAGAATTTATTTATTTTTTAAATAGCCGTGTGTCCTCTGAAAGTGGTGAGACTTTTATGCATGAATGATACTATTTTAAAGATTTTTTGTTTAAACAGCAGTTGTTTTCCAAAGGTTAAACAGACACAAGGGTAAAGTTGATTATCAATAATTTTAAGAATCAGTAAATTGTTTTAACTCAGCCATAATGGTTTTACCAGCAGCCCATAAAACTCTGATGTTTTCAGTAGGATGATAAACTCTCTCTTGTGGAGTATTCGCTAAGGCTGGCCCTCATTGTGTGATCACACTCTGGTTTAGACCTCTTCTGTGTTCTTGATTTTGGAGCTGTTGTCTTAAGTCTGCTTACAGGAGGGGGATCTTTTAACCACACCAGCACCTCTGTGGTGGGTTGAAAGGGAGGTTTAGAATTGACCACAGCCTACGCAGGTATGAGCCTTCACCTGCAGAGCTAAAGGAGGCACCCTGCACCAGTCTGAGCTATGAGCTGATGCTAAGTTTAATCCTGGGGGCTGAATGAGTGGGGGGTGGGGGGGGGGGGTGCAGGGGGAATTGCATGTAATGATCAAAAGACTATCAGAGTGTGAGTGGGTTTTTTATCTATCGTGTGATCAAGCTTATCAGTTCAGTGGAACATTGCCATTCCTATCAGAGAGAGAATCAGCCTTTCACAGAAAACGCAGTTAAAAGGAAGACGCAGACACTGCACTGTCTAGGGAGTGGACGAGGCTTATTAGAGGCTTTATATTTCCCATAAACAAAATTTCTGAAAAAAAAAACTTGTTATGCATACATATAACTAATTAGTCTCATTGTGAATAGTTGAGTCTCGTTATGAGTAATTGGGACTATTTGTAGCTAATGGGTTCTTACAATGTAGTCCAGGTGTGTTTAATCTTTTGCTTACGATATATTTTCATATTTTTATGAAGTATTTTGCTCCGCATTGTGGCACTCAAGCAAGCTAGGTTTCCTAGAACTAATGTGTTTTGCTACTTGCTACAAACATTTTCAGTTTCTCAGGTTTTATCTTTTAAAGGTGCAAATATTGAACTCAACTGCTGTGCTTTTGATTTTAAGTACTGCTGACAATATTTCTAGTTTCTAAATAAAAATAAAAATGTTTATTAAAGCCTAATTTCAAATCACATGACAAAACATCTAAATAAGAGAAATAATGCAGTGTTTACAGAACTTGAATAATAAAAACATCTCTTGTTCACTCAAAAAAAAAGGCCAAAAATTACCTTTGACAAACTTCTAGTTGAGTTTGGTCTCAGTGTGAGAGGAGAGTCGATTATAGCAGTGTTTTATACTTTTCCTCATTAAATAAGATGTGATTCAGGTGATCACTAATCAGTCCCTCATAAAGCAGAATGCGTTTGCAACAGCGTTTGTAGCAGTTTTAACAGACACTGGACTGGGATGGTTGCCATACTTATAGAAATGCTGGTTTAAAAATAAATTGCAGTGCTCTCTTTTTTTCTGGAGCTGTAGGTATAGATATTTTTATATTTTACTTCGAATCACTTTGTGAAAAATACTGCTTTATGCTTTTGGTGTATTGAGTACATTAAATGAAAGAAATAGGAATAAATGTTTTATGCGGACCGACTTCAAAGTGCCTAAAGACCAAGATAAAGTTTTTTCCCACCACTCAGCATTCAGCACCATTACTGATCACCGCCTGATCATCTGGAATCACCTGCACCTATTACTTCACTGGTTCAAGCCTTAAGTTTGAATGTTTTAATGATTCATACGTAAGTCACCATTCCTCTGAAACAGCTTCAGGAACTGGACTGGAAATTAGAGTCTTTGAAAGTCCTTCAGGCCTGGAAAACTGTTCCTCCAGACTACATTAAAAATGCAAGAAAGTATGTCTCTTTGGAAGAAATATTGTTTTAAGGGAAATGTACACCCAGAACACATATATATATAACATATAGCTGCATCACCCCCTACTGAGAATGTAATAAAACTCAAATCTTATTTAATTTATCTGCTTAATGCAGCCAACATTGTGTTTCAATACCATCTTTATGTGTTAGCCTTTAATTACTTGTTTGTTTATTTAGAGTGAGTACAAATTTACACTCTAAATATGTAATATAAAAATATGTAATATAAAAATAGTTTACTCTCTCAGGAGTCAGACAATTTCAGGTTTGCAGTTTGAACAGGAACAGCCTGAAGGTACTTGGACTACCAGAAGGCATAGATTATACATATTTTTCCATTTTTTACAAACTATTCATGAAAATGTTGAAAGGGTTTAGCTTGTTTTTGGTGTTTACATTTTTACACAAGAGTTATGCTTTGAGACGCTGCAACTGTGCCAAAGTGTTCCGTCCCCCAACTCACTTCAGTCATCTGACGGTGAATAGTTTAATATCTGCATCTGCGCCTCTCAGCTCTCGAGATCTGGCTTTTGCAGCTCTGGGTTAAAACGTGCAGGTGTGCTTAAGTGTTCACACCCTAAGTTACATTAGATCTTGCTGGATTAAGATATTTAATACAAGTTGGGGGTAGTGTGTGTGTGTGTGGGGGGGTGTCACTCATGTATCTGACACAGCAAAGCAGGATCCAGTGCTCAGCTTCTTGTGTCACAGTGTTGCTGTTTTAACACATTTAACTTAGTTTTCCAGGATAGTCATAATGAATAGGAACACACTCTTAGAAATGCAAAATTTTTCACTTCTTAATTCGACGCTTAACTTTAAAACCTTTTACTTTTGTATACATGGTCATACTTCTCACTTTCCTTTATTTACAATATCATTGATCTATAAACTTTAGCGTAAATAGTCCATGTAACTTTCTTTTACTTTGTTTCATCTGTAAAATATTTTACTTTTAACTTCTTACCTTTTAATTTTTGAGATTTGTTTCAGTTTTGACCGTTCGAACTTTGCGTAAAAGCGCTTTCACAGAATACACTTATTGCAAGTAAAAGCAGAGTCGAGTACATATTTGTACATATTTGTATGTGCATGGGTGAGTAAAACACTGATGAGGCTGAAAAAGGCACTATTTTTAGTTGAAATGACGTCCTTGGAAAAAAAAGATACAGACTATTTATTGTTGGGGGAAAAAAAGATAAGAATGATTGCAAAAATAACTACATTAATAACTGCGCATCACACCTTTCAAAGACACTTTCATGAGCACATATGCCCCTGTTATCTCTTCAAAGATCATTCTGTGTGTGTGTAGGTGTATATTATAAATATGGGCCACAGGAGTGTTTCTCTCTCTCTCTCTCTCTCTCTCTCTCTCTCTCTCTCTCTCTCTCTCTCTCAGTCTGCACACACAGACACACGCACAGTCAGTTACACCACCTCACCTCTCGGGCTCGGAGTGAGCTGCAGCTGAGGAAACCACTGAACTAGAAACTGTGCGAGTCTCACCGACCGCAAGAGGCTTGGTGGATCACACATGGCTCACTGTGCTGCAACTTGTCTGAGTGTGTGTGTGCGTGCCTGTGTGTGTCTAGCTGTGTATCGTTTCACAGGTCTGTGTGCAATGTGTACATACTTATATACAGCCACATACATACATTTACACACAAGCTTCTATGTTATATTTATATAATATTTGTGTACAGCCCTTTTTATATTACATTGTCATATTGGTTTTCTGTGTTACGCTGCTTCTACCTTCTTCTCTTGTTTAATCCACTTTGCTGTTGTAAGAATGCAAATGTCCCACCTGTGGGACTAATGAACGGTCATCTTATCTTATTGTATTTTAATGCTGATGCAAAAGGCCTTAATTGTGTTTGGGCTTCTCTCTGGGGCTCTGGAGTGATTTTTCAGTTTTATGTTCATAATTAAGCAGAGAAATCCTGTGGTCTCACTTCTTAGTGCTCAGGATTGTAAATGACATTCCAGTAGTTTAGGTGCATGTTTTTGTGCTCTGAGCTCATGAGGAGAATATGAGCTCACTCCCACCACAAACCCAGAATACATTTAGAAAAAAATGTTTTAGATGTTCCTGGGCTGAATAATTTTCTCAACTGTACGATCACAGATAGAAGATCAGTGAAACGAAGCTTCTGCACCTAAAATACACAACTATAGTTTATTAGCTGAATTTAACATGATGAAGGACGTCAAAAACGTATACATTATTATATTTATATCATTTATACGTTTTTGTATATGATGTATATTTATATAACTATATAATAATTACTAAAAATGTCAGAGCAGATAAGCCCTTTTATGTTTTCTCCCCCCCAACAAATGCTGAAAATGGACCATGAATGGCCAAACTTGAATATAAATTACTTTTATATAATCTTTTAAGCTGCTTTCATTTCATTTTTGCTTTCTATCTAATGAATCTTTCAGTAGAATCTTTAAGAATTTCTAGCACTTGGGATGATCCCCTTTTGTTTTACTCAGGAGGTAAAGGATGTAGATCGTATTGTGCAGCCTGTTTTGCATGAAAAATCACTTTCAAAGTGACTCCTGTTGTGCCAGTAAATGGACTTCACAGTGATAGTAATTCATAAATGGGGCTTCAGTGTTCTGTACTGTGTCTTTTACGGCTGCACGATCTTAGGGAAATGTGCAATATGTGATAATGTTGTTGAGTGTTGCGATGGCAATATCATATGCTAGAAGTAAGTAAAAAAGCCTTTATAGTGTTTAATGTTTTTTCTGTTTTGAATTTGTTAGTAAAATAGATTCCAGACACTGTCTAAAAAAATGAAATGCAATATTTCCATTCCAACATGTTTCTTTTTAAATAATGTATTTAAACTGAGCATTTTAATGCCTCCCATAAAACATTTGAACCACTGAACATTGTTGGAAAAAAAATATTTTTAAAAATAATTTAAATTAATTAAAATTATAGTAAGCTCCTAGCCAGAAAAAAGATAGCAAAAGAAACAATCTGTATCAGCAGCACATAAGATGAAGAAACTGACCAGTGTTTTTTTGCCCTCTTCTCTGTGGCACTGGGTAGAGTTTTGGAAAAACACAATTTTTTGCAGTTCAGTCTGTCTTTGACGATATGTATATATTTTTTGTGATATGTATATTGTGCATGTTGATATCGCGATGACGGTAATTTTGCGATATATTGTGCAATCCTAGTGTCTTTCTGTAATACTGAACTGTTTTGTCTCTCGCTCTCTCTTTTTTTAAACAGAGGCATTGTCGGTACTCTACGATCCCCGGTTCTGCTACATCCTGGACGGGGTCCTGTTAATCTACGGCGTTATAATCACAGCCTTGTTTCTGCGTGAGAAAGTAAGATCTCCATTCACTCACACTGTGTTTCCTTACTGCCTAGTACAGAAACAGTTTAAACATAAAATTAAAATACATTTATGTCCCTTTCCCTTTTTGTAACCAGTTCTGCCAGACCAATGCAAAAACGCAGAATGAGTCCCTGTATCAAGTAAGTGTGTTTTTTTTCTGGTAAAAACTTAATAAGTAATTGGTGTAATGTACTTTTAGCAGGTGTTAGCATAGAGTTAACTGGGAATGTAAAACAACATTTCAAATACACAAAATAAAAAACAACAATGAACAATTTGAACAATTCATTTAAAAATATTAGATGTGTTTAGTTCCATATAAACTATAGACACGCATATATATGTTTATTTAATTAACACAGAGATCACATATGTGCAAAAAGATCAGAAGAACAGAAAATTCTTTCTTTTCTTTCCAATATTTTCCATTCTTCTTCTTCTTCCAATTATTATTATTAAATGAAGGATCTAAAGGGGAACCGATCCACTTATGATGGTCTGAGGCAGAGAGACGCTGAGAGTGGACGAGCCCGCGGGGTGAGTAGTTAAAGCAACTGACTTTTTATTTTGAGCGCAGTGACATGTGATCAGAGCAAATAGCCATCTTCACATTAACAACATTGTTTTTGAACTGAAGAATGAAACTTTATCCTAACCTGCTGTATGTGTGACTGTGTGCAGGCTCACAGAGATGACGGCACGTATACGGTAAGGGTCCCTCTCACCAACAGCACATTACTGTAAACCCTTTAAAGCTGGAGTGTGAAATACTTGCGCAACTCTCTCTCTCTCTCTCTCTCTCTCTCTCTCTCTCAGAATTAGAGTTGCGGAAGTATTTCACACTCCAGCTTAATTGGTATTGGAGACTATAGCTCTCCACCACGTGTCGCCCAGTTCAGTACATTTTGTACAGATGCCTAATAGTTGGAGGGGCCACTGGGGGCCTAATCTCGGCCGTTACACTGTATATAAAAGAAACCGAGAACATTATTAATGTGGAAATGATTTGTGCTCGTTTGTAGCGTCTGCAGAAGAAAACCGAAGACACATACAAGGAGATCCACACGAAGAGAGATGTAAGTTCTTTTTTTCAATTCATTTATTTTTCAGCACAAAGGTTCTAGCCTTAGACGACCATGTTCTATAAACCTATAAAAAAAGATCTGCCCTGGCAAGCACCTAATTTACAATACCGTTTCCAGTTTCTGATGAAAATTTAACCAATTCAGTTTTGGAGGTGATATGCTAAAGAGGACAATTTGTGCCCAAGCGCTCGCTCTTGCTCTCCCTCTCTCTCTCCCTCTCTCTTTTGCTCTTTCTCACTCGCTCTCTCTATCTCTCGCTCATGCTCTCTCTCGCTCTCTCTCTCTCACGCTCTCTCTCTCACATACTCTCTCGCACACGCTCTCTTGCTCTCTTGCTCTCACTCACTCTCTCTGTCTCTCTGTCTCTTGCTTTCTCTGTCTATAGTTATTTATTTATGTATATTTTGTATATTTTGTTTTTGTGTTTTGTTCAAAACCTAATATAAATATACATCACTATAATTTAATGACAACATACCCCCTAATTTCCAGGACAATAATTAATAATTAACATTCAGTAAGTGTTTTGAGTTAAGGTTTGCTATTTGATCACAAGAGAAAGTACTTTTCAAGAGTGGATCACAGGCTCTTTCAGACCACTGTGCTGGGCATATTTGCTGAAACGAGGCAAGTAGAGTAGGGTGAAGTAGAAACAGGAGAGGTTAGAGGGGGGTTGGGGCAGGAAAAGCATGTAGTGTTGGCTGACATTCGTTCTGTGTATCTCCCTACAGCGTCGTCAAAATGACCAAGTGTACCAGGTGAGTGAAAGCACATCGGCCGAAACACACATTTAACTTTGAATCCTGAACACTAACTATAATGTACTTGCAAATATTTAAAAAATATAATGAAGGAATATTATGCTCACCACTTCTCCTTCGTCTCTGTCTGTTCCAGGGTCTGAGCTCAGCCACTAAAGACACCTATGACCAACTTCACATGCAGCCGCTGCCGCCACGCCGCGAGCGCTGAGCTGTGACACAGGAGTGCAGTCCAACCCAAACTTGCATTACTGGAGAATGCTGAGTCTGTCCTTGACCTCTTAATTTACTGTAAAATGTTCCACCCATGACTTATTCCATTCCACTTTAACTTTTCGTCTTTATTATTGGACAGCAGCTGAAATCTGGTGAAATTCTGTGTTCATTCCAATACGTTTTCATGCCGAACATTGAGTTCCATACGTTTCAACCTTCTCAAAAGAAAACCAAAACTAAAAGGTGTTTAATATGTACGCAGAAAAGCCACTGGGGCAGTTTATAATGTTTAACCATGAGCTATAATGCCCATTCCCCAACTATCTCTATGTATATTTCACCATGGACATTCATTTTTGATTGTCATTTTCATTTCCACTGTGAGTTTGTGCAGTTAGTTGCAGTATATTGCAGGATTTTCATGTGTTTTATATATTACTATGCATATAAATACCTACCAAAACTAGTGGAGGAGCATCAAACTAGCAGAACAAGAACAAGGTGTCTTTCTATAGATGTTTGTTTGCACAAACTAGCTACTGTATGTAGTGATGAGGGTCACGAGTCTATTTTAACACAGAAAGAACGACCTGTTTGGCTTTTGCAGGGTTTTAATTTTTGTGGTTCTGAACTTCTGTGATTCTGAACTTGTACTGAGAATATCTATGTATGTTTTTTTTTGTTATATTGCTTTATTTCTCAGCATTGTGTTGTATAAAAATATATTTCTCTCTGTAAGCTTTGTGAATAATTTGGCTCACTGTGAGAGGTGGTCTAAAGTGTTGGCAATACATAGAAAATGATTTTAGAATTCAAACAGAAGCAAAGATGTCATAAAGGCATTTTTTAAGGAATGGTTTGGAGAAGAATCTACACAGTGTTCACTTCACATGTTTTTCATGTCAAGACTTTATAAGTGTCTTATAATTTCTCCTCTTTTTCTTTTTGCGCTGGAGTTTCAAGGTTAACGTCGCTAATAAACACTAGCAGCCAATATTCATTCAAATCCCTCAAACCTCTCTCAACCCAGTCAAAACAACTAAAAGGTCTCTATGGGCTGTCTCCTTAGTCAAAAGGGTCTGTTTTCATTAAGGAGTAGAATGGCTGATCTCGAATAGTTTTTGTTCCAGCAAACTGAAGAAGTATTCATTTACAGAGTAAGTCATACTGTACCATGAACAGTACTGTCGCATCAACAGTCCTGCACCACCTTAATGACTGGATGTGGTTTCAGTGGGTTGAGATAAGATTTGTGAATGCTTTGGGTGACTATTGGCATCTGGTGTTAGTTACTCTTATCCTAACTGTAAAATAAAGAAGCAAATTGGGGACACCAAGGCAAGGTATTTTTATAGGCAACACAAAGTAAAAAAAAAAGCATAAAATATTGTCAATGTGCGAAAAAACAAAATGAAAGTGCTTGGTAAAAGGTTTTTTTAAAAGGAAGTGAAAAATTGTGTAAACAAGATTTTGTCACAGTGCCAGATCACCTAAATGGCAGAGTACAATTTTATAAGTAATTTTTTAAAAAGAGTTTTATTTGTGCATGTCGTGTTGCTTTGTGAAGAAAACTTTTATGAAAAATTTCTTTACAAATAAAATGTATTTTTATTGAGAGCATACCATTGCTGCTGGTTTCATGTCTACATCCCAGAATAAAAAGAGCAACAGATACCAGAGAAGTCACCAACGCTCCAAAATCCTACAGAAATGCATGCAGTGAAAATAAATCAGTCACATTCATTCAGAAAATTCATTAAAGCCAAACCCATAACACCAAGGTGTAATAGGTTTGGATCAAAGCTAATCAATGTTACATATTTGAGCACAAATCTCGCTCTAGACAGAAGGTCTGCACAGTGTTTCCAGAGTTAAACACTGAAAGACCCCAAAACTTGAGGCATAACAGCACTTCAGTAACCTCCACTATTTGACTTTCTGTGAACTTTCCTGTCGTTCAGTGTAAATCTTACCCCAGCTTTCTTGTTAAAAACCACCAGAGGGCTTAGTCTGGTCTGAATAACCAGGTATATTCTAAAAAAAAGGCACATAAATACATTTTCAGTGACATTTAAACCCTGCCACATAACACTGGTATAATAATTCCATTACAATGTCATGGTAGATGGTAAACATACAGGTTGTAATGTTTTCTCAATATGTTCTAGTTTATTAATCAATAAATGGTAATGTTATTGTAATGTTCTGTCTTGTTTCCCGTCTATGTTGTTGCTTACATTCTCCATGAGCTTTTGTTTACCTGAACCATGTGTCTTTTCCATGTTAGTCTGTTATAGTGGTCTTAAGCTCTCCTTTAACCCAGCCCCCCTCTTGTTGTCCTGCTCACCTGTGTCTTGTTCTTGTCTCCTCCCCTGGCCAGCTGTTTCCCGTTGTGTAGTCAATGTATATAAACACTCAGCTTCAGTCTGCGTTGGTGGATTCTTTGGAAAATCTTCTGCTAATGTCGATTTCTTGTAAACCTGATTACTTGTGTTCTATTTTGCAGGTTGTTTTGTTAATCTTGCTTGTAGTTCTTCAGTATTTGATTTCTCATGTTTTGGTGAAACCCTTGTATATGTTTGGGTTTTTGTTACTTGTTTGGTATTATAATTCTTTTGGATCTTGTGATTACATCTTGCCTGCCCTGAACTATCACTCCTTACACAGATTGTTTGTTTATGTAACTGTCATGACAGATGCTACAACTTTAGATGTCATCTGAGTTTGTCACACGCTAATATCAAACATTATAGCATCTGTACTCACCAAATCCTTAGTAATCTTAACATTATATAAATAAACATAATTTGTTGTGGCTGTTTATGACATCTCCCATAAAATATGCTTTGTCATACTATGCTAAAATGCACGTCTGGGGTCGCCAGGATTGGGTTTAAGGACCTTTGGGCTGATAAATGTGGTGGTAATAGAATATGGCAATGGTTCTCAAACCAGTCCTTAGGGACACCCAGACAGTCCACAGTTATGATCCAATTTCCAAGTTGGACCATGTTGGGGTTTCTGAGGACTTGCTTGAGAATCTCTGGGCTCACCAAAATGGAACAGGGAACTTTTTTTATCACTGAAAAACTTTACAACAATTACAGACTCGTTTTCAAACCAGAGGACTAAGGAGTCTGAGAGACTGAATTACTGAAACACCAGAGAATCTGATCTGCTAACTTTAGCTTTCCTACCTTGATGAGTTATGTGTCTCTTATGTATTCAACAACTTATTGGAATGCCAGGCGGTTATATGATTGCAATTATGTGATCATCTTCTTAACAGTAACAGACTATCTGCTTTACTTCTTTCCCTGGCTCAGCACATTAGCTAGTTAGCCAGCTAGCAACACATAATAAAAAAACAGCTTTGAAGCATGTAATATATTTTTGACAGGAGTGTCCCCTCAATTTGTTGATACTAGACAACAACAGTATAACTTTCCTGTCTGTGCAGACGTTGCTCATCAGGTCCTTTCCACACTCGTCTGTGTGTGAAGGTCTGAATGTACCTCAGAAGTGGTTTCAGTGACTACAGCTCAGTGGTGGGGTCTCTCAGGTACCTTTCGTTCTGCAAAAGTTGAACCTTTTTACTGTGCAAAAGTTGAACCTTTTTACTGTGCAAAAGTTGAACCTTTTTACTGTGCAAAAGCTGAACTGCGCAGTCATCTTCACATCTCTCTCCCTGAGGTATGGCAGGTTTTGTCGGCCAGCCGGGTCCAGAATGTTGATAACATATTTTCAATCAAATGAGAGACTTCGTTATGATGTTCACCTTCACAGGTACTGCTAAGATTCAAAGGAACAGATCCTTTAGTTGATCACAGTGCTTGCTGGGGCTTCTCTTGTTGTTTTCAGGAGTTTCTGGATATTTCCCTTTGACCAAACGTTTACATTGTGAACCTAACAGTTGTTGATGACGTTAACCTCTTCAGTGGGATGCTAAGTGTGTATGGTTTGATTAATCCAGTACAATGTGAAGAGATACTTTAAGGGGTATTATGTAGTGACCTAGTTGACTTGATTGTTATTTACATCAGTTACTCAATAAAGAGTTCATTGAAGAGAGGGCACGCTCCGTAAAAAGAAGTGAGAGAAAGCGGAAGTGAAAGTGAGCGAAACTGAAGGCAAGTATAGTTCCAGTACAACAGCTAGGTGACGCTTATTCCCCTGCCCACCTAAAAGCACCAACTACCGCCCCCAACCAAACTCCCCCGCTCCCACCCACAGTCAACAGAGGAGCTCCTAGCAGTGCAACACTGCCATCTGCCAACTGGAGTAGCACTACACAACAGCACCCCCTCAGAACTGAACAAGACCGACTCTGAGAGAACTAGATAAAATTACAACTGAGGCATATTGGGGGCTGTTTAAGAAATATTTCAGACTTTTGTTACACAAACATTGTATTCAACAAATCGCCAGCCCCAGTCATTACATGCTCCCTGTCACGGACGTCGTTAGGTCTATTTTGGGGGTGTTGAAGCAAAAAATATTTCCTAAACGGTCCCCCATAGAGGTCTATTCAGTTTTCACGTTTGTGCTGAGCACAGTTCATATACTCAATGCACTTCACAACCTATCAGACCTTTCAGGCATTTTCCAGTAATAATTGTTTTGACTACAGAAGAAAAGTTCATTAATCGTATCTGTGCAAGAAGATTTTCTAATGATAAATTTGTCCAATAACTTTAGCAGCCCGTTTACGTTTACGGCGTTTAGCAGACACTCTTATCCAGAACGATGTACATCAGGGCTCAAGTAGTCCACATCTGATCTTCATACCTGTAAAGATAGACTTAAATCAACTTCTGTTTTTAATTAAGTTTCTGCTGGCTAATTTACACACCTTAACAAACCCTGTCAAAAAGAAAACAGTCTAGTTAGTCCTCTAGAAGAGGTGGGTTTTGAGTCGACGTGAGGGACTCCGCACATCTAACTGGGAGTTCATTCCACCACTAGGGGGCCAAGAATGAAAAGAGTCATGAAATACCGGACCACCTCTGCCCAAGCCTGCTACAGACTGTCCTTCTGTGTTTGTACTGAATCCTTAGATTTGGGGCAAACACACTACCCAAATTTGGATGCTGGATATCGGCTGAATCTGCAGTGTCTGAGCCATAGTATCCTCAGATGCACCTCATTTTTACTTCTGCTTTTTCATTTAATCTCTTTCGCATTTCCATTTAATTACATTCTCTCACATACGCTGTGGCAACCTTGATCTGTGGCAAGCCTGAACCTGCACCATCATTCAGATATGTCCAAAGTTTGAGCAATATCACAGTTGCTATGTTATACATTCATTCTTTACCTATATTTTGCTTTTTATTTGCGTGAAAAAAGACCTTTTGGGTTACAATTGGCTCTCAGTATATGAGACAAAATTATTCTAACCTATTTCTCACAATATAGCCCACACATCCATACCCATGATTGTGTAAGCGAATTAGCTAGATAGGCTAAAATAGGTGACATGAATTCCTTGCAGTTTCCCACAAATGTATAGCACTGTACATGAAATACATAACAGAGGTTAAACAGACAAGACCTCTACCCTGAAGTTCTTAATCAGGATGAGAGTCAATAACTTAATCTTGAACGCATCGTTTCAGTCTAAATTCAGTTTAATTAAAGAAATTTCAACAAGAAATGATTGACGTTATCACATGGAACAAACTGTTCTTCTATACACAGTATACGTTCCAATAGAACCCGCGTTTAGTGACAAAAACATGTTGTTTTGGTTTTAAAAATAGCTAAAAATGCCTGTTCTCATAGTGTAAACCCTAAATATCTCTCCAAACATGCTCCCAGAACAATTTAATTTCATTTTAAGCTCATAAGCCTTCAAGAAAGTGTGAAGATAAACTGATCTGATCAAATGAACTCACTGACTTGTGAAAAGGTGGCATCCTATTACAGATTAAAGTTAAGGAATGTTTACATACAGATACTGAAAGGCCTTTTTATTGGATACATCTTCATTGTATCTACACTTATTATTTTGTCAGGTTCACTTACCATAAAGATGCATTTTATAGTTACAATCACAAATTTACCACGTGATGGAGAGCAACATGTGGAATACTGTCTGAAAGTGCACCTGTGTGGTAAGTGGTTCATCTGAGTGTACATGGAACAGATTTAAATTATACAGAAGTTTAATAAGTTTCTGAGAAGAACCAAAACACATTAGCTTCTACTCTGTTGGGAACACTTTGTGCTATAGATTGGAACATTGTTGTGAGGACTTGACTGCATTCACCGCAAGAGAAAAAGGATACTGATATTGGATGATTAGTTTTGAGTCACAAATGCTATTTCAGCTCATTTTAAAAGTACTGGACAGTGCTTCATCGCTGGGTAGGCTTAGCTCCCTGAAGAAATGCCGCTGCTCCAAAGAATATCTAAGCCGTATTTGTGAAGCTAAACACTTTTGTAAGCAAGAAGTGATCCTTAAAGTAACTGCATTAGTAAGTAAGGAGTGTAATCATATAGTGTAATACTGAAAGATTTTCTCTGATGCTGTGCGAGACTGACCAGAGGAGGATGGGCAAAGAACTGAATGGTAAATATAGAAGAAATTTTGGGTCATGTATCTATCAACAGTATTTAAAAATACAAATAATACACTCTGGAAGTTTGAAAGCCTGCTGATAATCAGTATGAACTAGAAAATATAATTAAGTCCCGACTAATTTCCAACAGTCATTAAATGTCAAATTTAATGACAAAAGGGGAAAAAAAGGTGTGCTTGTATACACAGTTTTTTGTGGAATACATATGTTTATATGTTATATGTTTAACAAATAAATATATAGTAAAATTCACAAATATAATGTAAACGTTGTATATAGTGAAAACTGTGGATTTTTATAATGTAAACCCAAAATATGCTACTAAATATGCAGCCATTTATCAGACGCTTTTTTTTAAAATTCAAAGCGAGTTCCATTCTCTACCTACATGGGGCAGTCTCTCCCTGGAGCAACCAGGGTTTAGGGTCTTGCAAGGAGAAATAAATAAAGGTGCCTACTTTCAAACCTCCCGCCCGAGCCCTGGGGTATTTCACCTTCCCAAGACGCGCTTTCTTTGTGTTCTCTGGGCAGTACCAAACATTTGGGGTGTGGTGGATGTAAGAAAAGAAAAAAATTAATTAAAAAAATAATAAAATGTGGAGGATACCTGTGGTTCCTGCAAAAGTGTGGGAGTTTTCATGAATTATTAGTTCATATAAATGGACAAGTGATCCTGAAACAAAATGTTAATTAAAATCAAATTTTAAATCAAGTTTAAAAAAGGAAACATGTAATTTATACAGAGTCCAACACTTGCTTCTTTAGTTGAGAACTGGAGCTCAAACCACTATTCGTTAAAGTAGCGTATATGGTCTAGGACACAGTATGAGGTACAGAAATGAACAAAACTTCACAGTGTAGCCAGAGGAGTATGGGTCCTTCTGGTATTGGTTCCAGTTTTAGGGACTTTTCCCTCTCCTCTGTCACCATAGGCTTGCTCTATAAAAGCTCAGGCTCAGATTCCATAAAGCTGATTTGTAAAATCAGTTGTAAAGTATACTGTATAAATTAATCTGTATTGCATTATTTGAGGAGCATTAATAAAATGCAGTTTCACAGTCATTTAAGTACTGAGTATTGCTACACCACACATACCTGTTCAATGGGAATCTTACACAGCATTGTAAACATGTACAGAACAGAAATCACTTTTACAGCAATATTTATTGTATTTGGATTTTTCTCACTTCCCAAAAAATTAACTACATTCTCTATTAGTTTAATGAAATATGTATGCATTAGTTCATCTTTAAACAGAAACACAACATCCTGGTAAGAGAGTAAAAATTATTTAATGATATACACAACTACAGCATCGTCCATTTTCTAACAGAAATGAAGACTACACAAACGGAAAAAACCCAGCAGGCCACAGCATCAGGTGATCTAACTGCTGGGGTGAAATTCTTTCACCTTGTTTCTGTGCACTTTGTTTCTTTGTGAGGAAACACTTGACCAGGCATTTTGCTACAAGAAAACATAACATGAAACACAATCTGTTGTGACAGAAAGCATGACCTTAATTCTGATATGTTCACACCCTAAAAACAAAAAAGCCACTATAGAAGAAAGTCACACAGGAGCAAAACCCTCGCCACTGACCTACAGAAATCTTTGCAGGGTGAAAAAAAAAGAGATTAATTCCAAATATATATATATAAGCAAAGAACTAAACGGTAAAAATAGAAATAGAGAAAAAATCTTTGGTAGTGTATCTAGAAACAGTGTTTAAAAATATAAAATATTCTCTCTGGAAGAAAGTTTGTATTAGTATAAAGTAGAAATGTCCCAATTAAATTCAAACAATGTTTCCAACGCTAGGAAACAAGATGTGTGTATGTGTGTATATACACATTCGTGTGTGTGCATGTGTGTAATTATATATATATATATATATATATAATTGAAGAATAGTCAAACAGGTCATTTATACAATAATTAATTAGTCCAATATTTGCTTCTTTAGTTGACAACTGGAGCTCAAACCAAAGACCATTAATGCAGTGTAGATTTGTGGATGTGTTCTAGGACACAGTATGACTTACTGTGAGGTACAGAAATGAATACAATTTCACAGGTTAGTCAAACACTGTGTGCAGCCTCTTTAGATAACAGGTATCCTCTCCTCTTTCCCTGCACACACATCAGCTGGCATATGGACTCTAGTTTATGCTGGAGATTTCCATTGTTTCCATTTGCAAAAATATACCATCAGGTAAAAAAAATAAAGATATTTATATTTATAATACAAAACAATACACACACATGCCTGTGGCAGACAACAATTAGGGAGATCAGTTCGTTTTTCGGGCTCATACTGAGTCATATTGTGTCCTAAACCACAAAGTTTGAGTGGATTGAAAGACCTTTTGGGGAAAAGATATGGGGGATTACTGACTTCTAGTGGTTGCTTGCAATGTTAGCTACAAAGTAAAGGAGAAATATGTCTGGGGCAGGAGGAATTTTTTTAATCGAACTCTTCTATCAATGCTTTCGCTTTAACAGGAAATACAGAAGCCCTGGACCGATAACCAGGACTTTTGTTTTTAAAACTAGGTCTACAGTGCTTTTGTGAATGTGCATGAAACAAACTACAAAATAACTAGAGACAAAAGTTTAAGCAGAATACAATATATTAACTACCTGGCTAATAGAAAGCAGCGGTGTAGACGGCATCTGCTTTGAAAACTCACAAACACACCCAAAAAGAAAAAAACAACAGCAAAAAAAAAAAAAAAAAAAAAAAAAATACCTACGAACATGAAATAGTAGTATTAGCAATGCAGTAGTATTTGGCATTTGTTGTGTTCATGATGACAATCAGAACTATGAAAGAACTGCTTACACACTACAGCCAACATGAACACCTGACTCGCGACTTTTCTGCAGGTTTTAATTGGTCATTTGGATCATTTGCATAGCATTAATAATGACTTTGGTGTCTTTTTAATCAGCAAGGCAAGTCTAGACCACCTTTGTACTTTTTTCACTGGTTGTACCCAACAGCAATACAGGAGTTTCAACAAGACAGGCACATTATAAATTTGACCACTAGTCAGCGCTATTAGTCGTATAAACTACTATTTTTCCAGAGAAATGGCTTACATGAGTAAGCATAGCTATGTCAGGTTATGCTTTTAACACCTGTATTACGTTTTAGTATTAAATGCTGCTGAGGTATTTCTACGAAAGTGTACTTGTCCAACATGTGTCTGTTTGATTTCTGAGTACACATGATAAAATGGCCTGATGTGGACAGGTATGATGATGATGATGATGATGAAGATAGAAAACACACGTAATAGATTTAATGATTCTGCAATTCAGTGACTGGTTAATGTGTATTTATCTACATCTACAATTCAGTTTAGCAGCTAGTTCACTTTGGTTCTTTTATCATATCTATTTGTGTCAGCTCTACTGCTGAAATGTTCAACTCGTCCTCAGAGAGATTAAAAGAGTCAGGTTTATTGTAACATTTCACTCAGCCAGTGAACTCATCCACGCTCGGACTTATTTTGTAATTAATTTTGTGAAATCCCGTTCAACTATAGAAGAAACTGTAGCACACAACCCAGCTATTTTCGTAACAATTTTTGTTGTATTTGTAGTAGGGGTGTAAGGGTAAACAGATGTCCCAGTTCGGTACGCACCTTGGTTTTGGGGTCACAGTTCACGATACAGCAAAATTAAGCAACAAAAAGTTTTAAAGAATGAGGCTTGGTTTGATTATTTTAAATAAACAGCAGTGTATTAACCAGTAAACACACACACTTGCTTATATTTTTATGTATGTGTAAGGCAGCAGAAGTGTTACGCCAGTAGGTGGCACTATAAGACACAGGTTTATGATTTGCTTGCGCTTTTGGTCCTTCTGTGTATCCGTATCACTTCAATCATGTCTTCTACGCCGTACCTGTATTCTCCGAAAGACATCACGTATCGAACCGTGACCCATGTACAGTGACGGTTTAGTATGAATACATGTACCGTTACAGCCCTAATTTGTAGTAATTTGCAGTAATTCATTTTGAATTGTATTTATTTTGTGAACAAAATGTGCTGAGCATTTCTGCAATGTTAGAATAGGTTGGGTAGATTGGTTTTGTTGTGAAATCAGTGCTTGCAGGGACGAGATTATGATGAAGTCAAGCCGAAAGCTGGTGTTGCTAGCTAACGTATGTCACCGAGGCTCCAAGGCCAGTTACGTTTGGAATTTCGGATGAAAAAAGCTTTCAGGGACTGACAATTACTTTATTGTAAGATGTTTTCTGCATCAGTCACATGATTAGCAGAACAAGAAAACACTACATAAACACTAATGTAAAAAATATACAGCAGATTGTTCCACATATTCTTGCAACATTCTCTTCATAAAATAAGGTGCTTGATTTCTCAGGTTTCATGATTGGCTTGTGTCATGAATGCCACTTATTCATACACACAGGTGGGATGATTAGTTCTAGCCTCAGTATCTAAACCTGGGTTAGCAGGGAAAGTTGTTTTTGTAATACAATGTTGGCTGCCTGTGTTATGTTCTACAAAGTGAAGTTTTCGCAAATTTAAGTCTGAGTTGAACACGCTTTGTGAGACAGGCCCCTGTCTATTCAGCAGTGGGATAATGCACAAGTTTATGTATTTTACAAAAACTGAGTTGTGTACTAATTTCTCATTGGGTTGAATGGGATTTTTGTTTAAGTTCAGTAAAGCTTGTTTAGTCTACCACCAGTTGCTATGAAAGAATGTGTTTGTAGACGAGATGCATAGCTGCACAAAGCTGCATTATTGACCCCATTCTCACAAAAAAGCAAAAGGTGTGCTCTTGCTATTTATGGGTCACCAGAGGAATCGTGAACCTAATCTGACAGTAACTGAAGGTAAGTGTGTTTTAAGAACATAAAAAAAAAAATCAGTGCGATTTGAAGACATCCTCCACTGAACTAGAACTACAAGTTAAATCAGTGTTTGCAGACGTGAGTTGTACAGAACAAAGACCACTTGCATTGCTCTTGAAGAGGTTTGAACCAGCGCCTCTCTGATTTATTACTAGTTTTAAAGCCTTCTAACCGAGTTTATAAAGTGATGCAATATTCAGAACAATAACGTCTTTAAAAAGCCTCCCAGAAAAACATCCACCAAGACAATCATCACTAACATCTCTAAATTAAACCATAAAATATATGAAATGATCTTGGTTATAAATCTGAAATATTCTACAGTGGACCTGCACAACAGGCCTGGAAATAAAAGGAGCCTTATACAAAGTGAAATATAAACTCTGCTGTGCTGCGTAATCTCTTTTAAAGATGATTCACCAACTTATCAAAAAAGTCTCCAAATTTTGGCTGCATTTGACAATTAGATTTTTTTTTAGTAATTACAGGAAAAAGCCCCACCAACCCATGCAAAATATAAGGTAAAATTAGTTGAATTCCAACTGCTTTGTCATCATGTGCCAAAAAAAGGACAGCAGGTGAAACTGCACCGTCAAAAAAGCAAATGTTCCTAAGAAACAAAGGGATTGCTAAGAAGGTCAGTCAGTACTGTCCAGAAAAAAGAGAGTCTGCTGGCACAAGAAGAAGGATAAAGTAGTAATAATAAAACATCTCCATATTTGGTAATAGCACAGGGATTAAATAAAGTCTACGAAAAGCGAGGGAACAAGCCTGACGTTCATTGAGCCTTGGAGGCCACAGTGATGCTTTTGACTGGCAGTGCTGCTGCAGCAACAGCGCTCTGGTGCATGTCATTGGTCACCTGTAGGTTTAGAGCCCCACCTGCTGCCCCGCCTGCTGACAGTACACTGGTGGGGAAAATGGACAGACTGGAGGGGTTCAAGAGAAAAGGAGTGGTCACTAGGCTGGGGGTGGCACCTCCTGCAGTGGTGTTGGCGAACAACAGGTTGCCATTTCCGTCAATGGAAGTTACAGGTAATGCTCCACTAGAGGCAAGAGCTTGAAAATAAAAGCAAACAATATATTCAGCTGAAATGGGACACAAGATGTATAGGATAAAAGCTGGTTAATTCAATTAAAAAAGAGCGCACAAATGTACACAAAAGAACTTCACATACTCTGAATGGTGGCCAGTGTGGCGTTGTTCATCAGAGCAGCAGGATTCAGAGTGTTGCCAAGAGCCGCTGGAGCCAAACTCAGCAATGCTCCCCTGGCAGAGACCACATAATTGAATAATTAACAGGAGACAGACCATATTGTCCTGAGACACTGTGCAAGAACATTTACGGCATTTTTATAAGCAGACGCTTTTATCCAAAACATCCTCCATTCCCTAACTACAGGGGACAGTCTCCCTGGAGCAACTCAGGGTTAAAGTTCTTGTTCAGGAACCCAGTGGTGGTATACTGCGGGTAGGATTTGAACCCATGACCTCTTGGTCCTCAGGCAAGTAACCTACCCATTAGACCCCCACCCCCCTTTACAACAAGCCTTTTGATTTCCCAGCCTGCAGAGTCTAGCTTCAACTCTCATCTAACTTGTTAGTCAAAGCCTCTAGAAGCTTCCGAATATAAGCCGACTGTGCAAGAAAGTTAAAATCCAGAAATAGCAGAAAATCACACCTTGTACTAATTATGCAAGACATCTGTGACATGGACCAACTCACCTCTTTTTTTGGCACATTTTGATATTTTTTCCCCACAGGATCTCTTTACACAAAATACGGATTACTGACAAATGAATGGTGCAAATATAAACATCGTCTCATTTTGTAGGGGACAACCTAATGGAGGCAGCAGTATAAAATGCTTTGCTTCTACATTGTCACGTGTCACACAGACATTTGTACACAGGCCACTAAATGCATGTTGGGAGGTCACTTAGTAGTGTTACTTATATGCCTTAGAGTGAGATATTAGTCATAAATATTTGAAACACACAGCGATTCTCTACAGTATGTGATCATATGTTTTGAGAGAACATTAAAACAGACACAAAGACACACATTCACTTAAAAGCTTAGTGCTCACCCCTGAGTTAGCTGGGAGGGTGCAATAATTCCTGGGTTGAGTCCTGCTGCTGCTGCCACAGCTGCCAGGTTAGCTCCACCCAACCCTGCAGAAGTCATCAGGAGTTGACTCGCCCCCTGCACAGCTGCTGATGCTATAGTGGAAGTAGGCTCAGTTGTAGAAACCACATCAGGCTTTGAACCGGCCAGAGCTGCTGCAGTGGCAGAGGTAGTGAGTGAAGGTGATGTGACAGTTGCCGCTGCATTGGCAAGAGTGGGCGCCAAAGAAATGACAGAAGCTGCGTTTGAGGTGATAGGTCCTAGAGTTGTACCTGAAATCAACAGAACAACTCATACTGCTACGGTCTGTAAGGATGTCTAATTTGCTGTATGTACGACAAGGGCCTGAAAAAGAACACCAGCAAAAATCCCCAGCAAATTTAAATCAACTTTTTAACAAGGGACTACAGATTATTTTTAGAAAGTGCGTTCAGTTTTGTTTATATAAGTATACCAATATATCACTTTTGGTGTGATAGCGGCTTGAAATGCTCTGGAAAAGAGCATCTACTAAAACACAATTTAACGAGATCTTAGGTTACTGAATAAATACCAAGCACAATATAGTAGGTAGAAGGCTAGGGATTCATAATCTTGGTCCTGGAGGCCCACTGCTTCTACTTTGATTTTACACACAGGAATTGACAACTGATAGCTTGGCTTATCTTACCATCAAAGGGCATGACATTGTAAAATGGAATTAAAACCTGAGCACCAATATGAGAACCAACCCGCCCATCCAACCAGGAAATTAATATAAATTAAGCAGCGACCAGAATGTGTTTTATGTCAAAACGCTGATTTCTCACTTTTTGACCCATCCCACTTCTACACCTGAATCTTCTAATAAGCTGACCTGTACCCGGCCCGTGTGCAGTTACATCACTTGTACAAAGTTAGACACTCACATACCAGTGAGCGTGAGGCCAGGAACAGAGGCGGTGTTGAGAGGGATCGCAGGGCTTAGCGTCAGTGCTGAAGGATTGGACACCTGTGAACATTCATGATGGTGTCACTGGACAATGGAATCGAAAATCTAATTTTGCTTCAAAACGTATTCAAATGTGAACAGTGTTTTCAGGGTGTACCGATGCAGGGTTGGTGAAGATGGTTTTGATGGGTGTGCTGGACGTGCTGCTGCTCGGCGGGTTGATCCTCTTCTCCTTCTGCCGACGGTTGCAGAACCATACTCGCACCACTTCTTTTGCCATGTTCAGCTGATCTGCGATCATTGTGATTTCTTCTGAGGTAGGCTTTTGACTTTGCTGTAGGACAGATATTAGCCAAGTTTTCATGTATTAGTAAACAAGACATGATAATGCTAATCAGGAGTAGATTTGTACCCTGTTATTATAACTAAACTATGCTGGTATGCAGGTTGGTTGGTATATACCATGTATATATATTTATTATTATACATACATACATACATACATATATATTTATATTTATATATATATATATATATATGTACACACACACACACTGAAGATGCTGTTGATAAATGTATACAGTGTATGTGTGTACAACCTTAATAAATGGTGTATTCTGCATAAATACATCTGGAAGAAACTGTTCATACTTAAAAGAAAAAGTTAATATAGATCCTGTGCTCAGTTTGCCCCCTGGTGTTTGAGAGGTAATCTGACCTCCAGAAAGCTTTTCTCCAAGGCAATGCGAATGTTGGTTTCAATGCTGGTCCTTTTCTTGCGCCGACGGTTCAAGCCTTCACAGAGACCTGGGGACAGATCACTGGGACTAGACACTTCAGCGTCTGCGCTCATGTTCTCTACAGAGACAAACAGAAAAAGAGAGAAAGTTTTAGTACATTTAGAAGCCTTGTGGTGATTGAATCTGTGCAGTAAGAGATTATAGCATAAATCTATCCAGAGGTAAAAAAGTCAGACAGACCAGCATCATTTAGCCACTTCTCCAGCAGAGGCTTGAGCTTGCACATGTTCTTGAAGCTCAAGTTCAAAGCCTCGAAGCGGGAGATGGTGGTCTGGCTGAAGTCGTTGCCATAGAGCTTGCCCATGGCCAAGCCTACATCTCCCTAAAAGTTCAATGGAATAAAACCATAAAAGGCATCAAGGCAAAATAAAAAGCAGCACCAGAGTTTGAGACAAGTGTGTTCTAAGTACCTGAGTAAAGCCCAGTTTAGTTCTCCTCTGTTTAAAATTCTTGGCAAACTGCTCCAGTTCCTCCAAGTCACTGGCCTCCTCTACAAGAGAAACATCGACATGCTTTGGGGTGGGAAGTGCAGGGGCTGGCATGGCAGCTATTTTCCGGGTAGGGGTCGCAGCCTGTGGAAAGAAATGATGCTGATTCTGAAACTTTGACTCCTGGCTTGGATAAGACAAAGTTTCTATGCATCAATTATTACAGATAGCCCAGATGGAGACATCACAGTCCGTATGGTCACATCAAGAAAGACACCAGACACAAAGCAATCATTACTCGTTTATGTATTACATTAGCCCAAGGCTGATTCAAATGTGTTTACTATTACTGAACATGCTCTGCATCTGGTAAATTACAGAAGGTTACTCCAGAATGATTAGTGTCAGCATAAGGGATAAACTACGCAGGCTTAAGAGCGCACCCTTAATCACATAAATAACAAAAGCTCCAGCTTGCACAAGATTTTGGACTAAACATATATAACTATATAACCAAGCAGCTAAACAAAACTTTGAAAGACAAGATAGTGAGAAGGTTTTATGAAGGTGGATGAACCTGCTGACTAGGTTTAACTGTCCAATAATGGTCAAAACTGACCTGTATGGAGGCCATCTGTATGGCTTGAGACTGCAAGAGGTGAGGTTGGCTTTGAGGTAGTTGTGTGAACAGATTATGGGCTTGAAGCAGGCCTGGAAAAAAAAAAAGTATAAAAAAGTGAAACAAACAATCAGAGAAGGCAAAAAATAAAAGTAGCTTCTCGAAATATTGCTCTGAATAGCAAGATGTGCTTCTTTGCCAACTTGCTGGGATCTTCCACTCAAAAATGCATCATCTACAATGAACTGTTTTCCTACACAGACAACGCTACATTTTGCAGCAGGGGAGCTTCAAAATACAGTAGTCTTTTCTCACTAAGCATCAAGTCAAATACAACTCCGGTGAGTTTTTGCTGCTCCATGTTGAAATGAAACAGAACAGTGTATTGTGTGCTGGTGTGTGAGTGTGGGCTCCATACTTGTCTGGCCTTGAGCTGAAGGGGAGAGGATGAACTGGCCAGGCTGCAGCAACACAAACTGCTGCAGGTTCAGACCTGTAGGCTGCAGCTGTTAAAAGGGAATCACAAATACAAAAATGACAATAAGGGCATGTCCAGTACAGTTAGGTACACACACACACACACACACACACACACACACACACACACACACACACACACACACACACACACACACACAC
>JBBPDH010000080.1:14796954-14810322 GCA_037974565.1 Clupeocharax schoutedeni
AAAAATCGTATCACCGTTATTGAAAAAAATTCTATCGCGATATATATTGATATTGAATTATTGTCCAGCCCTACTCGATCTGTATGTTTTATGTGATTTTATATTTTACTTACTAAATTAATAAGGACGTTGAGAAAGTCTTTGTGGATGCACCCCTCTAGAAATGTTGGCATGCAGCTTTCCATGTGACTAATAAAATCTGGCCCATGCATGTTTTGGTCATGCCAAAACATTTTTGGGCCAAAAACGAAAATGCATTTTTTGCCCAAATATTCAGTGCATCCCTATTACAAACAAAACTCTCATGGAGGTCAAGTCGACGTTAGAAGTTGTCGAGGAGAAAAGTTAATCACCCCACATTTACATAAAGATGGAGAGCATGTGTATAAAGAATGGAGCCAACAAGTAAGCTGGTTAAATTTGTTTACATGGTAACAAATGGGGACAAGCTACATATTAAAATACGTGTATTTGAAAGCAATGTCTTTAAAATCCTTGGCATAATGGCCAAGCATACTTTTGTCCATATAGTGTATTTTTTATTCGATTGTACCTGAACTACTCTGTTTACAAAGACAAACTAATTCAACATTCCTCCTCACGTCTGTTGATATATTTTTTTTTAAATAGTTTAAATGACAGCTTAAGCTGGTGTGTGTCTGTGGTCGCACTGTACTAAAGCTTAGTCTGGGCCTCCACACACAAATGGCGCCGACTTAAAGAAATGAATCATTCATGAACAGACTGCTTGTGCATATGAATATTCATACGTAGCTCCCTCCACATCGCATCTATGCACCAAACACACACACGAACTTTCTAGAATTAAACAGCACCACGTAAAAGCCATTTTAAACCAAGTATTTTACCTCTGGATTCTGTAAACATAGCTTTAAACTGCTGCTTAAGCAAACATGAGCCACGAGAGACTTCAGTGGAGTTCGGGAATAAAAGTTAGTATGAGTTCAGATAATTAAACCAGAGTTAAACCTGCAGTTTCACAGATCAGTAAAGACTGAGGACCTGGCTTTTAGTACCTGCACGACTAGAAGTCTGCTCAGTCTCTCCGAGAAGAGAAAAACAAGAGCCAACGAGCCCTGACGCTTCACCAACTACTTTTATAAGTGAAAAGTAACTTAAAAGTGATATTACGCACAGCTCGACCACATAAATAATCAAAGCGTCTAACCAGTGTCTCGTTTATGTAAATTCAGATCCAGAGTCTTGTTATCGTACCCCGGGCTCTGTGGAGGGTGTAGCCGGGGCAGGAGTGAGGTTAGCCGGTCAGGTGAGAGCAGCCACACCGCCTGACTAGCATCGGTTAGCATCTACGGCATCTGCACTTTATAACCTGGATTTGTGGTGTAAAAACTTTTATCGACGCATAGTTATTAAGACAATAGTGCAGAATCATCTAAAAGACCCCCTGGTGTGCACAGCCAGCGTGTGTAGGTTTGATGAGCAGAGTTCAGTCTAAACCCACAGTAACTCCGGGCCGGAGCTAATAAAGTCCGGTGATTTCACTCCTGTCTGGTCTCTCCGTCTGAATTGCCCCGACGGACCGTCGGCGAGCCGTCCTTGGCTCTCCGACACCGTAAGAGGAGAGGAACATAAGAGGAAAGGAATATGAATATGTAAAATGTGATGATTACCTGCTCTCAGGCGCTCATCTTGACTCGCTGATCCTCGGCCCGCCATTTTGAATATTTAGTGCAAGTCACAACCCATCCCGACAACAGAACATGAATAAACTACACAAACTACTCCCCACGCCCGAACAGGGCTCTCCCGGACACCCCGGACTCCCCCAGCAGTCTGCCCGCCTCTCTGTCTGTTTACTCGGTCGCTGGTAATCTGAAGACGTTTGTTTTCAGTGTTAGTCCTCGCTGAAATTTGGTGTACTAAAAAGATCAAAACTAGAGCTGACGCGATACCACCGACTGTGATCATTCTTATTGTATTAAGTGTCCATTCCAAGTCCTGCTTTCTCCGAAATGTTCCTTCTGTTTGTCCCTTTAACTGTTTGTCTACTGTTTGCTCTAAGCACATCTGTTCTTGCAATACACAATATGGACAAAAGTATTGGGACGCACCTGTCCCGTTAATGACAGTCTTAATGCTTCAGCATACCAAGACATTTTGGCCATGCTTTCACTTTCGTGGGCAGAGTTTGAGGAAGAACCTTTTCTATTCCAGCGTGACTGTGTCCCAGTGCATAAAGCAAGGTCCATAAAGACATGGAAGAACTTGACTGGCCCACACAGAGCCCCAAAATCATACTATAAGAAACTGTGCAATGTCTATGGTGCTAACTGGTATATTTTGTATAATAATCTGTAGTATTAAAATACTCATTGTAGTGTCCAGTAGTAATCCGTATGACTTGTAGTATCTTGCAATAATCACATGAGTACAATTCTTAGAGGTATCCTGTAGAAATGACTAAAGTATTATAAGCCTTTTCCATAAGGGATAGTGTAGTCTTCAGTCCTTTCATTAGATTCATTAGAGCACTAAGCTCTTATCTACTTCTTGCAATCTCCATAAAAAGGAGATTAAAATGAAAAGAAATGGAAAGCAGGCTTCTATTCGAGAAACATTCAAAGTGTTTTACTGTACAGGGCAGCAATCTGTGTAGGCCTTCAAAGGTGACTTAAAGGTGTTGCTTTGTTTGCACCATAGGCCATCTAAAGTCTAAAATGGCAATGGTTTTGCATCAGTGATGAGTATTAAGGAACGTGGTCTTAAGTTTCACCTCTCAGCTTGCATGTGGTGGCGCCCAAATTTTCCTCAAACTTGCTGTGTACCAAATAAAGGCGTCGGCTCTAAATGTTTCAATTTGTGATCACATTAACACACATTTCTGTGTTCTTGTTAGTGAAGGTGATGACAGGGCCATAAGCTACAAAGAACAAGGAGTAAATCTTGTACAGCAGTAATGATGTAGAGAAGCTGGATGTGGTTTCTTTCAGATGTAGAAAAAGCATCTCCAGCGCATCAGCGAGTGAAAGAGGGCACTGTAGCAACGTTATGGCATCTCCAGCATTTTAAACCACTGTCACTGGTTCCTGGAAACAAGGTAAACTGTGCTAAGGGAATATGCTTCAGACAGATAATCAGGCCTGTTTTTTGTTTGTTTGTTATCATGCAGCACTCAGTGGACTTTGGTAAATACTTATAGAGTCTTTGAGAGTTACATTTTGGAGCAGCCTGCCAATTTATGCACTTTAAAATTCCATAACATATCCTCAGAACAATCTCCTGCTGAAAGTAATAGCTTTACAAACATGCTACTCAATTTTATCATACACTCTGTGTACAAGAAGCAAAATGAACCATTCAAATGTTGTCTTGTTGGAAAATGTCATGATGGCTTTGGAACACAAGAATGAAACCATTACTGTACTGCTGTTGCTCAGAGTGAACACATCTGTATTTTTAAACCTCTTTGCGAGTCCTGTTTGAATAACAGTGTAACTGAGATGCTGTGTCTAATCAGTAACTTGAAGAAGGCGTGTTTACTGTATTATTTTTTATCAACATGGAATCAAAAACTACTCAAACACAAGTTATTTTTAAAGCATTTGTTTCAGGGAGAAATGTAGCATATAGCAAAAATACAAGAAGGATGAGATTGTTTTAATATTTAAAAAAAGAGGCGTGCCTTCAATGTTAAGTATGAATGTGGTTTTATATTACATCATAAAGTCTGTTTGTAAAAGAAATAGTGGATTGATGGCAGTGGAAGGCCATTGGTTCTTAAAAGCAGCACTATAAACATAAGGCAATGTCTGCAGTGCTTTTAGTAACTGCGCATTTTAAGGCCAGTACTGAGGAATTCAACTCATTTCTGATCTCATTTCCTCCACTATTAAATAACGTGTAACGTAATGTGTTGTTAGGAGTCATTGCTTTTATTGTAAGATTTCGCCTCCACTTGTTTCTTCCATGCAGACAGGACTTCATCATCTTCCAACTCCTCCGCTACACGTGCTCTTGCCCTCTGTCTTATCTGATTGATAAAAGCCGATACCTCCTCATCGTCTTCATCTTCCTGTCTGTTCCTCGTCCTTCCTGTTGTCTCGCGGTCAGATTGTGAGGAATGGGTGTATTTCCGCTTTGCAGAGTACTCCTGGTAACTGTCCTCCTCCTCCTCAGTTTCATGTCTAGCATAGAACCTTCCAGTTCTGTAATGACTTGTCTCTGATGTTCCATTCCAGAAGGCCTCGGTTCCAAGAGGCATCTTCCTAGACTGAGAACCGAATTCCGGACTGGGATCTCTACTCAAATCGCTTTCCACTTCATATCTGGAGGTTCTATTTGATGCAAAGCCATAGTCCTCATCTTCACCTCCCTCTGCCACAATTGAGCTTCTACGACTTGTAAGATCAAACTCTGGAAGCTCTGACGGTTCTTCATACAGTGGCCTGGACATGCGTGGCTCAGCTGGATCTTCACCATACGCTTTCGGCTTGCTTGAGGGTGGCCTTACGTTTTTGAGCCATTCATCAATACTGCTGTCGGAGTTTGCTGAAGCAGGAAGGTTGAGTATGCCTGAACGGCCGTAGTCTTTTTTGGGTTTTGGTTTCTCACAGCTGGTTGGTAATTCATCAATGTCAAATTTAGTTCCTGTGCCACTTTTGTCCTCCTGCTCTTCGTCTTCATCCTTTTGCTTTTTCTTCTTGAACAATGTGCTGCGCTTGTTGTCTTCTGTAATCTTCTTTATCTCATATGAGGCCATCTTCTGTCTCATATCAGACTTAATTTCCTTTTCCATCGTGTCAAGCTTGTGCAGGTTGACCTGGTCTTGAAACAAGCTGTAGAGAGGGACACTGGTGGTGGTAATTTTGCTCCTACGGGAGCCTAACCCAGAAACTGAAGAGAGACTGGATGCCCCTCCAGCAGATAAAACAGACTCTGCGCGTCCTCCTGCAGAAAGTACAGATGCAGCCCTGTTGCGGGGTATCGTGCTAGAATAGGATGAGCCACTGAGAATGGAGGACTTATCATCATCCGCTCCACGTCCGGGTCCCACAGCTGAGCCCGCACCCAGGCTGAAAACTGACCCTGCTCGAGAAGGCGGGAGACTACCTGCCATCGACATTTCACTTTGCTTTTGCATGAGTGTTTCATTGACTACGTTTGCAATCCAGTTCTGAATGCTCGCTATGTTCACCATGGGTTCTCCATTAGGTCCCAGCACAGGGACAGGAAGTTCAGGAGGGGCAGGTGGGGCCGGTGGTATAGAGGGTTGGGAGCGTGTGCTACGCCCTGAGAGGACCGATGACCTGCCACTCAACATGGACATGTTATCATCTCCTGCAACACTTGCAGAGGGAAAAGCGCCAGCACAGAAAGCAGATAGAGGGATGCAACTTCCACTGAGTGAGCTTTCAGTTTCCCAGCCACACACAGACTGGCTCTCCTCTAGCGTTTTCTTAGACCTCTCCAGGATTTCTTCTCTCCTCTGTCTTCTCTTGACTGTGGCTGAATCCTCTCCACGACTCATCTCCAGAATCTCATCCTTGTTCTCCTCACCGCCGTATTTCTTCTGCTGCTTCAGCTTCCATGTCTGATAGGCTGTTAGGTTGACGTCCTCCAAAGAAGGACCAGGGGTCTCTGTCTCACCTTCCTTTTGTTCCCCATTCTTGTTTGCTGCTTCTGCCTCCTTCTTGTTCCACCCGAACTGTAGCCTCTTGATTTTCCAGCGCTCTAGGGGGGTCAGTTTGTCCTTGTTTTTCTGGCAGAAATAGTACATGGAGCTTGAATCGGAGATTACACTCTGCACATCATCATCTATCTTTTTTTGGCTCGCCTCGCTACTTGTGTCCTCGTTTTCTTTGAGATGATACCTTGCAGCTGCCTGCTCCTCGATCTCCCTGAGACGTTGCTTCCACAGGTCAGTATAACTACTGAAGCTCGTGGTAGACACTGAATCTGATGGAGGTCGTCGAGGCCGGCGCTTAACCCGTTCCTTCAGCATCTGCACATCCTCACTGGTGACACTCTCCAAATCCTCGGGGCGCGGAGCCGGACGCTTTCCCGCTCCTGCAAGAGACTCGTTGTCTTCTTCTTCACACAGTAGCTGGGCTTCCCACCACTCCTCATTTTGATACATCTCATTCCGCTTCTGCCACTCCTGGATCATTTTGTCCACGTCGTCATCTTCATCCGCACCATCTTGCCCAGGAAGGGAAGGGTCTTTCGCGGTCGCCCTCTGGTCAGGTCCATTCGGGCCTCCCAGAATTCCTGCTTTCAAGGCAGCAGCAGCTGCAGATGATGCAACACTACTCATAACACTTGCACTGTCCTCCTCCTCTTCCACCATGATGGAATTAGCTTTGACGCCAAACATGCTTTCCTCCTCATCGAGGCGGCCGCGAGCGTCAATCACAGAGCACTGACTGAGAGTATCGTCATCGTCATCTCGTTCCTCCATTAGGGTTTCATTGAACTGTCGCAGCTGCTTGAGGAAGCCTTCGTTGGGATTGATTGCACGTTTCTTTCTGATTTCCGTCAGTGCCTCCATTATGGTCATGTTGTGAAAGATCATTAAGTAAGCAGCGACTAACACGGCTGAGCGGCTTACTCCCATCATAGAGTCCACCAGTACTTTCCCTGTCATGAAATGAAAAGAATACAAGTTTACAGGAAGACTCAGAGCTAGAAATCGCTCATTCTATACCCACACACCAACATCTTGTTTGTCCATTGATTTAAACTTGCCCCAACTGATAAACAAGTTCTTTTATTTATAATACTGTATTTATAGTAATACTGCAACCCTATCTTAAAGGGGAACTCCACCAGGTGGTCAACATACTTAGCTACTTTCTGGCCGTTGACCCAACACAAACATTTTTTACTCCCATGACAAAGAGTTTGGGCACCCCTGCTCTAGAGTGCCAGTGAACACTGTTACTGTATTAAGTTGTTCCCTGTTAATTGATGTATAAGTATGCTTTATCATAGTTTACAAACCATTCTTTCCTTTGGTCAATTGTGCCCCCAAATAAAAAAATATAACTATGCATGACTAAAAGAGGTTATTTTTCCAGCACATGCTTAATTTACTCTCTCTCCACACTACAAACCTTTTGTGCTGAATGGGCTATCTAATATAGATCAGCCATTCATGTTCTGTGAATTCAGTTACTCTCACTTGTGTTCACAGCACAAGATGTTTGAGCCCAGAGCTTCATTTGAGCTTTTGCTTTTTTTTTGGTCATGTGATGACAAATGAATATTGAGCCATATCTGATTCATGCCCCATTCTAATGGGTCCCCTTCACTCTAACTCACCCCTGTGAGTCAGCAAAGCCTCGTCGAGGAACTCAGCACATGTTCTGAAGTGTGGTGTGATGTCTGCGTCAGGGAAGTCGTCCACTTCGATTCCCATATATGTGATGTTCATGCCCTGGTAGAAGCTCTCGCCTGTGTAGACCCCAGTGCCGTGACCTGCATTCAAGATGTGAGTGATGCCAAGACGCTTCAGACGAGCTTTGTTGACGGCTACTGTTCTGTGGAAGGTTAATGGAACTGGATTTAGTTGACAGGCTGTATAATTGCATACAACACTGTTTAAAACGAGGCAAAACAAAATGGTGGCACAGATGATAATAACTATTTAAGATCACTTTGATGTGTATTTTAGGGTTGAATGTAAAAGCTAAATAAACAACAAACTGCATCTGATGGGTTTTAGACAAGCAGAAGTAGCTGCACGCCATACAACAAGGCAAAAAGAAGTTTTGAAACATCTTACTTTTCACCAATGAAGATGTTAGGCCAGACTTCATCCACTGGGTTTATTGGGGACTCTAGGCGGTCCTGAACCAAAGCTCTTTGTATGTCCAGCACGCAGGGGGTGTTATAGGGGCTGCGGTCATCAATCATGTCCCTGACACGATTATACAGGTCTTCTACCATTAGTTGCTCTGCAGACTCCAGCATGCTCTCTGGGGTTGAGGCCAGCTTTACCTCTTTTGGCTTCAACTCTAGAAAAGTGTAGAAAAAAGTTTATAAGTCCACTGACTTTAAATGCTCTGTGGGTTATGTCTTTTTTGTGACAAAATGTGTAGAAAAATATGTTGTAATCTCTTAAATATTTTTTTTGCTCATAAAGTTATATGTCACCCCTGGTCATATAACACATATTGTTGGTTTTCTAAGTGTATACTAAACAATTTACTCTCATTCTTATGTCTTTTGTCTAGAGCAACATAACATTTTAGTGTTGGTGTTGATGATCGTTGCATCTCTTTTAAAAGGCAGCACTATTAGCCGCTTGACAATCACCAAGACCCATGGGCATTGCTAGGTCTATTTTGGGGGGTCTGAAGCCCCTCCAAAATGATCCCAAGCCACCCTAAATATATAATCATTATTCTACTATTTTTATATCCAAACATTTCATACAATATATCGCATATACGCGCATATACGCACTTTACCAATAGAAGCAAGATTATGAATTGAAATCATTATTAAAATAAAATGATGTACTGGCTGCTGTAGGTAGCAGGCGGGTATTATGACCCGGGAGACGCTACACAGTGCTGCTTTTTAGCGAGTAGCAACCGGAGCCCGTTTAGTAATATTTCTCTGGTAGCGCCGTTTGTACTCAGTTCAACAGAACAATACTATGACTGTCAATAACTGTTCACTGCTTAACTTTACTGTGTCCTTAAGTGAAAGGAAATGTTTGGTGAAAAGATTTCAGGCTTCTATACATGCTAATTCCTTCCTGGAACCCTGGGGGCTAAGCCCCCCTTGTGTTTCCGTCCTAGTGACGTCCCTGTCAACACCTGAGCACATTTTGATGCACAATTCCTGCTGTATTTTGAAACATAAATGTGATAGGATCAAAAGTATGTCATTAGGAAATCATTAGGAACTAAGCTAAAAGGTTTTAAGACAAATATTATATTTAAGTCCTCTGAATAGGGTGTGTTTTAATTATGGCATTAAGCAAATCAACTAAACATGTGATGACTGAAGGTGTTAGAACTGTAGATCTTATCCTGCTTAGAGTTTGCTGTTAATATAAATACAAAATGTACTAACCTTCATTGATAATCTTTTTGGCAGCGACGGCTGAGGAGAGATGTATGGGCTCCATAAAGATGCTCTCAGCGTCTGAGCCTGAGATGATGGAGAACCGGTCCGAGATGGTAGAGTAACGATCTGACATCATGGAGAAACTGGAAAAGGACAGAAAGAAGACACTTATCACACATTGGTGGTAAGTAACAGTGGCCATACAAATTTGATCATTAAGTAAACACACCACACAGTTCAAATTGAAATGATCAAATTTTTTCTTGGGTCTAACTATTGCAATGCACATGGTGCCAGTATATTTGTGCAAAATTTGTCCTGTTGTTTGGGTCTACTGTTCTACTGCTTACAGTTTGTATTGACCCAATTTGTATTCTCCCTCTAATCATTCTGTCTTTACTGCGATATTGTTCTCTATGTTACATATGTGACCCGATCTACTGTAATAAGTCGGAAGTCGACGTTCTATTTATTGAGATCAAAAATATTGATTTTTATTTTTTGGTCTTATATGAAAGAAAAGTTCATAGAACTTTATTATCATAGAAATAATTGTGAAAATGTACTTAAATGGCTATTTAAGTTGAGTTGCAGCTCTCAAATCGTACAAAAATATGAATTCTTATGAAGTATTTAATAAATATTTTGAAATAATGGAATATTCAGTCTGATTTAATATATTTTTCTGAGTATCTAAATGCCTGTAGTAATATTTTGTTGTTGAATACTGGGTGCATCTCTTTGGATGCTATCAATTGTTAAAGATATCAACAAAAAGCTGACAAAAAACTTTAAATACAATTTTCTCGATTTTTCAATTGGAAAATGTTGCTGCAAGACCATAATTCAAACGGTTGTAACTTGACAACCGTTTAAGATTCAGCTTTGACCAAGATTTCATTTTAAAGCTTATTTTCTAATGATGAGAAAATAATCCACTTAGAATTTTGGGTCACTGTGACTCATTTTGCCAGATCAGGTCACAGATGAAGTTCTATTTCAAAACATATCAGAACATTTTGAACATTTCATGCAGAAACATAATTTTGGAGCATTTCAAGTTCCCACTTTATAGACACACGCTTGTCTTGAAACAGCAAGGATATTATGGGGTCTTTAGATATGTTAGTAGGTAGATGACCTTGGAGAAGGACAGCGTAGATAATGGGCTTGGATGCCTTTCACTGAAGCGTCATCTTCATCCGGAACCTTCTGGTCCCCCTCGGTGGTGTTGTCGTTTGGTGAGGCCATGGTGACACAGTCCTCTTAGGCTGATTAACAAAGGAACATACATACACGATCAAAACCTCAAGGCAGTTACAATAAATACAAACCCAGAGTGACACAAGAAACCGAAACAGCTGAAAACATTTTAGGCCAGGGCTTTCTCTTATATAGTCATAGGCATATACGTGGGCAGATAACTTTTTGTTAATTTTTGGAGCATAATGTAGTACACATCCTTTACAGAGAATACACTGCTGCACATTTAAATGCATTTAATGCTGAACTTGGGTTTAAATAAAAGATCACATTTTTTATAATATGTTTTTTCCCCCATATGTTAAAGATAATGCTCTTCAGATAAATAGAAATTGTGCACTAGTAAGCTACAGGGCAAATGCCATATTGCAGGGTGGTCTCCGTAGAGGATGAGTAATCATTTTCACTTCACCAGAACATGTTATACTTTTGCATATCATGAATGTAAGTCAAGGGAGTTGAAGGAGAATTTTCTGAGAACGCACCGATCAACTAACACATTAAACCACCTGCCTAATATTGTGTAGATGTCTGTCTTGGTGCCTAAATATCTGTGACCTGTTAAGGGGTGTCCATGGATCGGACTAGTTTGTCCAGCACAACTCACAGATGCTCGGTAGGATTGAGAGTTGGGAGCCAAGGCGACACCTGCAAATCTTTGTCTTGTTATTCAAACCATTCCAACAGCTTTTACAGTGAGGCAGTGTGCTTTATCCTGCTGAAAGAGGCCACTGCCATTAGAAAATACCACACCATGAATGGATGCACTTGGTCTGCGACAATGTTTAGGTGGTTCATGACAACATAACCTCCACATGAATGCAGGACCCAAAGCCTCCTAACAGAACTTTGCCTAGAGCATCACACTTCCACTAGCCTTGCCTTCTTTCTGGTGTCATCTGGTCCCTAGATTAGCGCCACACGCACATCAGGCCCACATAATGACTAATATGATTCATCAGATCAGGCTTCCTTCTTTTACTGGTCCAGTGCCCATTGGCAGTGGAAAGGGGTCAGCATGGACATTTTGACTGGTGTGTGTCTTCACAGCCCCATTCACAGCTGTGATGTACTGTGTGTTCAACAGCCAGCAGGATATTTTTCAGCAGTTTGTGCTACAGTTCTTCTGTAGACCCTGTCACAAGTTCACCGGTTGTCCTTCCTTGGCCCATGTTTGGTAGGCACTAACCACTGCGAATCAGGAACACCCAATAAGACCTGCTATTTTGAAGATGCTCTGACTCAAGTCATCTAGTCATCACAATTAGGTCCTTTTCCAAGTCCATTAGACCCTTAAGCGTTCTCATTTTCCTGCCTTTAACACATCAAGTCTAAGTACTGACTGTTGCTTAGGTATCTCAGCCCTTGACACATGCCACTGTAATGAGTCTGTCAGTTATTTTAATGTTGCGGATTGGTGTATGGATACAAGTGATAGTAATTAATAGTAGCATAAAAAATTAAATATCAGCATTTTAAACTAGATGTTTCCCCTTGAATGACCTTCCAGAATAAATCCATTTTTCCATTAATTAAATTCTAATTTAAATGTTAGAAGCTGTGTTACGACTAACATGGTATTCAGTCTCATGGAGTATTCTTCAGTCAACGAAATACTGTATGATTCAGTCAAAAGTAGTAATTTACCGTGGATGAAATTCTTCTAAACAAACTACAACAGACCTTAGGAACAGTCTGGGGGTGGAGGTAGCTCAGTGGGTAGGATACTTGCCTCCGGACCAAGAGGTCATGGGTTAGAATCCTACCTTCAGCACACCACCACTGGGTCTGAGCAAGACCCTTAACCCCAAGGTGCTCCAGGGATACTGTCCCCTGTAGTTAGGGAATGGAAGTCGCTTTGGATAAAAGTGTCTGCTAAATGCTGTAAATGTCAATGTCTTGAACACAGCAGCATGACCAGCATGTTTTAAGAGCCCTGTCTGTAGCTCAATAAAGTTGATCACCCAGAAAAAGACAAAGCGTTGACAGCTTTTAGTTCATTTCTGTCAGTGAAGGAGAAGAAAGCTTGTTCTGACTTATCCATTCATTATAACGTGATGATACATTTCAGTAGGTTATAAATATGGCTAAACTGTATAAAGCTTATACAAAAGCAAGAAGCTGAGTTTTCACACCGAGCAAATACATATTCAGATATATTTTCTGGTGTAGACGTCTCTCTGTTTGTGAGTTCATCAGAGTGCATGAGCTTTAGCTGGTTATTTTTAGCGAAAGGACAGCTGAGAAGACCCTTCTGGAACAGAGGCCTGATACTGGAGCCCACGATACAAGGAATCAGTGACAAAAGGGGTGAGTATTGAAACAGCAAAAACTAAACAAGCACTATTTTACCTTAGAATGACATTTAACACTCGCTTTGTATCAAAACTCTGTCAAAAGTTGGTCTCTTACCTGAGAGGCCGAAGCAGCTCGCAGGGTCTCTGGGCTTGAGTGGGGAATGAAGCTGCCAGTAGAAGGCTAAACTTAGAGGTCCCCTCACTCTACTGACTGACAGACCCCCACCCCCACCTTACTAACTAATGACCCACCTCTGACATCATCACAGGGAGCAGGGCATGTGACACATGGACACCCAAACACTACAGCAGTATCATCGGCACTTAACAGCTTGATGTTTGTCATCCATCATTACATGAGAGATGTTTTATTCTGTTATGAATCTTATGACTAATCATCCATTTATTTATAACTACTATGAATTATTCAGGTTCTGATATCAAGCTAACATATAATTTATGTAATTGTGAGGAAGTGCATAGAGGCCTTGCTGCATTAATGGTTAAGTTCTGAGTAAGAGTGGAGAGTGAAGTAGCAGTAGTGTTGTTAGTATTAGCAGTGGCAGTAGAGGTATTACTGGCAGCAGTAGTTTTGTTAGTGGTGGTGGTGATTTTGGTGGTGGTAGTAGTATTTGTAGAAATGGGGCAGCGGTAGCCTAGTGGTTAAGGCCTTCGCCCCGTGATTGGAAAATCCAGGTTCGATTCCCAAGACCGCTAGGCACCTCTGAGGTACCCTGAGCAAGGTACC